>JAQMYJ010000016.1:3669990-3684801 GCA_030014305.1 Clarias laeviceps | reverse complement strand
CTCCTTTTATGCTTCCTGGTTCGCGACCGCATTACTTCCGGGTCCTAGTGCCGGTCGCGGACCGAGTGTGCATGACATCAAAGGAGATTATTGCATATTTATTGGACACCTTCAGCATTGTTTTACAGTGTAGAAAGAAATAAAAATCAGGAAACACCATGGAATTAAAAGGGGTGTCCAAACTTACAGGTAGTGTATATAAAATTAAGTACTCACTCACTCGCATATCTTCTATACCACTTTATCCTGTATTCAGGGTCACGGGACCTGAAGCCTATCCCAGGAGGCTTAGGCCACAATGCAGGGTACACCCTGGACAGGGTTATAAAATTAAGTAGTGATTATAAAATTAATTATGTAAATATTATTAATAATAAAAAGAGAGGATAAAAACCTGTTGACTTTTAGATTCAAAGAGTTTGTAATTGAAAAAAGTTTGTAATATAAGATATCTCTTAAAATGTTATACAGTATCCATCATTAATAATGAAACCGTTCAGCGGTTAGCAAAATAACATTCTTGAACAATCACTTTTTGTGTAATTAATTGTTTATGCAAGGGTGTTTTCCTCAGACAAACCAGACCAGTTCTTTAAATGTTAAGCAAACCTACAAATTCTCATTTATTCAAATATTTAAAAGCACAATCATTAGATAACAGTGACTTATAGTTATATGTTATAATTATAAGTTATATGTTATATTATAAGTTATATGAAATGAGCTTTTGTTTTAAAAGAGCAGCTTGAAGTATGTGTCCTGTAGACACAAGCTGATTTAAAGGATGTAATTTTGGTGACACTCTTCAGTAATTGTTTTTATACAATATAAATCTAAATAATTAATTCTTGCAAAAGTTATGCCACTGCTTATCATAAATCCTAGCAACTGTTTTTAAGGGCAATATCTATATGTTACCTATATATTTATAAGGCTGGAGCTCATTTTTTTATTTATGTTTTGCAACATCTGGCAAATCTGTAAGATACGTCACGTCGGATGAACAAGATGTTGTTCTGTCAGTGTTTTTGCCCCTGCATTTAATCTCTGTCCAATATCGACTCCACACTGCAGAGTTTTTCTGAAAACTGAGATAAGGTGCTTATCTGACCTTCTTATGATTTGAAAACGCTCATGTTTTTTGCACAGCATTTCTGGTGTGCCATATCCAACAGAGTGTGTTCCCTGTGTCTTAGTCATTCAGCTGTCATTAAGTTCAACTGTTATCATTAGCTCGTCACCTTTTTCAACTAGGAATTGAAATCTGTGAAAGGATCCACTACTTGAAATATTTAATAAACCTAAAAGCAGTGTAAAAGCCATGCCATGCTGCTAAGCCCCTGTTTAATCACAAAGGTGCGGTGACAATTTAGTTTTTACTGCACATGTTTTTTTTCCCTCCAACTCTGAGGAACAGTAACTGAGAAACTAAAAAGATGACAATTCACAAACTGTGCACAAAGATATAAATCCACAAAAATTCCTTCTCCCTACCTTCCTAATACATACATCAATCCTGTCAGGACATGGGTAGGCAGTATTTTAATTAAGTGTCTCATCTGAAGTGGCACTAATGAGTTTGGCAAGGATCTGTGGGGGAGCTTGAGGAGAAGAGAATGAATTGCTGTCCTTTCCCTTTTGCACACTGATGCATACACACTCTATTGATTGCAATTCAAACAGGGAGATGACAACCGTTAATCAGTGCCAAGGTGCAGAGATTAGTATCTTTAAATGGAATAGTGGGAAGGATTTGACCTGAGCTAACTTTAATAACTTTGTAGGCTTGCAGGCACAGAGCGAGAAAGAGAGAGAGAGAGGGAGAGAGAGAGGCGGGCGTCCACTGAGAGAAGTGCAAACAGCAAGTAGGGAAGCAATGTTCTCGCTGGTAGGAGAGGATGTCACTGTGTAATATGAGTTTTTCATTTTCTGGTTGGAAATATCGGCTTGGCTTTTCACACAAGAGATTCTGTGTTAGGTTCAGGTTTACTATTTGTTCAGCACGATCTCATGAAAAACTACAAAAAGGGTAAGCTTGGATTCTTATTTTATGAGCTTCCCAAGTTGACAAAAAGCAAAAAAAAAAAAAAAAAAAAGAGTCCTGTCCAAAAATTAACATCTTTTGGTCTACAATCCCCACAGAAATAGTCACAATAAACATTGATCTTAATTGTGATGATCTTCTCTTTGGGTTTCCACAGTCAACATTTTTAAACATAAAATCAAAACGTCTTTTTGGAATTCTGAGTGTAGCTGCTAGAAAGGTTTGAACAAATAAATGGTGTGTGCTAGTTACTCTAAGCTACAGTATTGAGGACTGGTGTGATATTATCTATGAAATCTTTGTACTGAAAAAAAATATCACTTCCTCCACAAGGCTTCAGGGACATACTGTAAACTTGGGAGAAATAGGAATAGACTGAAAATCTCCCTGAAACACCCATGTCTTCATTTTGTACTAATTTACCTTATACACCAATGCACTCCAGATTAAGATTCAATGTAAATACATTTAGTTATGGCAGTGGTGTTTTAAGTGGTGGATTTTCACCTGAAATTAGCAACAGTCCATCTACTTAAAACTCCTAGCTTACAAATGGTCTGGGTTAAGACCTGGCATGACTAAATGGTGACAACTCAAAAAGTGTTTATGGACATTTATTTCCTTAAATTATAATTGATGATTTTTCAATTATCAAGTATGTAAGGAGCCTGGCTAGTAAAGGTAGCTAAGTTAGCGTTAGATTACAGCTGGGTTGTCCAGGTTGGCACTACATGCAAAACAAACCATATCAGTTTTTTTTTTTTAATGGGTTAAATTATTTACAGCAATTAATCCATTAACAATAACTCAATAACATATCTAGGTTGGACACACCTTCTAATTTAACCTTTTTTATTTTTATTACTATTTAATTATTATTTAAAATATTTAACATATGCTTATAAAATATGTATTTTTTAATTCTCTTCATTGTAGAACAATACTGAAGATAACAAAAAGATGAAGTACTGTAACACATTTGATTTTGTAGTAATTTTGTAAAAAGGAAGAATGGCCTGTCATTACTTTAAGACATGAAGGTCAGTCCATGTGGGAAAATCATAAGAACTTTGAATGTCCAGTATTTTTAAATGTAGTAGAAAACCCAGCAAACCCTCTGATTTTGGCTCTCCTGAGGAGCATCCCAGTAAAGGGAGACTAAGACATACTGTACATCTGCTGCACAGGAGAAGTTCATTTAAAGTTAGACCATCTTAAAAATAGCAAAATGAAGCACCAAGCACCTCAGATTAGAGCCTGGACGAATCCTTCACAGAGCTCAAGTAACAGACACATCTCAGCTGTTCGGAGGAGATTATTTTATATTTTGGATGCCTTCAGTACAGAAAAGAATAGCACTGAATTAGAAGGTCAGCTCTTTAGGTAGTCAACTCTTTAAAACCTAACCCTTACTTATTGATATATTCTTTAGTGATGTAATTCTTGTCAACTAAGAGCAAAAGTCCTGAGCTAATAATACTTTAAACATTTGGCCTCGTCATTACAAGTTATCAATTCACTAATTAGGTTGAATTAAAGGTGAATTAAACTAAGCAATCTGTAAAAAAATTCTGAGTTAATTCCCCCTTTCCTTTAGTTAAGCTCTGGTCTGATGAGCTGCCTTCAGCTAAATAATTTACATAAATGCATAAGATCAGATAATCCGCAGCTGACGGTCTGCTACGTCCTTGCATCAGTCCATCCACATTTTTATCTGAGTGAGATAAGAATGACTGGCTGAATGCTTGTAAGATTTATATGCAATTAAGATTGCATCCAGCCGATGAACTGGACAGGATGAAGGCTATAGCAATGTTGAATGTCTGAAATAGTTTTATTTCAATAGCTTCCTTCCTGTTTTTGCGTTTTATTTTAAAGAGCATACAAGGCCACATCCACTTTTGATCTTCCAGTTGATAAGCATGTTATTAAATATTTCTTGTCCACTATTACCTTCTTCCTTTCTGTTTCAGTCGTCTCTAATTCTCTTTTAATTTTCCCAAATAGCAAAACAGCTGGCATGGTATTTTCAAGAAGAAATATGAAAAGCCAATTTAATCGTCAATGTCCATAAGTTCATTACAACCTCCAAACAAGTACAATCTATTCACCCATGACCTTGTCCACTAACGTCTCTGTGGCTCTCAGCTGTATTGTCTGTGTTAGACACAGATGGCTGCCATGTTCAGTCGTGCCCACCTCACTCAGGTTAGAGTAGGTGGAAGCTTATCTCCATGGATCCCATCAATCACCTCGCAATGTTTCTTTTCCTTTTTTTTTTTGCATGCACATTTTGCACCCATAATGACCCACCTTCTCCAGCCTCCTCTCTGCCCGCAGGACACAATTACCGGCTTAGCACAAAGGATGACCTCTGTCATGTAAATGGATCACGCGCTTCAAAAAAAAAGTTTCCCTCACCCTTTGAGGGACACGGTAATCTGTCAGGATTTTTTTCTTCTTTTTTTTTGAGAAGCCTTGCGCAAATACGGAGACAAGCTCACGCTCATTTAAAAGAGATCTGAAATGACCTTTTCATAATACGTGTACACACACACACACACACACACACACACTCATGGTGTGTACCCACACACAGACATGCAAAGTGACCTTTCTTTAATACATATTCATGGCCTGTGTGTTCATGAAGCTTTACACAGATGGCCAAAGATGATCAGGTTTAATTGCAGAGTTTACCAAAGCATCTAACCTCTACTATGATCAGTGAGTGATGTTCACTAATGCAAAATGGGTTTTTGTGTGTGTGTGTGTGTGTGTGTGTGTGAGTTCCAACCTGAGTGATGATGATGTGGAGATTTGGGTTCATGACGTCTGTGAAGGTTTTGCTGGTCGACTGTTTCTCAGCACCATCTGGACCCCAGAGTGGGGCTGGGAACCATTTACACTGCCGGCCTGACACACACACAGATGCAGACACACACACCCAACTGGTTCCGCTGGAGCTCTATACAGTATCTGCTTCTTAGAGCAAATCCCTCTCTGTTTTGTTATATAAGACCAAAAATTCATTATGTTTCCTCCTAAAATTAAAGATTCACAGGTCAAATCGTAGCTGTGCATGCAGTGGAAAGAGTTAGAAATGCCTGAGATACAGTATTAACAATTCCTTATATTTTACTCTATGCATGATTCGTTGACATGTAAAGCTGTTGAATTCTTGATTCTGATTATTTAGAAGGTGTTCATCTATAACATCAGCCTGGCTCTTAATATCATCACAGCTTTATATATTAATGCACTGTTTCAATGCATCATTTCTATAGTAACCCAGTGAAAACATATTCAGAACTTATTAAATCTTTAAAAATGTTAACACCCCAGATGTCTTCATGCATGAAGATGATTTAAGGACCTTTTGTGGAGTCATGGGTTTCCCAATAATTTTCCAAATAACTTTTTTTCTTTAATGTATAATGCTCCAGTTTTGGGGAATTATGGCTCTATTCCTAAACCAACCGATGCTCGTTTTTGATGAAAATTGAGGTCAAAATGATACACTTGTTCTGAAAAGGAAACACAAATATCTAATCAAGAAGTATCCAAGAACGAGTATAAGGTTGTTTCCGGGGCTGAATCGCAGAGTGTGAAATTCGTTATCCTCAAGATTACCACAGAAAAGGTCTAGCTTGCAACGTTTCTTCGTTTTTTATTAAGGTTGGCGGGACATCATTTGTGCGCAGTTCATTCTTATCTGACTGTCAAAGGACAAGTGAACTCATGAGATGCATTTTCTCTTCTCTACCTGAAGCACTGTTATTTTTCCAAGCAATTAATGCACAAAAATAACTTCTTTTTTTTTCAAAGCGTTAGAAGTCTTAGAAGCCATAGTTGATTTCGAAGCTTGAGCATAATTATTTCTATTTTTGTCCTCCAAACAGAGGCGACCTATTTATCTTGTGTTTTGTAATTTGACACAAAACCGTGTTAAATCTAGAGAAATGGTGAGGATGAAATATTAAAGCCTGCCTGGCCAGGATCTTGACTCAGCACGGCTTGTCTGTGGGTGATCCGTGGTAATAAAATGTGGGACTCGTGGGTGGATGGGGTCCATGCGCTCTCTCTCCCTAAGCAGTACTCCACGATATTACTCATTAGTCTTGCCCGTTAATTGAGTGGCATAATTGCATTAAGTACACACAATGTGATCCCTTCTTCCCATCACCAATTTTCCTCTGTCAACATTCCTCCAAAATCCACAGCACTTTTTGATGTACAACCTTTTTTTTTTCCTTTTGCTTTCTGACTGATTTCAGAGTCTTGCACAAGGATAATATTCAGCCACCCCAACATTTACAACTCAATCCACTCTCCTAAAATGTTTGGCAGCAAAGTGAGCCAAAATCGTGAGTGCTGCATCACCGCTCTGTGCACACAGCTGCGTGCAAGTTTACAGATATTGATGCGGACCATCAGCACGTCAGCATTTAGGACTGTTTCTGTGGAACGGCAGATTATTTTGACTGCATAACAGGAGCTTCTGCTTCTCCTCTGTAGATCCAGTCTCACGCTTACCATATCAGCACAGGCACGAGGAGTTCTTTCTGCCTCTCAGTCTCTTAAAGTGCTCTCCATTCAGCTGTGACAACACCCTCCCTCTCTCCTTCTCTCCCCCTCTCTCTCTCTCTTGTTGGCTCTCTCTTCCTGTCCGTCCAGTTATTTTTGGAAACTGCCCTGAGCTGTACCTCTCTTCAAAGGCAAGCACAGGAGCTTTGTATTTATTTATTCATCCTTTCTTTTTGTGTATTTATTATTAATCTATTTCCCCTTCACCTTACAAAGACAAGCGAGTTGAATTGATCTCATGAAGCTCAGTGTTAATCTAAGCCAATTAGGGATAAGCTGGAACCTCGTCCGAGCCTGTATTGTTCTGATTATGGATATACGAGCTTGTTGTGAACCTTGGCATGTCTCGTCTGTATTTCAGATTTATTTTTGTTTCTTTAAGACACACATATTCCCTGCCCTTTGAGAGGTGAGATCAAAAGGCCAGTTTCCAGAGATCACTTCATCAGAAAAGGTCAACCAAGCGCTGTCAACAACCGACCAGACACAATACTCCAAATAAAAGAATCACAACACTTTCAGCAGGAAGAACAGAGTCTTGATAATAGTAGAATAACAGTGCTGAAATCAAAGTTAGAGGAAAAATACATGCTGAGCGACTAATTCATCTTTATAATTAACTCGTTCATTAATGGCATTCGAGGCATTCGGATTTCTTTTGGTTTTTATTTTATTGAAATGTTACTAGACAGCACTGTGGCTTAGTGGTTAACACTGTCACCTTGCACCTACAGGGTTGGGGGTCCGAATCGTGCCTCATGAGTTTGCCTGTTTTCCTCATGCTTTTTCGTTTCCTCCTGGTCCTCCAGTTTCCTTTCGCAGTCCAAAAATCCTCGGTGTAGGAAGATCAGGGTTTACGAATTCCCCGTAATGTGTGATTGGGTGTATGAGTGTGTATGTGGGCTCGTGCCTTGCGACATGTTGACAACCCATCCATGCTGTAACCCATCGTGTGTTCTAAGCTCCCTGGGATTTAGGCTCCCTGCAACCCTACACAGAATAAGTGTTACAGATAATGGATGGACAGACAGACGACACATTACCCACAATGCCATGCTGATAGCAGTAGGGTATTTTTTTTGTCCAGCTCTGTAAAATCCTCTTCTGTTCTAGTCTTCTTGCCATCTTCGTGCTCATCATCACATACTGTAGATTGCTAACTCAACCAGGCAAGTCACTAGCCTAATTCTTTAGAGATGGGAGGAACATTGATTCAGCTACACATCGTGATTCTTTTGTGTGGCCATTCATGTATCGCCACAGTGACTTAAAAATCGATTTTTTAACATAATTTTTTAATTACATATATTTGCATTTGATTTGGCGAAATGTTGCAGTTCCTCTGTGAACTATTCCCACACTGACAGGCAGCACAGCATCTTGTGTGGTTGGAGAGAATTATTTGGCAAGTTTGTTTAAAATTGTAACGTGATCTAAAAAGAAATTTCATATTAAATTGGGAAATTAATTAAATCTTGATTGTAACAGAATTCCGTACATACAAATCAAATCGTCACCTAGGTATTGTGATAATATCGTATTGGCTGCTCCCTAGTGATTCCAATGCCCATAATTCAGCTACAAAATTTTCAAAGGAACAACAAATGCACGTCACCCAGCCAGAATCACTAAACACATCACAAATACGTTTAATAAAAACATATTTAACATGTTTCCTTTAAGAGAGCTTTGCACAAATGCATAAAGATGATGTAAGAGTAGTAAAACATTTCACAACATTCTCTCACGTTTTGCAATATAAGAATTGCTCGTACCTTAAGGTATTACACAATAACGCCTCACCCAATCTTCTTCTTGTGTTCACATAAAGAGGAAAGGCAAGATTGGGAGAGAGGAAGAGAAGGAAAAGAACGATGTTCATCATCTGTGCCTTTTTGCGCGACTGCAGGGCTAAAACAATATAAATAACACAGGCCCTGAAGGATTGGTGTGCTCCACTCTGACAGCGAGATGGAGTATTGATTCTTGGCATGGTACTAAAATTGCCTGCCTCCCGGCCTCCAGACACACACATGTTGGCAGGAGTATAAGAGGCACACCCTAAAATCTGAGAATGTTATCAGCAATCAGGCATGTAAATGAGAAAAAAAGAGAAAAATATCTGCATTGAAGATTCCTAAAGTCTGAGTCGAGACTGAGATCTCTGCTCCTCTGTACATTTTACCGATTAAAATGCCCTTCAACATTTCTGCTTCATTAATAATATTATATTATGTATAAAGTTGACAGGTCTTGATGACAACAGCAGCAAATCATGCAACGTCAATCTTTAGTTCATAATCAGCCTGTCTCCAGGGTGTCCCCTTCAGCAACCAAGATGTATTCCAGCACTCAATTTATGAACGTTAGCTTTACCCAAAGATCTTTAAAAAGTTCCTGGATGTTTCAAACATTTTTAAAAAATCAGCTCAACAAGAGAAACAAGATGAGGGGATAACAGAAATTCAATAGTTTCTTCATAAGAGATAATTAGCTCCAAAAAGGCATGTATCCCTTGCGTAAAGGTTAAACTTCATGCTAATTGCTTGCGTATCTAATCTAATGTAGTCTTTAAGAAGTCTCCAGAGACAGTGAGGAACAATTCAACAGAAATCATGAAAAAATATTTGTATAAGTGCCAATACATAAAGCCTTACCTGCAAGATTTGCTGTGCTGCTGAAACATGGACAGATATACTGTGATAAGTGTATACAGCAATTTATTATCTTCTAAATAAATCACGAGTCTGTTTTGTGCAGGTGATATTATACCGTATGTATGTTTCGAACTAAAGGAGTGGAGTGATGGCTTCTTTACTGCCCATTAAACTGTCCTTAAAGGTTGGTTTGAAAGCTGCTTTTGACACTATCTGCATGCTGGTCATTGACGATAAGCTCTATCGTGTTTATGTGAAAAGTGCAATGGAACGAGAGTAAAAACAGCACCCTATGGGATTTAAAGGAGGAGTTTGTCTTCTCAAGAACACCACAGCCCAGTTTCATGACCTCAAGTGGTTCTCCTAAGTGACACACGACTCCACACCCTGAAGTGACAATTGCTTGGGACCACCCCGGTTTAAATCCACCATTAAGATTTATCACTCTTTGCTATGACAGTGCTGGCTCTGAAAAGAACATGACAAGTGACAGAGAGTCAGAATCTGCCAACTGTGAGACTTTCATTGTCAAAAGATTCCCTCACGTATAGCGTCAGCATCTTTTTGAGTATTAGAACGCCGAAGAGAAGAAACGGCGCAAATGATGCTGGCCTCAAGATAATTTATTGTGTACACAGCACAGGTCAAGGGAGAGTATTAATCCAGGCAAGCCGCCGAGCCCTTTTCTAAATGAGATTGTCCCCGGGCGAAGGGCTACGCTTTTATTTTCGTTTTGTTTTTCTCATTCAAAAGGCTGGCTCGCTATATTCTGGACTGGAATGACAATAAGGTCTGACAAAGATGCACAAGTACAGCTTTTAGTATAGATGTCAAAATGAACTTATGAACACACATGAAATAATTTCGTCAAAAACCAAGAATATAATATTTAATATGAGGTAAATGTATTGTGTAAAAAGAGAAGAATTTATTAGATAGATCAGATAGAATGTTTCTTCAGGCTTTAACTCAACAAAAAAGATGTGTGTATCACTGCTTTGATCTGATCACAGCTCTTTTTAATTAACAAAAATAAGCTTTTTAACCCATAGTGAGATTTTAATTATAATTTTAATACTAAAACCTGAATAATAAAAACATGTCGTCTGCTCGGTGTTACAGTAAAATAAAGTCTGTTTTTGTTGTTTTTTTGTTCCAGATGCAAAGACCAAAGTTATTAAAACATCTCTTTTACAGACTATGACTTATTTTAAACTTTATTTTTCTATTTCCTGCTAAAAGTCTGGCGAGGTACTTGCAAATGATAAGACAAGTCGTGCATCAAAAAGATTTATTAAATCCGTCTTCCCCCCGAGAGAGAACAAACCGCATACTGTTCACCAGCGCTGCTCATACAAGCAAGATGAATGATGCCCTAAGAGTCTTCTCTCAGGTAATAGACAGATAGCATCATGTACTATACAAGGCATTGTAATCACAACTGACTCCTATTTTCAACTCAGTATCCAAGACGACCCGGTCCGCCGAGACGCAGACGCCGGACAGATGACATCAGTCATATCTCTGCTCGTACAGTCTCAAAGACTAGCTATATAAAGGTTTTCACAGAGGACTTGGAGTTCGAGGTTGCAGCAGAACTGTGCGAAAGGTACATGGATCGCTTTGATCTATTGTTCAGGGTGCTCGGTATTCCCTCAGTGACAGCTTCCATTTGAAACCTATCTGTAGCGCTGCCGCGGCATCAAACAATGCCGTAATTTGTTTTACCTTATCTCGTAAATGAGCGACGCGCCCAACGAGTGACAGCATCTTTATGCTGCGCCGTAGCATCTCAGCAAAGCGGAACTTTAATATACAAGGCTAATTGATGAGAGACGTACTGTAGGTATGCGCACACCACAGCGATATCGGAGAGTCTCTCGCTTGGGGAGAGACGAGGATACGACGGAGAAAAAAATGTTCTAGGCTTGTGGGTTGAATTGTGTGGAAATTGAAAACTACTGAGGCATTTCAAAATGAAGTCTGGATATTATAAAGATTTGTCTATTGTTGTATTGTATAGTTGCCCCATGTTTTTTACTTTGACTTATAGAGGACACATTTTATTTCTGTCTGAATCCACCACTAATGGAGTTGATTGTAAAACAAATATAAGAACTCTGCATGATATAAGACTTAAAAGAGACACTCCGGAAAACATAAAGAAACCCCTTATTAATATGAGGGGGATTAAGTGCAAAGTACAGTAAGTGCATGATGTTGTTATTGTTAAAATGACTTTGTGCACTCTTATCTCAACTCATCTTATCTTTTCAAGTAAGCAAATCAAGCCTGTATGAACATGCTTTGCTGTGTCATAAAGCCTTACGTCCTTGAGTCAAGCATCGGCTGTCTGTATAATTGTCTGTGTTTGACTGGGCGCCATTTAAAGTACAGCCAATGAGAAACGTCCGGTTTGGAGGTCAGGTATAAAGACACTTCAAACATACAACTCACAGAAGAGAGGAAAGACTTTCCAGAGAGTCTGTGTGTTTGTGTCCTTCATGTCATCTGACAGGAAGAGCAGACAACATGGTGTACACTTTTTCTATATTTACACTTCATCTGCTAGACTTTATTTTTCATTTTAGACAGTTAATGTGCTCATGCGGTGACACCCATTGTGCACAGTTCTCTAAAAGTCATCATCGCAAACAAGCAGCTATTAAAATAAACACGTCCAACAGACTAAAAAAGTAATTAGCAGCAAAGCATCATTAAGAAAAATTATTACCAAGGTTAAAGAATAAGCTGTACAGTAGATGTGAACTTCAGCAAAGACAGGCGAAATAACACAGACTGATATGCTGGAGACTCTGGGATAAAATGATAGAAATGATATTTAATGTTAATTTTCCTAATGTTCCACTATTTGGAAAATTTCCTAATTTCATTCAAATGATAAAGTAGAATAATATTTAAATAACACAAATCTCACAAGAGTAGTTCTGACCTGGAAAAGTCACTGAATAGTCATTTGCAAATTCCCAAATTAGAATCATATGCCATTTAAACAGAGAAATGATAAACAAATAGACATTTTAGCCAAATGTTAGTTAAAGCAGAGTGAATTAGTCACTGCTCAAAAGGGAACTGAGTCCAATTAGGCAAATGTTACATAAAATGATCTAATTTAAAATACAAGCACTTTGGCCAAGTTTAGGACTGTTACTTATTAGAATTTGTACAAATTTGCACCATGTAAAAAAAAAAAAAAACACTACTTTTTGATAAAGCACTGTTATCTTTTTTTTTTTTACTCTGTTCACGCCTAATAAAATTACCATAAACGGTCTTAAGGTCTAATTAAAAATTGTTAGTGCAACAGGGAGTACAGTGTTTGATGTAATTATTGGCTTCATTTTGACTGATTTTGTTCAAGATAATTTTCCTTTTTAATGCAATTTTAATTGAAGCTGTGTGCCTATCTTCCTGCCTAGATTAGCATCAAGCCATTTATTTCCAGCTGTGAAGGAACGAAACAAATAGCTCACGCTCTGCTACAGCTTGTCCACCTCTTAAGCCTGGTCAGCCCTTTGATTCTGGTGGCTCATGGAGCTGAATGCAAATGAAGGCATGCTTCAACTAAAACATGCACAACCCCTCCTTTCGGCAGTGCGAAACACCAGCCAGCTGCTGAAGAACAATAAAACTGTGCCAGACTTGCAAGCTTGCACGTTTGCAGCCTTTTTTTTTTTTTAAAGGACGTTTTGTCACAGATATGGCAGCAGTGAAAAGCCATCAGCCAAATGAGATAATGTTTACAGGGGTCACTGGGATGAGAAAGCGCTTCAGTAATGGCGCTCTGCAGACTATAAGTGTTGCTCAGCAATAGACAGGGCGGCATTATGGATAGAAAAGATGAATGCCGGGGCTATAATTACAACTCTTTCGGTTTGTAATTGTAAAGGTTTCATTGGCCGAGACAGAAGTGCTAACAAAAGCATCCTATTCTTGCCTTTACAACAGAAAATACTTCACTGCTGTAATGATGAGGGGGGAAAATCTCATTCTCAAACACCCTTTAATTGTGAATATATTTTCAGCAGTAATAATAGGTTTAGTAGTAAGCAAACAGAAAAAAATTAATAACAATGATGATGTTATCAAAAAAAAAAAAACACAAACTTTCCATTGTGTTTTTGGGAGGCAGTTATTGCATACAGTTTTAACTACATCATAATATTTGCAAAATATTATATAACCCCCTACTTAAGATAATATTCTTTAAAATGCCTAAAGATTTTGATGTAGAAGAGCAGGTAGTGATGCTGCCTTACAGCTCCATGGTCCCCAGGAGTTACTATCCAGTGGTGGACAAATTAGGAAGGGCGAATTTGTGTCCAGATTACATGTGATTCAAAGACAAAAGACCAAACCTCACTGCTGAAATGTTAGCCAGTTACTTGCATACTTTTTATCAAGCTCACAAGCACTATGTGATACATCAAAAAGATTTCTTAGAAACAGATTATGATAATGTACTGCATATGGTGGTACATGGACATTTATACCATCGTTGTTAGGTTTCCAGACAACCAAAACACTCATCTCTGTAACACACTGGAGCTTTAAGCTGCATGGGTGGCATGTGAATGTAGTTACAATGTGTTTGTGTGGATTTTTTCATTTTCTCCCTGTTGGCTTGCTCTTGGTTTTGTGGTTTCACTGGTCGGTAGCTCACATGCGCTGGTGTATTCCTGCCTCATGCCCGTTGTCCACGGCTTCACCTCCACCTTAACTGAGAAACAGCACTTACTGAGGATTTCAACTTTAAATAGAATCAAGTCAGATTTATTGTTTGACATGCCTATACAATTTGCCATAAAAAGCATCCCATTTGGTATTTCCTATAAAACACACTATGCTCCCGACACCAAAGGTGGTGAGTGGAGCAGAGGAAAAGAAGTGCATCAGTCCATTTTAACCCAGGAGTATTTTTGAAGACAAATGACTCCTTGGCAATAACTGGACACTCTAAATGAGATCCAAAGTCTCCTTGGTGCTTATGTAAGTGTCCTCCCTCATGCAGGCTCCACTTAAAATGGTGTACATGTTCAAATCGCTCACCCACTTACCCTGCTGACCAATCTCAGAGATTGTATTACACTGACTTTTACAAACACAGACCGTGGATCAGAGGAGACGTGTACATTCATCAGCATGCACCCGGCGCTTTTGCTCGGAGTGACGTCACACCAGAGACTCATTTTTAGCCGTGCGGTTTTTCTCTGCAGAGTACAAGAGCACACTGCGAAATTACTCGTCCTCTGGGGAAACACGCTTTGAATAGCTCATCAATACTTTGTAACTCCGGTACAACACAAGAACTAGGTTTATTTATTCCCTCTGCACCCTCATGAGAGTTGCACGTTCAAGAAAAGCTCTGCGGGGAGCACCGGATAATTAAGCACGTTTGCTAGGTTTATCTTGTCATGTTTTGAAGACCAGGGGCCTCATGTACAAAGACTTGCGTTGAATTCATACTAAAACATTGCGTACGGACAAAGCTGTAAATGTGCG
>JAQMYJ010000016.1:3623171-3665160 GCA_030014305.1 Clarias laeviceps | reverse complement strand
CTGGCTCTCATAAAGACCATCCCAGGAAAGCAAGACCAAAACTTACCTCTGCTGCTGAGGAGAAGTTCATTTAGAGTTACCAGCCTCAGAAATCACCAATTAACAGCACCTCAGATTAGAGGTGTTATGAAGGCTTTACAGAGCATAAGTAGCAGACACATCTCAGTATCAACTGAGATTATTGCATATTTTGGACGCCTTTAGTGTTGTTGTACAGTGTAAAAAGAAAGAAATCTTCGGAAAGACCATGGTGTTAGAAGGTGTGTCCAAACTTTTGGCTGGTAGTGTGTGTATATATAGCACTATTGGGTCCCGAGAAAGACCCGTACGCTTCACCTGCTCAGATGTAGTGTATAATGAGATAAATGTAAGTCATTCTGGAGAAGGGCGTCAGCCAAAATCTGTAGATGTAAATTTTAATGCAGACCAGTCTTCTAGGATTGTATCATAGTCTCATGTGACTAATTAGAACAAAAAAGAATAATACATTTACACTTTTAAAAACTATTTTGGCATCATTGAGCACTCTTTTTAATGGATCTTAGTGTAGCATAGAAATGGTAAAATGTTATTTCCTAATGTTTATTAATAATTTATTCATTTTACTTTGAAATTTGTTCCATGTAAACTTTTGAGGCAAATAGTACTATAGCTTTAAAATAAAAGATTTAAAATAAAGGCTGTAAACTTGAAAATCATTTATTATAGATAAATCAAATTGTACATTTTATGGAAATTTTTTTATTTTCACTTTGGCAAGTTATTCAAAACATGCACATTGACAGCTTACATTTATTATACAATACAAAATTGCAACGAGCCAAATTATTCAACACTGTTGTTTGTTCATTATAAGGATCCTGGAAATGTTGAATTATCTATACCCTGACTTTTTTGGACAGTTATTTGGCAAATAATAATAATAATAATAATAATAATAATAAAATCTTTACCCTGTTGTTAATTTGTTTTAGTGGCTCCAGGATGTTGTTCCCTAATTGGATCCTTTAATTAGGCGAGAAGAGCTGAACAGCCAGATTGCTGTTTGTTTATACCTTTCCCCCCATATTAGTGACGTGCTGGGAATCCTCAAACAGGCTGAGGGTTCATCGGGATCTTGTTGCAGCCTTAATTAGTCACTCATTCATAGCATATGCTTTGCTCGATCCAATTACCGTGCTTACGATTAAGTTCACTCAGTGCGCTGGCTAAATTGTGGCCGTCTACCGCGTCGCAGCTCGATGTAGGGTACATGCGGTGGGTGCTTGAAGATTATACAGGAGTCTGTAGCTTTGAGAGCATGAAATGCTCTTACTGTTACTGGGGCTGAACTCGCTGCTTGTGCCCATCCAGGGGGGAAGAGTGCTGATGGACGAAATGTGTTTTGAACGTAATCGCAAACAAACCCCCATACAGTATGTAATACATGTTTGCCCTTAAAATTCTAGAGTGAAGGACATTTATACAGTGCATATGTGACCTTGAACCACTTTTAGCATTGCCACAAATACCATAACTGACAATTATTTTTATATTATCTCACTGCTAATTGACCACACAGCATCAGATGTTGGCAATTAGGGATGACTAATTACCCTTAGAAAAGTTGCCCATCCCATAAAGGAGGGACATTAGTTGTCAGAAAATACTTTTTCTCCCATCAAATGTTCTTTAGTCAATATGTTTATCAACCTAAAAATGTTGTAGTCTTGTAATCACCAAATCACCTTATTCACCAAAATTATTGTATTTTCAATCTCCAGACCTAATAATTAAACCTAGCACACCTTTTTGCTGGCCGTTTTTTGTGTCACTGGTTCCTGGTCTGACATTAAAGGTTTGTGTTTCTTTGCACGGTTGCTGACTCCCAGGCCAGCATGTGAGAGGTCCAGCAAGGGTGAGTGGCTATGACACTGACAAAGCTATCCAAGCTCAGAGCCATTCGTCATTGGCAGCAGTTTAGCATGAGTTATCGCACAGGCCACAAGGCTTCAGTGAACCTTATCACCACGGAAACCTCTCAATAACTTATTCATGATGCACGAGGCAATCACCTGGGCTACTGTTTCACTTGGCAAAGTAGTCGACATTGACAAAACATTCCAGGGGCGTTTGACTTCGTTGTATCCGCGATACTGTGCGCAGTGCTGAATATCCATCTTCGGCAAAATCTCAGCCCACTCTGAGTGTTTATACAGAGCAATGTGTTGGACTTGGCAGGGAAAATGTTATAAGAGCAAGCGATGTTGTTATCGAACACAGCTTCCCTGTGGTTGGTCATCATCGTGAAATATTACCCAAACTCCTGGCTCTTTAAGAAGCAGCAACATTCATTTCAATATTAACAATATTTTATAATATCCTATTTCTGCTAGTGTTCACGTGCAATCAGGTCATGCGTAGAAGATGACTAAACATGCTGTGTTGGGAAACGAATCATCGATGTGGTGCTGTGATGAAACAGTTACCTTTACTACACAGAATTAGATTGTATTCCATTTTATTTTTGTTCTACCACAGTGATTTTCTAATGCTTACAATATCTAATTTAATAAAGAACAGCATGGTATACTTTTTATCCATTTATAATCATATTTAATGTTGTGGAACATCCGTGAAACAAGTTAATTGCTGGTCTCACAGGTCGTTCCCTCACCAGACTCACTGTTTTCCCTTTTGTAAAGTTAATAAGACTAAATTCATGCATCCCTCTGCCAAAAAGACTTTCGCATTTCCTGATTGTTAAGCTTTGACATGGGAGACTCCTTTCATAAATATTAAGCATGAATCTCGTTACGATTCTAATGACAAACAAAATATTCCCCCCAAACTATTTACACTGATCAATATATCAATATAATATAATTATATTATTAACATAAATTAGATTCTTCAGTTATTAATACCTAATTAGTCAACACATTCTGAACAATCATATTTGACTTTCCAGCATCAATGGTGTAGATCAGGGGTCTCCAAATCCAGTCCTGGAGGGCCAGTGTCCAACACAGTTTGGTGATTCTTCTTCTCAAACACAGCTGATTTAACTAATCTGTATATTACTAGGTTCAGTGGGTGTGTTTAGGTGTTGGTGAATTACAAACTGTGCCGGTCACTGGCCCTCCAGGACTGGATTTGGAGACCCCTGGTGTAGATGAATATGTTGATGAGGTGATTTATTATTTTTTTTTACATATTTCTGGAAGGAATCTTCAGTGTCAGTGCTTTGTATCAGTCATGATTTTACGATATCTGTTTTCTTTTGGTCAAGTGACAAGCTGCGATGTTCTGTGAGTGATAAAAGAAGGAAGAAAGAAAGAAAGAAAGAAAGAAAGAAAGAAGAGATAATTGGGACTAACTTCAATTCAATTCAATTTATTTGTATAGCGCTTTTAACAATTGACATTGTCGCAAAGAAGCCTTACATAATCAAAAGAATTATTTAAGTTTGTCTGAAATCTGAATGTGTATGAATCAAAATGATAAGACTGTCTCTGATGAGCAAGCCGAGGACGATGGCGAGTGTCAAGGAAAAACTCCCTGAGATGGTAATAGGAAGAAACCTTGAGAGGGACCAGACTCAACAGGGAACCCATCCTCATTTGGGTGAACTAACTTGCCTCATGGATGTTTCACAACATTAAATCTTAAATATAAACTATTGATGACACTTCATGACACTTCTTTCAATAATAAATGAAACAGTAATCTTGGGGAGATCGCTGTGGTATGCCGTGTTGTTTTTTTTTATGATTTTTTTTTGTGTTTGACTTGTGAAAATTAGTGCAGAGACCATGGAGAATTCAGTCTGAGAAAAGGTCCTGGCTGAGTAAGAGAAATAGGCAGAGAATGTGGAAAAGACTGCAGCAGCTGTGTGCCCCGAACTCATTTAATTCAGAGAGCATGATGCTTTCTCACAAGACTGTCAGTCTCCCTCCAGCCGTGTAGGACTCAACAGAATGCAGACACTCATTTTTGTCTGCTAACAGAAGTTTCCTGATCATTGCCACTCTCCTTCTGGTCTCTCTCTCTCTCTCTCTCTCTCTCTCTCTGTCTCTCCCTCCCTCCTGCGCTCTCTCTCTCTCTCCACTGTTTGCATTGCTTTATAGTCAGCTCAGGGCCTCACACAGTGGCACACGGTGTCTTCTTTCAGCGCAGCAGTCATTTCGGCTCATTTGAATATCCCCGTGTGTTTTGACAGTAGGCCTCCGTGGCATTGCAGTGTTTGCTTTGCATACAGCGAGTTCCCACTGTTCCAGCCTGTCTGTAGTGCTGAAATTCCTCTTACTCTGTTTCTTTCTTCCTATCTAGCCATCTATCTAGCAGCTGTCATGCCTGATGTAGCCTTTGAGCACCAAAATAATAATAATAATAATAAAAAAAATCCTCCTATTAAATTCCACAAGGACAAGTGTGCTTTGGGCATTTGCACCAAGAATAAAGCATATGTTAGCTAAGCTCTAAGTGGTGTTGGTGGTTATTATTATAGTACACTATTTTAGCTCTTCACCAAAATAAGGACATGATCGCCTCTAGGGTCTTATTGCTATGTTACTCATTTGGGCCTGAAAGCATTTTGCTAATTACCGTGTCACATTTACATGCTGTTTAGTTTAATTAGACTAAATAGTCAGGTACAGAGGAAGAATGTAGCATCTGTGAATTTATAATCTAAAATTAGTGACATGTAATTAAGAAAATATTGCATTTTTTTATTATTTTTTTAAATAATCCTGGATGAAACGATTGCCGAGCTAAACAAGTGTGCTTAATTAGTCACTCACAAGGTGTTCATGGCAACATGGCGTTGTTATGGAAACACTGAAGTGAAGTCTGCTCCGTATCTAGGGAACAGCTGACCCTAGCCATGTGCTGGAGGGCACTTCCTTATGCATTTTCTCCATAACAGCAGTACTCTGTCGTGAGCGCAGGCATTAACCGTCATCTCACAGCACCAGCCTGAATGAGGAAAAAGAAAGACGGTGCGTGCGTGCACCTCTCTGTTCTGTTAAACAAAAAGAATGACCCTTTGGTGAAGTGTTAGCGCAGACCTGCCAGGGACATCGATTCAGTAACAAGCCATCCATTTGCTCTTTCAGCATCTCCTCGTCCTGCCTGGACTTCCGTTATACACAACATATAGCCATAGACAGTAGACACAGCAGTAGACGTCTCCACATGCATAAACGTGCAGGTGTCACCTAATTTCCATGATTATTCTCGAAAGTGAGCAGGCATCCTGGACGCGAGTGGACTCTGCTTTGAATTTACGTTCTGAGCTTACTTTAAAAAATTTGAGATCTCATACTTAAAGCACAGCAAATCTATTAAGTTAGCGCAGCCTCCAGGGATTTCTCTGCATTAATATTGGGTTTTGTGTCAAAATAGTTCACTACTTGTTGTATTCTACAATAAAACATTAGTAGCTTTTTTATTTCTGTGACATTATTGTAGCAGTCTAGTGTACGTTTATGATTTACATACAGTACAGTATTTCCGACTGGGCTTTTCTTAATGACAAAATATCACCAGGTCATGTCATCTTTAAAGCTTTTAGAGTCCAGGTTCTGATTGCTAATCCAGGCATTTTTTTTATTATCCAGCGCAGCAATGAATGGAATACATAAACGACGGTTATGGTCATGCTCTACCGTGCTTTAATGACTTCTTCTTTTAATAAATTGCAAGATTACGCTTGACTGCTAAAGCTTGCAGTTTTATGCCTAGCTTTACATTCATGTGAAGGAGTTTCCTTGGAATGTCCTAATATTTAGCACTATGGAATCTAAAATATGTAACTTGTAGCATCACTAACAGGTGAAAAAAAATAAAAGTCATTATGTTATGATGCATTTAAATAGATGTAAACAAATTTATAGTCCATCCTATGACTAAGAGAGATGATGCCTATTATACATCTTTATTTGAAGACATACGTATTTCCTGAAATTTAAATTTTGACTTAACACCACTCTTTATCATTTATAGTACATGTATATTATTTATATACATAGGGATTTTTTTTCTTTACTGTAAAGTGCCGTTTCCATTTGTGTACTTTTCTCATGCATCTCATGTATGACCTCGGCCAGCATTAAATATTGAAATCATTACAGTAATTAATTAGTCTCTGGGTGGGTGCTGGGGATTTTGTAAGTGCTGACGTGGATATAAACATTTAAGAAGGCATTATGGGTACGAGCATTTATGTGTCAGGACTATTAAAAGATGCGCTGACTGTTTATTTTTGTCAGAGCTAAGATGCACGGATGGGGTGGGGGTTTGCAGGGGGAGGCACTGTGGCATCCCGCTGTTAGCGAAAGCACGCAAACGTTCTCATTCCGCCTGCAGACATTTCTGCAACTTACTGTTTTTTTTCCCTTGTTGTAAACACAAACCTTTAGACATTTTCTCTCTCGCATAATATAGGCAGCCACCCACTTCGGTTTCCTCACATTCACACTCACATTCAGGCTGACAGAGAAAAAACCATGACACAACCTGTGCTGGGTTTAAGAGATGTCTGTGCTGTTATGTGCTCAGGAAAACAGCCCTGCTTAACCAGTAGCCCACATCTGTGTTTTGTTGAATTGATGTAACTGGCTGAGTCAAAGACGTAAGCATGCTCATCACTCATCACTTACTACGCTGTTGCTTTAAGTTGAGGGACTCCCGTCACTGCGATTACTAATAACCTGACAACACCCACTCTGTCCTTCCTACTGACTTTATAAAATATTTTTCCAGGTCTGAACCTTGCATGAATCTCTGAAGTGGGAACTCTGAGATCGGAATAACTGCGTGTTTGGCCTCCATGCCCTTGAGCTACAAAGCGTAAAAAAAAATGTGGACTCCTCCATGTCCGCTCCATGTTAGAAACAAGCTAGTCAGCTAACTGTAATGAATGATGTGCATTTTTCTCCTCAGAAAAGTGAAATTTTCATCAGTGTCATAGTTTTAACGAACACATATGTCTAGATTAGAGATGAAGTCTGGCCTGCCAATACCGATTTTGGCTGATTACGATTTTCTTTTTCCTAAGCTCTCTAATTGACAGCATACATTTTTGTAGCTTTAATGAAAAATTCAGTTATATGTCTATAATAAAACAAATAAAAAAGAACATTAAGTAACATTTTTCCAAAACTGCACAAGGTTACATGACTTTTTCCAGGTAACTGCTCAAAATAATTTAAAAAATAATAATAATAATAAATAAAAAAAATTATAATAATTAACGGGGAGGGTGAAGGGATGTGTGTGTTTCCTCTGAGACATGAACTTCTTAAATTGCTGTAACGCACAGTTAGGAGATGGGAATAAAGTACAGGTGCACGTAAGCGTGCACGCTGCCTCCTGAGAGCTTCTGGCCACAGATGGCTGGAATGGGATTCAAAATTGTGAGTACTGTTGCACGTCTCGGGAGCGCGTGTGCAATCAGCAAAGACACAGTCGTATCTGAGTCTGATTGGCTGATTACTAGTCGTAGCCAATCAAGCTGAGAACCTGATTTTGGTCAAGGGCTGATCGATTGGTACATGTCTAGTCTCTGTGTTGATGGACCTAACGCAGATACAGTATAACTCTTTTAAAGATAAGAAGTGTTGCTGTGAGCCACCATTTTGATTTTGATATCTCTTGCTCATGGGTTGAGGAGATAGACCTACACATGGCATTTTTGAGTTGCCAGCTATCCCGACTCCTTCTGCCCTCCGGACCTGCCTGACACATCCTGGTGCCGCTTCTGTCCTCTGAGTTCTTGTCGCATGGCCGTCTCTGTCTCGCATGGAGGTCTCTGTCTCCATTGACTGGGGACGGTTCCACTTGACCAGGAAGATGGTCTTGGACTCGGTTGATGCAGGCAGCTGTTTTCTGCTGACTTGTGATTCCCACAAACAGTTTTGTACCTGTGCTTCCAATAACAAAAGTTATTGTTTTTACTAATACACCTGTCCTGTTATACTGAACTTCCAGCCTCCAAAAACATGGTACTGTATGACTGCAGATCAATCTCTCCTATCTGATATCACTCAAATGATGACGGATGGAAGTTTTCGTCCTATGGTCATCTCAGGGAGGTTTTCCCTGCCACCGAACCCTGCCTCATGCCCTAAGTCTCCGGGGATAGGCTCCAGGCCCCTGCAACCCTGTATACAGCATAAAGCAGTATAGAGGACGAGTGAGTGAGTGAGTGAGTGAGTCAAATTGAAATTTTAACATAATGAGGTGTTTCCTAGTCGAAGGTTATAAATTGTTGACTTAAAAAATTATTACGTATTGTCCCTTGATTAACAATATGTCAAATAACAGATGTGCTACAAACTGAGGGAAACTAAATTGTTGTGAACAAATTTTGAAAAAGAATACTTCCTGCTCTTTGTTCTGGCTTTTGTTAATTCCAGATTTTAGGACATAATTAACAAAGACCCTGTAGGAGCATTAATGATGCACCTGCTGTCTCACATCCTCATTTTCTTTCCCTTTCTTTTTTTTTTTAAGTACTCTTCACAAAAGGGCTTGAGCGCTTACCATGATGCCTAGCTCTGGAGCACCCTGCCAAGATGAGCTTTATACTGCAGTGAAAGCAATATCAATTAGTGGTGTCGGCCCACTGTGCTCTGTGACTTAGATTTATGATTAGAGACGACTAGGGGAGGGTGGATTAAATATAAAGCCTGGAGACTATTGCTTTTTTTTCGGAGGTGTGAGAGGGGGTGAGTCACTCGAGAGCGGGGTTCTCATAAACAGCAGATATACGCTGGGATTTTGCACAGCACGGAACGTTATTGGCTATTGAAAACTGACAAACACCAAACGAAACAAGCGGCTATGTTACAGTGTTCCATAAGGATGTCTTTAGTGAAAAAGACAAGTATGAAAGAGAGAGATGACTTCTTCATCCAAATGTCATCTGCCACCATGGCTTCTCCTTTTCACACTCTCTAACTTCCTTCTCTCTCTTTTTCTCTTTATCCACCTTCTTTTTTTATTATGTCTCCTCATTTGTCTGTAAAGAAGAGAGCTGAAAATATACCACTCCCTTGTAACCTAGTGGTCAATGGTTATTTGTTAAAAGTTACGTAGGAGTGCCAGAGATCCCGATAAACGAAGCATGGCTGCGATAAAATTTTAAAAACTGCAAGTAAGCTTCAAGTTTGAGATAGCCACGTCTCATGGGGCCTTTTCTGACATTAATGCGCTGGCCACTCTTGCTTTAGCCTTTAGTCGTGTATTAGTCCTTTGCAGCTAATTGGGTTAGCTCTCGCCCATTACTGAGCATCGAGGAGAGGAAGAGGGGGATGATGGGATCTAGAGAAAGGCAGTCCTTCTGTTTAATCTTGTCTCAGGTTGGTGCTCTTAAACGGTGTATTCAATCCCAACATCGAGTTTTTTTTTTTTTTTTGTGTGTGTGTGTGTGTGTGTGTGTGTGTGTGTGTGTGTGTGTGTGTATGTGTGTGTGTGTGTGTGTCCAAGTGAGAAGAGTCCACAGGGAGAATGAGTGACACAAGCAAGCTGGACCATTAAACCAAAATGAGAGGACTTATGGAGAGAAAAGGAACGAGCAGTAATAGCAGCTCGCTCTCCAGATTGCCTACGAGTTGGCACGCAAGTCGAAAGGAAAGAGACATATAGCTGGAAACAGGCAAGGACATTGTGTAATGATGTTCATGTAGAAAAAAAACCCAAAGCGCATAATGGTAAAAAGGCTGAGTAAGCAGAGACAGAAGAGATTAAGAATTCCTACGCAGGATTTTTTTGTTTCATAGCAAAATACGTGCAGTGGTGTGATAAAACCCACCAGATGTCGCTGTAGTTGGATTCTGGCAAGCAGCCCAAATGACAGGAATTACTCCGACACCCCAGGTTTGAAGAAATATATTTATGACAAAAATTATACAGAAATGGTTTAAAATAATGTCTAACCTTGCCTAAGCTGATTAAATACAGAGCTGGTTTAACCAGCTTTTGAGTTAAGGCTTCTGTTACGCCATTTAGGAACATATGATATAAATCATATCTAAAGTACTTACATCACATTTTTTAAACATAAAGACTTATCTGGCAACAGTCTATTTACATAGGGTATTTACATACTGTAGGGCTCATAATACCTTCATAACCACTACATTCATAATCAT
Organism: Clarias laeviceps; assembly: GCA_030014305.1. Classification (NCBI taxonomy): domain Eukaryota; kingdom Metazoa; phylum Chordata; class Actinopteri; order Siluriformes; family Clariidae; genus Clarias; species Clarias laeviceps. The sequence continues at coordinate 3,655,021 of JAQMYJ010000016.1, read as the reverse complement.
TATAAGAATCAGAGTTATTAACACACACACACACACACAAGGAATTTAGTTCTGACTGTTGGTGACTCGTAAGAGATACATCATTAATACAGACAGTGCACAATGTATTTAAAGACAGGAAATATACGACATACACGCAGTATACAGATTAAGTAAAGATAATATACAGAGAATGTAAAAGAATCAACAACATAAAGTGCGAGTACTGTATGTATGTTATGTAACACTGCATCAAGAATAGAAATTAAGTTGTGATGTATGACTGTTCATACAGCACAATACATTGGCATTTGAAGGTGTGAGTCAGGTGTAACATACAGTACTTGTGTAACACCCATGTTGATGTTTCTACAGCAGGTCCTGATTAGCTATTTATGAGGGTGATTACATGAGGAAAGAATTACATTACATTACACTGTTCTCATATAATATGAATCTTAAGTAATGTGCAGGAATAGCTCTTCTGTTTAATGAATGGAAAATGTCCTGTTACTTTAGTTTAGGGGCATCAAGATTGTTCCTAATGTTGGCATAGGCGTGGATAAATGGGTTATGGATGGGCTGTGCAGCCCATATGTACAGTAGTTACCTTTTAAATAAAGTGTAATTTATTCATTATCCAAATTTTTATTTTATTAAATATTTTCAGTTGTTAATATAATAATCATTTTTAGCACAACATTTCAGGGGTAATTTTGATTTTGTAAATTTAACTGTTTAAATTATTTTATTTAGATAGAATTAGAAATTTTTCTTCCATTAATTGTGTAAACTTTGCTATAGTTCACTCTCACTCACTCATCTTCTATACCGCTTTATCCTGTATTCAGGGTCGCGGGGACCTGGAGCCTATCCCAGGAGGCTTAGGGCATGAGGCAGGGTACACCCTGGACAGGGTGCCAATCCATCACAGTTTGCTATAGTTGTGTTTAAAAATAATATTTCCTGTAAATGTTAACTCCAAACCATTAAAATTTCTTTACTCATTACATTTTTTAATCAAATTACCAAACTATGAGAGGTGTTCAAGTTTAAGTAAATTGTGAAGAATAATACAATCAAACAATTATGAGAGTATAAACTCCCTTTATTTGTCTATACTGTATGATCCCCTGCTACACTAATTCACTTATTCCAGTGTTTGACTAGTCCTTGGATACAATCAAGGTGGAAAGTTTTCTCATTACTTCCTGCTACAGTACATGTCTGAAATGATGGCCTGCCAGGAACTCCTTTAACGGCCCTTTTCTTCAATCAAATTTAATCAAGAAAGGCGTCCTGTCTTTGCAGGACTTGGCATACTGCCCACTGGACCACTTGCACTATACGGGAACTCGACTGGGAGTTATTGCCACATTCCCCATACAGTCCTGACCTCTCTCTAAACCATTTCCACATGTTTGGGCCATTAAAGGAGTTCCTGGGAGGCCAGTGTTTCCTGGTTTGAAGCAGGCAGCCCAATCATGGCTCTGGCGTGCTGAAAAAACTTTCTACCATGATGATATCCGAGCACTAGTGAAACGCTGAGATAATAATTAATAATCATGATCACAATAAACCTACTCATGCTATATGCGTTTAATAATTTATCAAAAAAATATTATTTTAGTTGCTAGTTGTTGGTTACAGTCAGTATAAATCCCATATCATATTATAGACATGCACACTTATTGTAAATTAAGGCTTGTATAAAGATTTTTAATGCACACATTATTATTTATCTTTCAATTTATTACATGTTAAGTAATAAGTAAATGCAAATGAATATGAATAAATAAATGGCAGAGGCTTTTAGGGAATCAGAGCGTCGCTGCCTTGGAGGCGAGACGTTGACAGAATCGATATCCACACATTTCTTGCATTTCTTTGCAGTTGAGATTTTGCGAAAGAGAAACATATTTCAATTCAGAGGAGTCATTTTTCAGAACCTCATATAATAGAAAATGTCAATAAAATTTCCAAGGTGAAAGGAAAATGAATGAGGTCAGGAACTAAATGCGCATTACTCTTAAAACTATGCATACATATACGTTCACTTTTTTCCTTCTCTATTCCAATTTCATCAAGAGGTGTTATGCTTTTTCATGTGAGGGAAACCTTGCTTAATAATGTCATGACATTACGTTTGTTTGGGGAAAAAAACAGTCAGATGGTGAAAATTAAACAGATAATATATTATGAATGGTTTTGTACAGTGCTTTTGTGCATTATTGTATATATATAAAATAGTTTCTGTTTTTGAAATGGAGTTTCTTATGAAATCTCTAATTGTGTTGTTGTTATATGCTAAGATGAAAGAGAGAGCAGCTGCAATGGGCAGTGGCAATCTGAAGCAAAGAAATGGGCAGCATGTTTGTTTATGGGCCTTGCACTCACAGGTGGTTTGAATTTTGTTTCCGCCCATGTGTGCTTGTGTGTATGTGAGGAGTTTGCAGGATCTTACTGTGCTGGGTTAGTTTCTGCTGGGTACTCCATTTTCTTCTGACATTACATAGACATGCAGTGTAGCCTGATGGGTTTTCCTTAATTGCGCATAGTGTGTAATTTTATAATTTCTTCTGTGAGAAAGTTAGAGAAGTTACTGTATGAACAGCTAGCAGTGTAAGCTAAAGATGCTGGGCGCTTTGAAAACCTAATACACTGGCCCTCGCCTTGCCTTCGCATTTTTAAGGGGCTTTTGGAATCGTCCCCCCACCACATACACTTTACATCACTGATGGGTGTAAGAACTTGGGTACAAATAGACACTGAAAGATTTTAAAGCACCTAAATTTAAGATGAGATACAGTAGTGCACCATGACGAATCTGTGACACCCTGTAACGCTCCTACTTAAACATGTGCATAAATATCCACCTCAATGTAAGTTTTAAATAGTGTGGGATCTATAGGATGAAAGTTTGAAGTGGTTCTCGGGTGAAGGAGACGATGAGCACCTTTGTGTGGGACTGGCTGACTCAGCACAAACACGAGAGCCTCCGAGCGATTACATCAACGAAAGGAGACTCGACGGGGCGCGCGTGGTCGGTGTTTGTCCTGGAAACTCAAGGAGGCATTTACGTAACTGGGCCATGTAGTTCTGAGAAGGACTTTGTGAGTTTTTGGCCCTCTTTAATACGAACAGAAAATCGAATCATGTTAGGGGGAGGCAATTATGTCAGATGCAAGATGAGATGTTTTTCTTTTGAGAGAAGAGACAGTTAGGCGAGACGGAAACCCGAACGCTGTCATTCTCGCTGGAGATCTTTCAGACACACTAGATAGTGATACAGTGTTCCTCATGCACGGGGCGACGTCACGGGGTCAGAAATGTTCAAGACAAACTTCGCAGGGAAACTTGGAGAACAGCAAAGCGTCGTGATGACTGACAGATTCAAAACAGCGATGCTAGTGAGCCACGACACACTGGTGTACGTGCATATATAGGTGTGTGTGTGTGTGTTGTGTATAAACTAGTATATACTGTATATGTGGATCATGAAAAGTGACTTTGAGCCAAGTTTGCTGCTCTTATTTGCAGTGGGTGTGTTAAAGCTCAAAGAGGAGGAAAAACACACACGCACACTCACACACACACACACACACACACACACACACACATACTGATGGATATTGCAGATGCTGTGGAGAGATTTGTATATTCTCTCAGGTATTTCAGGGATGGAGTGAAGGAGAAAGGTTGAGGCTGAATAGTAAATTGTTTTCTGTTATAGTTCACAGGGGAGAGTGCAGGAAGTGTAGGAGGTGCTCAGGCTATCCGCGGCTGTTCTGCTCCGCAAATCACTCACCGCTTTTATTTATTCAGTGCATTTCGCTCCACACCGTTCTGCTAAACCACCCACCCGACCACTGTTCACCGCCCCTCCTCATGTGTAGGGGCTGCACTCGTCTATCCTTTTCATTAATTCATTAATCTTCGTTTTCATCCTAATATATATATATATATATATATATATGTCCTGAATACGCAGTTCTCAGGTCTGTCATGTCATGCTTTATGATTATCCTTCACTTACTACCTGTCAGGTTTCTCTCATCTACGTATATGTATGATGAAAATCAAATGGAATAAAATATGCATCCACTTCCTTCCTAATTTTTTTTTTGTTTTTTTTACAATTATCTCCTGATAATGAAGAGGTCTTCCTGCAGACTTATATACTAACTGACTCAAATTGGATTTTGTTACACAAAAGAAAAAAAAAAAGGCTAATTAAGAGGACACATCCAGTGGAGACTCCCAGAGCAGAGACTCTTCCATTTTGTCCACACTCTCCTTTCTCCTCTCTCTGTCCCTCTATCTTTTTATTTCTGAACATTTCTTTCTCTCTCTCTGTTTTCTGTAGACCTCCTTTCATTATGTGTTAAAGTCCTGCTGGGCTTCGTGGTTCTTCTGCTCCAACCACAGGAGAACCTTACTGAGGTTTATCAGCTCATATCATTCTGCCTGCTTTATCCCTTTATTTTTTTCTCTCTGTCTGTCTCTGTCTGTGTCTCTGGTTTCCCCTTGTTTCTTTCCCTTGTTTGCTTTCCTGCTCTTGCGGTCTTCCTCTCCTCTTTGTGCACCTGTCTCTCTGTCTTCACCACTATTTTGCTTTTTCTCTCTGTCTGTTTGCCTCTTCTCCCTCCCTTGCCTTTCTTCCTCTATCTATCTATCTATCTATCTATCTATCTATCTATCTATCTATCTATCTATCTATATTTGCTTCATTTCTCTCTGTCTGATTGTTTTTCTCTGTTCTTTACCTGTGACTATTTGTCTCTCTTTTACTCTCTCTCTTGCTCTTATGTTCTTTTGCTCTTTCTTGCACTTTATTTATTTTTCATATCTTTCTTCCTTCCTGTCTGTCTGTCTATATCACCTCTCTCTCTCTCTCTCTCTCTCTCTCTCTCTCTCAGTTTTTTCCAACCTATCTCTCTTTCTCTGTCTTCTCTTTCTCTGTCATCTTTTTATCTCTCTCGCTGTCTGTCTCTTTTTCTGTATCACCTCTCTCTCAGGCTTGGTCTCTTTGTCTATTTATCTCCATCTCTACCTCAGTCTCTCTGTCTTTCATTCCGATTTCTCAGTCTATCATCCTCACTCTCTCTTTCTATCTTTCTCTATTCCTCTATACATCTCTCCCTACCTCTATCTCTCTTACTTCCCCCTCATTCTCTCTCCTTTTTTTTCTCTCTTTCACGCTATTTTCTTTAACCTTGCGACTTGTGGCCTGACCTTGACTGCTTTTTTTTTCTGACATTTGTTCTGTGAGAGAAAGTGCAGACTTAAGGCAAACTTCTCTCTCTCTCTCTCTCTTCAGGCCCCTAGTCTATTTTTCTCACTGTCTTGCTTCTCTACTCTTCACCTCTGTCTGTTTCAATCCATCCTCTGCTTCCTACTGTATATAGCTCACACACAAACACACTGAGCGTGTCAGAGGCATGAAACGCTGGTTTTAGTACTGCAGAGTGTCTAGAGGAAGATTTCGGTTGTACAGAGAGAATTTCTTTTGTTACTAAGCGATATGTAAGACACATCTTCAGTTTGCCTCATCTGATCAGGATGCTGGAGGACAGTTTAATGTGAAAATGAACTCTTTATACGTACGAGTCCAACTCTATACCTCGTTTCTAACTTAGATCGCCATGATGTGTTTGCTCGGGGAACTCTATCAAACATTTGTGTTTTTTTATTCTTTTCTCCCTGGATAAAATCTAGAAGGAATTTACACATAAATTAGTGATGTGTTAATTAGCATCAGTTTAACATCCAATATTCCCTTCCAACAGTGTAATTCTTAACAAACACAATTTACTGGAAGTTTCATTATTCAAAAAAAAAGCAACAATTAGCCTCTCACTCTTCCCTCATTTCAGCAGAAGACAATGGCTTATCAAAACTAGGAATAAACGCTTTATGTAGTCATTTAGACGAGGCAATTAGTGTATGTTTTTACGAATAATGGCTCCATCAAACCGGATTATTTGCATATATGTAAATATGCATAATTTCGTTAATTAGGACGTCGTTAAGCCGTGCGCTCGAATTTGAACTCGGAGGAGGAATCCGGTAATGGTGCTGTTAATGATGTACAACACAGGTCAAGGCTCTAAAGCCTCACGCCGCTGAGAAGAGGTCGTCACTGACAGTCATGAAGTATATTCTACATACCTTATATACTGTAGTTCCCATCAAAAGTTTGGACACACCTTCTAATTGAACATTTTGTACATATATAACAACAAGGAAGTCGAAGTCGAAGCAGGACTTGAGAGTTCTGAGAGTAAAAGCTACCTCTATTTCTCTATATAATCCCCAGCTACACTAATGCTATTATTCCAGAGTTTCACTAGTGCTCGGACATCATCAAGGATGAAAGTTAGACGAGGCAGAAGAAACCTCTCCTTTAACATGTGGAAATGACTTGGAGGGAGGTCATCTATGGGGGATGTGGAAATAACACCCAGCCAAGTTCCTGTAACATGCAAGTTTTGTGTGTACAGTTCCCACAGACAGATGTGTCTCTTCCACGAGAGTTTCATGGATCAGGCGTTCCACTCACTGAATGTCCACGGGAGCAACTGCAGCAGGCTCTGAGCCCCCAACTGGCATCGTCATTCACGTCCACATGGACTTCTTAAAACATTTGCACCATTCACATGCTTTATTGCGGCTAAAAGTCTCATCTCCATACTGCGCTTGAAGTAAAATGTCAGCCGCTGTTATGCCTTCATTTAACAGAAATTTCATCACAAGTCCCTGTTTGACTTGAACACTGTGTATATTGTGTATGTATTTTCCTGCCTTGTGTGTTAGTGTTAATGAACTCAGCTGAGAGAAAAATCCAGCAGGCAGCAGCAGCACAGCCCCTGGCAAGGGTAAAGCTATAGCTCACCCTATAGAGTGCAGACATTACAGTACATCACTGACAATGATTTGCTTTTATTTTCTGTTTGCTTCCCTCTAATAACCCTAGTAAACCACACTTTGGAGTGGGATGGGGTTTATTTCTTTCCTCTCGTCTGCCTCTGGAGGCTAAGAAAGAAGGAGAGAGCAAGCAAGGCGGAGGTTAAAAGAGAATAAGTCAGACGAGAGCAAGCCTTATTTCGATGTGCCCTGCAGAGCACCAGCGCGCTTACAGAGATTCATGTGCACCATAACACAATTAATATTACACACCACTTAATCAAAAATGCATACCGGTCTTGGGACACGCCGTGAGCTGAGGCTGACTCGAACGAGGATAAGCAGAAGGCTGGAATACGAACAGACACAGTGATGTCAGTATCCATGGTTTAATGCCAGATCTGGGAGAATTTTCACCTGAAACAGAGCAAACGTGAAAAATATTCAGGCAAGACATGAGATATGAAAAAGGATTCAACTTTCTTTTGATGACTTTTAAGCCAATAGCAATAGAAGGCAATTCGCTCTGTTCAACTGGTAAACGGAATGGAAGAAGTGCTCATTATAAAGCAGCACACACTCACACACAATTACTGTTTTTATTACTAGGGGAAAAACTTTACTGCTTCTTCTCTCCACAATTTCTCGCCCCATAACCAGCATGCAGCTCGAAGCTATCACATGATCGGTTAGGCTAAAACGACTGAGTGGATAAAATTTAATGCAAAAATATATTATATAATTTTTGTGTTTTTATAAAAGACAGGTTTTTTTTGCATTATCGATTGCAAAAAGAGTAGTAATCCAGTGTGTGTGTATGTGTGTGTGTGTGTTTTTCCTTTCTGTGTGCAAGGATTGTTTTCTTGTTAGCAAGGCATCCTTAGCACAGAGATTAAAATGACCTTAATAAAGATGCTTATAGAGATGGAGGTTACTGTGTTCTCCACCACCTGGTACCTTATTTTAGCTCAAAGCACTGATTAACATCATGACATGAATAGCAGTAAAGACACAGCATGCACGGAAGTTCTCCTCTATGTCTGTTTTTTTTTCCCGGAGAAAATGATTCAAGGCCACTAGGTGTTTCATGGTTCAGGGTTAAAATTGTTGCCTTTATCTCTATTTAAAGATCTGTAGAAGTAAGTTGCAGGATGTCCTGATGGTAAATTTTTATCTGCTTGATCACTTGCTAACTTTTTCTTTTATGACAGATTGCGAGTATCAAACAGATAAAAAAATGAAAAAATAAATAGTGATGTGAATTACAGTATATCTGTGTTATATGGGTGTAAGGAATGGATGTGTTAGCATGAGTCACACACTTTTTGACATCAAAGCACCCAGTTTGACAAGATTATAGCACACGTCAAAATATATACACAATTCAGCTCTGGTACAGAAGAGAGAAGTGACACTTGAGGGACGCATGAACGTTTTTTTTTTTTCCTCTCACACTCTTCAATCAGCAAAGAGGAAAGCGAGAGCGAAAAGCTGTGTGAGAGTGCATCTGTGTGCGTGTGCGTGTGTGTGTCGGGATTTTAAATGTTTCTTTGGCTCGTCTTCAGAGAGTGGGCGTGGCGGCCAATCAAGAGCTAACAAGCGAGTAGCTTCGCTTATCAGCTGCCTCCGGTTGCCTGTGTTTGCTTTGGTCCTGCTGCTGGTGTACATGCAGCTGGCGCAGCCACACAAGCTGCCTGATTATAACGAGCCCTCCCAAGACCCCCAACCACTCGCCATGAATCCCAAACTGGTGCAAGGGAAATGTTATTCCAGCACGCGGATGGGTTTGGAGTGGTTTGGATGGTCATTGCGCTTGTTCTGTGTTAGAGCGTTCAACGCTGTTACAGTTGCACTCAAGGTCCACGTTTGACTTGGTTGGTCAAAATAGCAGAAATATTATACCGTAAAAACTATTTGTGTGTTTTTTAGTTAAACAGTGCAAATTAAGTATTTGTCCTGTTTTGAATTTTTTTTGCATATTTGTCACATTTTAAATGTATTTCAGAGTAATTTTAATATTTAAAAAGTTAACCCAAGTAAATACAAAATGCATTTTTATTTATATGATGAATTAAAATTTTATTTACCTTATCAGCATACAGCGACAAAGAAATAAATGTAGAAATGTGGAAATGCAGAAATAAATAAATGTAGGAATGTGGAAATGGATAAATAAATAAATGTAGAAATGTGGAAATGCAGAAATAAATATATGTAAAAATGTGGAAAATCTAAAATAGATAAATAAAGAAATGTGACAAAAATTAATAAATGAAGAAATGTGGAAATTCAGAAATAAATAAATCTTGATTATTATTTATAACTTATTTATTCACACATTTATTTATTTATGTATTTATTTATTTCTATATTTACTTATTTATTCACACATTTATTTATTTATAATTATGTTTAGTCCTCCATACAAAGTAATTGACCTTTGATCAGTAATTGTAATTGATCAGTCTGGAAAGGATTGCAAAAAATTAAAAGTCAGAAAGGGCCAAAATTTTTTCTTGGCACTGTATATTGCCAATATGTAATATTAATTTCCAACTGAAAGTGGATATAAAGAATATACTGAATATACAGACACATGTCTGGACAAATCAGATTAGAGAACTTAACTGCACTGTGGAATAAAAACAATCATGCAAGGTTCTGAGCTAGATTCTTGACCAGGCTCCTTATTGACTTTCACTTAATCACCGGTAGATACAGTGAAACCTTGGATTGCGAGTAACGCGGTTTGCGAGTGTTCCGCAAGATTTTTAATAAACTTTGATTTGGAAAATGAAAATATCTTGGTTTATGAGTACCAAGTATCATGTAACATGTGTGCGCATGTTAAGCAAAAGCAAGTCTCGTTAGAGAGGTTAAAGATCCATTTTCTCTCTCTGTATCAACCTGCTCTTTGTGTCTATGTGCGCGTGCGTCATTGGACCCCAAGCCACACACACACACACAGACGCCTCCTACTTTCGCCTTCACAGACACACACACACACACACACACACTCTTTCTCTCTGCTCTACAGAGAAACACTGCTCTGTCGCGATTCTTTTCAAAGGTAATGTGCAGGTTAATTTGTTTTATTTTTACTTTACAGCAGTGATTCCGTTAGCTCAATCGAGTGTCATTAGAAAGATTTCTTGTTTATTTTTTCGATAAAACAGTGTTTCCGTTGTGTGTCCGCGCGCGTGTGTGCAAAGAGTGGAGGAAGGGTAACTGTGTAAGACGAGAAGGGGGAGAGGCGAGCGACTCCTTACTTTAGATTCACACACACACACAGCGCCAGTCACAACAGTGTACATTAGATTGATATGTATTTTCATTCCTAATTTGTTTGAGGTGCATTTCGGAGCCAAAAAAAAAAAAACAGAACGATTACCTTATGATTGCTTGATCCTTTGTCAAGAGAGTAACCTAGCAATTGACAGGTTCTGTTCTGTTGATTATTTTCATATTCATTATGTTGTGACGAAATTCGTAACTTATTTAGAAGAGAAAAAAGAATGAAGAAGGTAATAATGACATTCCTTTGCAGAGGTTTAATTAAAGGCTGTACAATCCCTTGTACCACACATCAAGTAGTGCCCTCGATCAGGGGTTAGGAGGGATTTGGGATTCAGCCTTGTGTTAGCAGGTTGTTAGCATTTTAACAGAACGACTTAGAAGGAGACAGTGTGCTGTTAAAGATAACCTAATCAGATGTGTTTTCTTGCTGAAAGTGCTTCTGTGGCTGGTTTTGAATGTATTTTTTTTTTTTCATTTCTTTTTTTCACTGCCATCCGGTAAATAATGCTCCTTGTGTGAGCAATGTCCAGAAGTGGGTGGGGCCATGGCAGACAGGTGCAAAAGGTCTAAAGTATAACTCACATTTACGACACACAGGCATCTCATAGTTAAATTATTCAAGAGACACGAGCCACACTTGAATTATATCACTTGTTGTAAACCTTCCTGGATAACTGACCAGATGAAGAAACAGGAGACTCAGAGCAGAGCCAGAGCTCAGCAAGCACAGAGTCAGAGTCAGTCTGGGTAATCTAGTCCAAACATGAGAGGTAAAAACATCCAGTATTTATTCTCATCTCATGCGGAGATGTCCCTACATGTACTCAAGGCCATACATAATTAAGGACATGGACATCATCATATGAGCAGAAGTAAACAAGGACACATCATGCTAAAATGAATTATAATTAATGATTATGTCATATTCTGTATTAATGATTACATAATGTTTTATTATTATTATTATTATTATTATTATTATTATTATGAAAAGTTGAGAATAATTATTGTACTATGTTTCAGAGGATTGATGCTGCAAGTGCTTATGGTGACTTTCGCTTAAATAGGAAAGCTTAAATGCATACTTTTCCCTCCCCCACCAGCTCCACCAGGCACTCGAGTAATAACGCTGAAGCATGGAGTAAGCCTTGCAACAAATTGGAGCAAAAGCTGAGCGTTTCTCCTGAGAGCATTGAGAGAGCAGGTTATGAGAGGAAATTTAATGCATGTTTACAGGGTTCTTAAAATTCAGCTGAACTTTATCAGACTCTGACCTCAAACTCCCTCTGGTTGTTCTTATAAGTCTGAGAGAAGGAGAGAGAGAGAAAGAGAGAGAAAGAGGGTAAAATTTTGGCTGGCAATCAAGTGAACGAAGAGCAAAGACAAACAGTCAAAAAGATTTTTAAAAATATTCTCTCGGTCTTAGTGTGTGATGTGATGACAGGGCGGAGTTGCAAAGGTACCCTATTATTGTTTTGGGTTATTGGCTTTGCAATCATCTTGTAAAGCTGCTTGTTTGTCGATTGTGAACTTATATTTTATTAGCATATTTTGTGTGTATGTACGATTAGCGTGGCGTGAAAATACACTCTGATATCCATTCTCTGATCAATAAACCAAGACGTCATTTTGCTCTGATGGCCCAAAGTCTAGTGACAGAGCAAGGTTTTCCTGACACAATGTATTTATAGGTATTATGACAAAGAAGCCCAATTTGCTAGAGCTCTAAAGTCTCATTTTTGCATCAATCTACATCTCATACATGGAAAAAGAACCAGAGCATGAGAAAGGGAAGAGGACAGATAGCTCGGCTTTTCCTCCATCTCTCGCTCTTGCTGAGAATCAGCTGCGGGTAGACAGCAGGGGTCTCTGAACAGTAGGACTCGTTTCCAGAAATAGTGCCATGACACATCTCCTTAAAGGAATATACTCTGTTGTTTTTCAAGATGATCTCTAATCCAGTGCATCTGTAGCGTATGTGCAATTACCCCAGGCTTTTCAGGGTGCTGAGAAAATTCATTCATAACCGAAGCTGTTAATAAGTGCTAAGAATACGTTATGTTCTTAGAATATGTTTGATTCAACAGAAAGGTCTTGATATTCTGTAAGATTCTTATGGAACCAGATTTGCCTGTCTTTATCAAGGGTGCTTTATAGAGCTGATTGCATGGTTAATATATAATACTGCAGTTGCAGTAAAGGTCTTGTGAAAGAGGATGTGAGTTAGCTAACAATGTGAGGATGAGATTTAACCCCCTGATTGGTGTGCTTATTGGTTTAGAGGATGATGGATGTGAGGTGAGAATGAGTTCTGACTTCAGTACAGCATGCAGGACTGATGATGCTCCCTTGCAGAAAAAAATAAGTCAAACGCTAAAACAAAAACACACATAAAAAAAAATTTAAATTTACATTTCCGTATATTTAATAGCGGGCTGTAGTTGTTAGCAGTGTGGCCTCACACTTCCAGGATCGAGGGTTCGATTTCCACATCAGGTCGCTGCGAAGAATTGCAGCAAATTCAGCACGCAATCATTGCACCGTTCAGAAATACACAAATAATTCATGCAAGTACAGATCATACATCTGTACTTGAGCTTTCACTGTGTTGCCACTGATGTGTTTGTGATGGAAATAGTAGCTGTCTGCTATTCACAAGGATATGGGTAAACATTAAAAATTTTCACATCAAATCTCAAGCCGGCATTTACAGTATAACTCCTGTTAATAGCTGTTTATTAGTCATGAGCTTGGGAAGCCATCGTAAATATCCACTGCCTCTGACAATCAGCTATAAAATCCTGCTAGTGTAACTGCTGAGGAGTACTGTACTGTACGTCTTTCTATGCTATCCAGTTAATGCTAAAAAAGAAGCAGCAGAGCAGGCGTCATCTGTTCAGGTTTTGGGGTATTATTTTGCTCAAATGGCAGAAGGGTATGACTAGTAGAAGACATAGGTTTTGTGAAGTGAGGAAAAAGTTAGGGAACATTAGATTACAGTTCATCTCAAGGCCTCATGCAACGATCATACAGTACATCTGTTTATCTTAAGAAAACAACTTCAGTTATTGGGCATTCAGTCTCCCTTAAACTTTTCATGTAGAACCCAATTACAGAAACCTAAAAGCCATACAAAGAACCCATGCAAAAGTATTGTTTATGAATGCTCCTTGATTTCTCTTCCTTTTATCACTGTACATGCACTGTGGATAAATGAAAGATTATTCTCGAAAAACACTGATTTCTGCATGACCTCTCCCTCTCTCTCTCTCTCTCTCTCTCTCTCTCTTTCTCTCTCTCTTTCTCTCTCTGTAGCCAGGGCTCTCTGTTACTCTCGTTCTTCTTCACGGTGTGATAGATCTTTTCTCCAGCCAACAAAATTTTAAACTCTTGAATTGCAAATGGCTTGATGTAGGGCATAAATCTTTTTAAGTGTGTGAGCAATAATAACTCTGAATCTGTATGTGTGTGTGTGAGTGTGAGAGTGAGCGGTCCTGTAACGGCTGTAGAGGGGACAGACTTTTCCGGATTTTCAGTCAGGACCCCGAGGCTGACTTTGGCCTTATGTTAATTCATTCATTTATTCGCCAGGCCTGCTGCCTGACTCCATAGTCAAAAAAAAAGAGAAAACGGAGAGGTGAACCATGTGCTTGAACTGTCTCAAGTTGTTTCTTTTCCTTTTTTTTCTTCTTCAGCCTGCATGCTATTTGTAAGAACTTCAATAACCTGCCTTACCCCCTCCTGCGATTCTCTTTTCTTTAAGAAAAAGAAGGAAAAGGGGTAAAATAAGAAACATAAACTTGGGAAAACAAAGCGAGGCCCTGCGCAAAGGTGTGTGATGGGTCATGTCGTTGTTGCTAGCGCAACATGAATCGTGAAACAGTTTTATAGAGACTGAGAGGTGAAGAGGGGCCACAGTGCTGAAGCACGGTCCTCAACAAACAACCTGACAGATTAGAGCAGAGGGCCTAGAGGCAAAACCCAGCGCTGGAGCTTAGGCAGGGGAGAGCAGATTAAATTTAGAAATCTACTTTGGTTTCAGAAAAGTGACGTTACATTTTTCACAGCGGCGAGTTCATTACACAGCAGCACTGCTTGACAATTTAGGTGTCTTCCAGGTAATACACAGCTGACCGGAATAAAGCGTGTTACACTTAAATTCAGCACATACAGTAGTGTGCGAGTTAAGTGTTGCGGTTGGGGACATAAGAGTCGGGCTATTTTCAGCGCGTGGGCGCAGTGGCTCACTGCGGAACGCTCTGGGAAAAAAAAAATGCCCTACATGTTACATTCACAGATAGTCACAGTGAGTGAGGTGGGAACAATTCCTTTATATAGCACACAGATAGACCGGAAACACAACACATACCGTATGTATAAATACTTACCAAGTCGCAGGTTTCTCTTTGTTTTGAACTTTTTCCTCACCTTGTGTATGTTCAGTCCATTAATATTCAATTTATTAAAGAGCATCAGACTGTCCTTTAAATGGCCAGACCAAGGTTGTTGGCCGAATCAGCCTCATTTGCATGTGTAATCAGACAGCCCGAGGCACGGACACTGATTAGTTCTTCTCTGTTCTCTCACATTTTACGTACTTGTTGTCATTAACTAATTGGGCTCTTTTCTCTCTATCTCTCCCTCTCTCTCCCTCCCTGGCCTGCCACTCCATTCCCTTGTATGTTCCATAATAACCTTTCCCGCCCGTCTGTTCGTGACTCCAGGTAAGACCCGAAGCTTTTGCTCTGAGCTCTGTCTCAGGTTTTCAGACTATAGATAATGATGCTGTTTCACCAGTGATGGATTGACATCAGGTGTCTTTGTGATAAGATTCCAAGAAATAGCTGTCACACACACACACACACACACACACAATACTTTGAAGCAGCCAGACCAGATGACCCCTGACTAGACATTCTAATTTTGAGACAATGCTACAACACTAAAGGATTTTATTTATTTTTTTGCCGATTACTCCCCGCTGACCTTTAACCATTTTAACAGATTTCCTGACGTAAGCTGAGATTCACTTATGTTTAACTCTTCTAGTGCATCTACAAGCATCCATAACAAATGTAATCCTGGGTGTATCATCTCACCAAACACATGGACATTCCTGGACATATTTTAATGAATCTTAATGGGTGATTTCTAACATTATTATTTAGATACATTTTTATTATTTGTTTCATTAACAGGCACTCATTATAAAATGAACTGTGAAGTATATAAAGCATGCATGCATGAACAGCAGCAGAGACAATTATTAGCTCTGATAAACAATAACAGTTTTATTCACGTAAATTTTATTCCACCCGCTCATGTTTTGTGAGTAAAGACATTAATAACTTAAAAGAAAGCAGGGAAGCTGAGAGGCAACAAGGAGAGATATGTGTTTCTTGCTCTGCTCCAGAGTCAGACAGAAACCCAGCTAACAATAATAGTTTGGTAGAACATTTTAAAAGATTAGATTTTTGATTCCTAGAATGTCTGAACCATTCAGTTTTAGGGGATTTCTGGGAAGTTTGAGGGATAACATACTACAATGTTTGAATAAGGTATTTATACCGATATGAGAAATATATTTGTAGGTTCTGAGAATATTGTCGGATAACATACTATGACTCTCCGACAAGGAACGATATTTACAGGTTCTGGAAACCTTGAATAACATTATGTTGGTTCAACAAAGTTTCTAAAATGTATAAGAACTATATTTGTAACATTTAAACAAGGATTGTACAACATAAAAAATAAGGTGCAAAAAGTATTCGTATTTTGCTTCCAAAGCTTTTGTTTGTTTGTTTTTTAATCCACACAGTGACCCTATGAATCATTCAATCATTCACGTTTTTATCATTCATAATAAACATCTAACTTAAGGCATGAACCAGTGAGAAACAGGTGCAGATGATGACAGATGATCAGGCCGGTGATTTGTATACTGGTGAGGCTGAATGCTGAGTGGTTGTAACAGACGAGAGGGGAAATTAGGTTGCTGCTGAGGTTGTTACCTGAACAACCAGTTTTCAAACTCTATCTTTAGTCTCTTTGCAGCCTGTTGCAGTAACAAATTTGTTATCATTTCATTAATTTAATATATATTACTTGATTTAATTTATTACAAATAAATGATGGTAGTGAGTACTGTAGATGTAGTTTATGGAAACATATCATACTACAGTACAAGGTTTTTAAAGGTATTAATGGAACCAGATCCTGTACAACAAAATTAAGCTACTAACAAAATAAAAATAATTCAAATAATAATAATGTTTAAACATCACCATCACTGTCTAGCCCAGTGTCTCTCCAGGTGTGCTTACAACCAAAACCCAAAATAAAGGTTATTAAATGTATAGTTCTCTAATAATGGACAGATTCAAATTATTACATTAAAACAAAAATATGTTTTATCATTGTTCTATCTCTGTGTGGAGCATTTGTTTTTTGGGACAAATATGAAAATTGTCTAACTTGATAGCCTTTGTGATCTATTGGCAATTCCTGATACAATCATCAGCTGACTTAAGATAATCTTAGACAGGTGTGAGAGGATTGACTTGACAATAAAATCAGGATTCGCAGATGGATCGCAATGAAAACAATGTCGTTATGTCTGGTATCTGTACACATCAAAAAATATATTTCTATATTACTACATCCCAGAAGAGAGTCCTGTGTATGTGCATGTGTGTGTGTGTGTGTGTGTGTTTGTGTGTGTGTGTGTGTGTGTGTTTTGTAGTCAGGTTGAGCGAGTCCCCCATTGCTAGATCATTACTTGGCAGAGTGAAGTGTCCTTGCCTTCACATTCAACTCCACTGTACTGAACGCCCCACGGGACCCCAAGTACCTTCTGATTGGCTTCTCGTCATGTCGCCTTCTTTGTCGTAGCTCTCTCTCTCTCTCTCTCTCTCTCTCTCGCTCTCTCTATTTTATTTTCTTCTCCCTCTTTCCCCTCTCCTTCCATCTCTTTTCATTTCAATTTACTTTGTCCTGTTGTCTTCCCAACACAATAAAAGGAAACAAGACAAATAAATAACTAACCGAAGATAAACTGAGACAAAAAAAAAAGTCACGCACATTATATATCAGCCACACTAAAGTCACAGTGGAAATCTAATCAAAACAGATGTGTTTACTTAAAACAAGCGCCTCATGCCTTCTGTTGTTGGATTTTTTTTTCCACCTTGCATCCTTTTTTTTTTCTCCTGGAGTGAACCGGACATTCTCGTTTTAATCAGCGTTGACTAGAACATCGTTAAAAAACGCTGAAAAAGCTTTCGCCAGAGTCAGAGGCAGAGCTGCGGGAGCGCTATCTTAGATTAGAGGATTCCTGAGTAAGCAGCTAAATCACGTCTAGGTGCAAACATCACAGCAAAACAAGGTGGATTCAGGGGGGAAATGATGAAATCAAATTTAAGGGAGAAACTATATATATTGGGTTAACCACAGCAGCAGTGACGGAAGCTGTGTAGAAAAGAAAGAAAGTGAAAGAGCTTGCGCAATTATGTCCTGCTTGGTTTACTTCTTCATTTGCAAGAAGCGGAGCAGAATCTCCATATGGTCTCTATCTTCAGGAAAACCCTTTACAGAATACTCCTGAACCAAAAGGCTAGAATGCTCTTAAAATAGTGTCTTGTTATTCCTGATGTTTTTATTCTAACAGAGAAAAAGGCAACGCACTTGTGATTGTAAGTCAAACCCAATCGAGCCTGACTCGTCGAGGGTCGAATAAACTCAGTCTCAGACGCTGTAAACTGCCAAAAATTCACCGGAATCAGTATTTTTCAGCTAGTCGTTACCTTTTTATCATCTCTCCTCCTCCTGAGGAGTGGAGCAGTGCTGGCAATAAAGCCACAAGAAGGAGAGGATTGCATCCTGATTGATGGGAAAGATGGAGGGAAAAAAAAACTTAGTGTTTTTATGAAAGAATCTTTGTCAGCAGGCCAGGCTTTTCACACCACGAGCAAAGGCGTGAATATGTACATTAGTGGAAGAGCTGTTTTAATATATTTATTTAGCTCACTTCTTTTTTAATTTTTTTTGTCCAATAGCTCTGTAGAAGCTGTTTAAACTCCCAAAGTACTGACATTTAAAACACCCAAGACCCAAGCCTGGCCTTGTGTGCGTTTTATTAAGAATGATACGTTGCTTTGTTCAGGAATATGGAAACAACCGAGCAGACAAACGCTGAAGCCACGACAGGCAGTGATAACAGACTGAATGCTGCTGTTATAATCAACGACATCAGTGATGAAATAAACCCAAATATTTTCTGTAAATTATTCGCATGATGCTCGATTGTTGCTCTTTGTTCCTTGGCAGCCGAATTAACGACGCGTGGCGTTGTCGTAAAACCTTGACGCCGCCCCGGTCATAACTGAACAGCACTGAGATTGTGTGAGATGAAGATAACTAGATTTGTACTCAAGCTGTAGGAAGAGACAAATATCTGCTTTATTAACATGGAATAGGAAGCATCTTATTAAGCATAAATCACTTCACGGCGAGGATACATGAAGAGCACTCGACATGTTCCTGTTGAAAATCTCCTGCTTGTGTATGTAACTCAAGAAAGCGTAGCCTTTTTTTTTTTTTTTTTTTTTTTTACAATATATGTACATGCTCAGCTTGTACAAATGATCTAACAGGACTAATTCCATCTGTCTCTTTCAGGAAAATGCACAAGAATAAGGCTTAGTTTAAATAAATGGCTGTGAGTACAATAAGTGGATCATTTCGTCCTTGTGGAACATAAGTACATTAGAACCATTACATTAGAACCATTAATGGTTCTAAGTAGAAATACACAATTTAGTTTTTACTAATTTTATTTCCATTGTGCTGTTAAAGGTCCTGTATTTTGGTCTCAGAGCTCCCCCAGTGTGTACCTGTGTGGGTGAGTTAATGCCCCATTTGAAATACCCCTGAGATATTTTTTGTCACACCTCAGTCTCCCTCTGGTTCACTACTTTGAACAGGCTGTTTTACTCTCTACTGTATGTACTGCTAAGCTACGCCGACCAGTGAACAACAGATCAGTATGGAGCTGAACAACAAGCCAGGAAGGGGGGTCTTCATATATGATGACACGTTAGGGGGAAATCTAATTGATTTGTTTAAGCCCTGGCCAATAAAAAAAAAGGGTACACGAACACTGGAGACCCATCTGAATGTCTAAAAAGGAACTTTTGCAAAATCGGTACCTTTTACTAAAGCACCTTCACAGAAACAGATATAACAGATATAAATTTTAAATGTAAAAAAGTATAAATTATAATCCAGAGCTGGAGGTGACAGTGGTGAGGGAAAAGACCCTGAGACAGCATGAGAAAGACACTTCGAAAGAAACCACACTCAAAAGGGAGCTCTGGGTGATACCAGATAACACTACCATGAATAAACAAATAAATAAACAAATAAACAAACAAATAAATAAATCTGTTCTATATCTGTGTGCTGTAAGGTCAAATGTGCAGCTGTGCAAACAGGAAACTCATTGTAGTTCACATGAAGTCTACTTTGTTGGGACAAATTAAAACCTTCAACATGTAATCAGCAGCGAATGATAAGAAGCTCTGTGGGTGAAATGCACTTACTAGTAATAACCATGAGCCTGCATCAAGAACCACAAGACTGCATGTACATTTATATTGTACAGTATGTAGCACACAGCCGTATAAGGCTAACTTCACATCTCAAGCCACATTTTTTGGTCAGATCAGATTTGCCATGACGGTTTACATTCATAAGTCCATAATGACTTTTCTTTGACTCTAATGTAGACACGTCTGTCCTCTGAAACGGCACGCATGTGCACATCAATACATCTTTGCTTGCGCTATCTGGGTTAAAACAAATTATTTGTGTGACCGCTCATTCATTTTAAACAAAGAATGTGAGTTTAGCAAGAATACATTTGGGGTTTTGCTCATGACCATGTATCGCATATATAGTGTATCTAATCTAGGACCACATACGAAAGTGACTCTGATCTTATTTGTGCATGCTTAAAAAAACCTAAAAAAAAAATTTAAAAAAAGGAAAATAAGTGTTTATCTAGTGTTTAGTATTATAAAATTGAAATAAACAAATTATAAGATTATCAAATCTATTTTTAAGATCTTTTTACTCATTAAGATCTTTTTAAAAATTACAAATTAAAAAATAAGCAGCACAAGTAGTGCCATCTGTCTGTCTTTCAGTGAAAGAGTCTGTTACAAGTTGTTCAAATTTTATGCGTTTGATGTTTTATCTCGAAGCTGGAGTGTCCCAGGTTGATCCTGAGCTCATGTTACTGTTCACTTGAATGGTACCTTCTGTCCATCTGGGTTTCTTTGGTCTGCTGACTCATCCAGAATGTCATTCCAAAGTTCCTTTAGATAAACATGACTTGGATAAAACTCTTCTTGAAGATGAATGAATAAATTTAAGGTCGTAATCAGCCATCGTTCCTAATCTTAGTCCTGGATTTCCACTGTTGCTGCACCATGCTGGTGTTTTCCTTTCTCTACAAACACTTTGAGTCACCTTTATGAGCTGATAAGTTGAGTCAGGTCACAGAGAGCAGGATCGAGAAACACTGAGTCAGATTTTAGCATGGAGTGAATCATTTCTGAATCACGTCTCCTATGACCTTTCCTATAACTCTTGGCCAACAATATTTCTGTTACTTACCATGGAGGAATATCCGTGATGGACCTCTACTGTATTTTTGTACTCTTATCCTGAAAACAGTCAAAAGAACAACGGACAGAGTCAGCTCCTGGACTTGACCTGCTATTATCTGCCACTCAGTGCTGTTTGGGAAAAACTGTGTGTGTGTGTGTGTGTGTGTGTGTGTTTGAGTTAAACACTTGTTTGGCTGCTCAAATCCCCTGCTAGAGTTTGATGCTGGTTATTCTGTAACGACCCAATAATCAATTAATATGCGCAGACAGAGAGTTAGCACTGAGCACTTGGGTTCAGTTCTTGTTTTCCTTGTAGTATTCTACAAGTTCGTTAGAGCTTGAGAAAAATCTCTGACCCCCATGAGAAAATTGTCAAATGAGGTGCACTGAAGGTCACAGATAATAAAATGCGTTTGACCTCACTGAGGGAACACGGCCAAGGGAAGAAGAATGCAGTGCTTAAGTTTGCCACTCTGGTGATCGCATCTGTTATTATTGCTGAGAAAAAATCTCCAGTCCTGTTCCTTATTGTCTGCACACTTGCCCAGATTTCACTTCAGATGCCCGATTTGGATTTATCTCGCAGTTCAACAACTTTCTAACCCACGTTTTTGTTCTAAGCCAAAAAAATAATGAAAATCCACCTCTGATAGTAAGACTAATGAGAAATTTGTGTTTGACCACGAGTCCGCGAATTGTCCCGGAAGCAAGACGCAATACCAAGCACAATCACAAGCATGTGAAGAAGAGATAGCACAGCCAAATCATTTCATGGTCCAAACCAACAACCAGCGTTTTGATGCATGTGAAGAGGGGCACGCATTTCCTCTCACAGTCATAGCACATCTGGAGAAGGAAAACTCATTATCGTACGAGGGAGGAAAAAAATGCACCCGTCACAAACAACAACAACAACAACAACAACAAAGAAAAACCGAGCAGCTGAAGAAAAGAAAACAAAGTGCGACTGGAATTACTGTCTCAGTGCAAGCGATCTGCCGTCGAGGGGTTAGTGCCTGAATGCTATTCTCATCGGTTAGCACTTTTTAAATGAGAAAACACAAAGGCAACAAATCAGCTCGCTGTGGAGAGGGGTTCGTTTGGATTTTGTTTGTTTTTTTAAACATCACAACGAGCAATCCTGGTTATACATGTCTGTTTGGGTTTTATATGTCCTTAGCAACGTTAAACTAATATCAGTGTGTGTGTGTGTGTGTTTGCCAAAACCACAGGACTGCTTTGAGTTATCTCAACATAATGCGGTCACAAATTATTCGTGGAACCGCTTCTGCGACGTACTTCTGCCTCGTGTGTGGTTAACCATGGCAGAAACGGATAAGAATAAAATGAATTGTTCAGCTCCCGCCTTTTTAAATATGCTGATCCCTTCTCAGCTTTCATAAAAGCAGAAAAAAGTAAATAGCTCTTAGGGAGGGAAAAAAAAGTTCGGGATTGATGAAATTTTTTTTTAAGGTAATCCGTGGATGAGCTGTATTTTTGAATAACATAATGTGATCATGTTCATTTTAGATGAAGCGCAAGCACGATGCACTTGGGGCAGGGTGTGACGGGTGTGACGACGGAATAGGGTTTTCTAAATTTTGGATGAATTCTGAATTTAATTCGGGAACTAGTGTTTAGGAGTTTATCACAAGCCCCCCAAAACTCCCCCAGTCATCAATACATGATGCTCTCACATTGTTTTCTTTTGAGCTTTTGTTCCTGTATTGGCATTGGAGCATCATCTAACCTGTTCTGACTTAAACCTTTAATGATGTGATAAATATTCTGTTGTGTCTTTTTGATTTAAGATGTTCAATGACCTGTTCTATAATGTCTGCCTATGTTTTAAAACCTCACCATGGACTTTGATGATGATGATCCTCAGGTCAGGGTTTATCCACATCAACACCATATAAAGCAAGGAGAGAGGGAGATGGACAATGTGTGACAATTATACCCTCATGCAATTTCTCCTTAATTTGGTTATGTACAGTAGCATGTCTCTGTATGCTGTAGTTTCCCTTCACTGGAACTAAGAGGAACAAACCAGCATGACAGCAGTGCAAAATGAAGACATGGTGTGTTAAGCTGTTAAAGTTGGAGCCAAAGAACTCTTGTGTCCTGCACTGAGCCCTAACTGTGGTCAACCCCTCTGAAGAGCAATGAACTGGAACTGGAACCTTCTCGACATCCCGACATCAGCTCACTAATGCTCTTGTAGGTGAAGGAATACAAATCTACACAGCCATGCTCCATCATCTAGTCTTCTCAGAAGAGTGTAGTGAATTACAACAGAAACGGGGAATGAATATGAAGTGCAATGTTCAACAAGAATATATGGATGTGAAGGTCAGGGTATACAAACTTTTGCACATGTAGAGAAGAAAGAAAAAAGAGAAGGAAGAAACAGAGAATGAATAAAAGTGTAGAAGGAGGTAAAGTGTGTAATCCATATTTATTAGAGAGAAAGTCTGAAACAGCCTCTTGTATGTCTTTGTAGAGAAACCTTCACGTACAGTACCTGAGATTGCTGTCTGGCTCTTCAGTTCAGACTCATTATGCAAGTCAACTTATTCTATTCGATAAGTAATGAATAAAACAACCTGCACTCTGTCAGAAAAGAAAAATAACCAGTCAATACCTCTAGAAGATAATAAGATGTAAAAATGTATCTTGTTTTTTTGTTTTTTTTTAACTGGGGCAAGCATAAGTCTTCTTTGGGAAAGTTACAGCTTTACCATTGACTTTTAATACGTGTAACGGCTATACAGTATTTATGTAATCCATTCATGTTGTGCATCCTCCGTACCTGAGTCTCTGTGAATGAGCTGTTGCTGTAGAAACCATACCATATCAAAAGCAGTGCATTAATATACTGTAAACTGCACTACTTTAAGAGCTTTTGGTCTAGAAAACAAATCAACCAATCAGAATCCAGAATTATGCAGCAAATATCTGACAGAGGATAGATATTGCACTTGTTTCTCTTCTTCTTCTTTTCTTCCTCAATCCTACTAAAAGCAGTGTTTCATTTCCCCAATGTCCTCTGCTTTTGCACTGATGGTGAGAAATTCCGAGTTAGAAACACTTTGTGTGTGAGTGTGACGTGTGTGTGTGTGTTTGTGTGAGTGTAATGTGTGTCTGTTTTCCCCAGTGCATATGAATCCAGTTGAGATCTAATCTAAGGTGGAGATCAAAGCGAGACTCTGTAAAGAACATGAAAGCTGGAAAATCTAAAAAAGAGAAGCCCAGGTTTGAGTTTCGGAGTTCGTGACATAAGCAGAGGTCAAAGGTCCAGGCTTGGGGTGTGCATATGTAATCTACGTTATGTAATCAGAAGATGTAGATGAAACGAAGTGTTAAGAGGCTGGAAATGCTTTAAGTAATGTGAGAAATGCTCCACAGTCACAGTCATGCGCATCCTTTTTTGAATCTAGCACAGGACCGAGTCAAGCGATTAGATCTATTATTAGTGTGACAGTGGCACAGGATTGTTGCTCCACAATAGGCATGCGTAAGCAGAAAAGCGGAGGACGTGTGCGAAATGCGAATGGCGAGCATCTCCCGGATTATAACAACCCTCATTAACATTTTCACACATGGCTAGCGAACAAATGAGCACGAGCCCAACCTCTGGCGGCAGATTTATGACCCTCATATACGGCGTCTGCACGCAACACACCTTTCAGCGATGAAAAGAGGGAGAGAGAGACGCCATTGCAATTTGATCTGAGAAATGCTGTTCTGCTGAGCTGCCTTCCAAATGTTGCTGGTTCAAATCCCATGACAGGACCCTCTCTTGTCTGCTTATCGCTAATTAATTATTGATTATGCTTGACATTTTGGGATTGTTCATGGGACAATACCATAGCAGCAACGAGGCATTCTGCCGATGAAGCGTTCTTCCTCTAAACATTTTTCACTCACAACAGAGCAGTCTCAGGAAAACGTCCTCATGTCTTTGTCACCGCAGGATCTGTCTGGATCTGTGTTCTTCCCATGGAGCTCATCATTACGGCAATGACAATCTGCACTGAAAACACGAGTGTGCTGCAAAAATATGCACAGACAAGATGATAGGAGAGGAGAGGAAAAAAGGAATTTGGAGAAAGATGCTTTAGGGTAAAGAAAAGAAACCCTGATCAGGCATTTAGAGGAAATCAAACATGATCCAGGTTTTCTCTCAAGATGTTTTCCTGCAAGTCATTTCACACAAGATCTCTCACCTCAAACCATTCCTCATACAGTATCAATAATTAAAATTTCACAAAAATAAATAAATAAATAAATAAATAAAATAACATAAAACTTTTTTTGTGTAATTTTTTTTATGTAATTATACTCCCATGAACTTGATGTGCCCGCAACTTCGTGCGCATGGAATTTATGTGCATACTCACGCATTTTTTAAAATTTACAGCACCATCTGTTGAATTTTGGAGTGTAGGTAAACAAAAAATTTTACATGTTACAGTGAGGTGCGCAGAATGAAGGTGTGAGATCGCGTTTACATCAGTAGATCTCAACTGCACTCTCATAAGCGCATATTAAAAATGTACGGGGTGTTCTCCATTTAAAATTCTAATTAGCATATCTTCTCTTCCCGTGGGCCGAGTGCAAGGAAACAAGCACACCCCACAAGCTCGGCTAAGCACACCTGTGAAAACCCCATTAAAATTAGTTCAGTACTTTTTCCGTGATGCATGCACAAACAAACAGACAAACAAAAATTCCAAAAACCATGTTCTATCTTACTTACCCGCCCCCCACCAAATTATTTTTTTCACAAATATTTTAAATGTACTGACATGCCAACTTTACAGTTTTATTATACAGTATGTATAGATATAGATAGATTAGATAAACCCCATATTTCTCCATGGGTACACAATAGTAAAAATTATTTCCATATTTATAAAACTTTCATACTAGATGTTTCTTAAATGTTGTAGTCATTTTTGTCATATAGTTCTTATATTTGTTTTATTCTATTTGCAGTTTCTATCTATTAAGACCTGCAGTACTTTTTTTTACTCATGAGGAAAATAAAGAGATAAATAAAGTACTTTTCAATGGTGTTCAGCAATCAATATTTCTATTATTCGGCTTATAATAAAGATTTTAGAAGCTAAAGGTTTTAAATCATCATCATCCTGTGATGATTTTGCTATTTTATGTAATAATTTAAATAAAAGAGATTATTGATTACAATAGGACAAAATGGTGAATTTTAGTGCCACCTTTTGAAATCTCACCCAAAACACAGACCATAATGAAAATCAGGACTAATGAGGAATTAACTGATAATAAATAACGATTTAAAAACACGAAAAATAGACCCAGTGTAGAGCTGGCGTCCAACAATTAGTGAAATTAACAGGGTTGAAAGTAGTTTGATGTTCTCACTGGTTCTATATAGAATAGTATATCAGCTATGTTAACTTCTGGGTTCAGAGGTTGCATCCCAAATAGCATTAAATTGAAACCTACAGTAGTATGCTGTGTAGGATGTACAATCTCTTGTTCCACACTGCAAGTAGTGCCCTTGATCAGGGGTTAGATTCAGGATTCAGCCTTGTGTTAGAATCTAGTTATCTTTATAAGCTCACTTTAGCCCTGAACAAAACAACCAAAACAACATTCAGTTCATGGTTCAAAGGCAATTCGGAACAACTTGGAAGTGATCGAAAAGACAGTGTGGTGATTAAGAAGACATAATGTGTTTTCTTGCTTCTGTGACTAGTTTTGATTGTGGGTTTTGACATGGAGTTGCTCTCTCCTCAGTACTGATGACCGTACAGACATACTTTCACCCACACTGCAAACAACAGTTAGTCTAAATAATGACTGTAGAACCCCTGGGATGCCGAGTGATGCATGTAGTTCAAGGTCCCAGTGCTATTATTCTCTATATTACCATTCATGGAAAATCTCTCTATTCAGATTCTCAGAAGGTCTTTTACGCCCCAATAATACAGATTGTTGCCAAACAACTATAATGTAAATTACTATGTATGTGCTTTGAAACGCTACATGTAGAATGTCTTTCATAAAATGACATTCGGATAACATTGATCAAAAAAGTTTCTTAAAACAACCTCTACTGTCCAAACTGTGTAAGCTCACAGTAATGTGGTGCAGACCTGTACATCCTATATTTACAGTTACATTTAGGCATGGCACATGCTCTTATCCAGAGCGACTTACAAAAAGTTGAAGTTTGCATTTCCATACTTACACTGGGTTACTAGGTTACTAACTAAGTGCCCCCAGGTGGGGGGGTTCTTTCACAGAGGAGCCTAGCGGTGGTGCTCACTATTTAATGTTCTTAAGACAAAGGGAGGATATTCCTGCTAAGGTGGGACACCTCAAATCCAATTTCCCATCCTCTCTTTTAATATGTGCACTGATGGGCACGAGAGATTACGAAATACGGCATCCACGCGCCCCTCACCGGGAACAGCGTTCCTCCTTCCATGTGCCTACGCTGCAATACTGAAGTCCGCGGCTTCACCCCCAAACGATTTGCAGATACCGATCAGCCATCCCAAGCACCCCGACCGAAGGACTAATGTGATAACAGTCTGATAAGTAATGAAAAGAGGAGGCTCTTTAAATGTTTGCCGTGCTCCCTGCTGCGCTGGAGGTTCCCTGCGGTTCAGAAAAGCGCTCCACGTTCACTCAGAGGTCGAAACGAGCACTAAAAGAGTGATTAGTGTTTTAAGGGAGATAATAAAATCTCTCCACATTATTAGAGTTGGCTAGACACCAGTGCCTGTTGAGTAGACTCATCTTGGCACTTTCTTTTGCAATAAGTATTTATTCATTTATTTCTAACCATCTTAAATTTATTTTTATCGATTACTCACCAGACTTTTTAATTCCACGGTCACTGCATTTTACCGAGCACACATCAGTGTGTTATCTATCGAAGCCGGCGTTGGAGTGCTCGGTACAGGCTGTTATTCCACTAGAGCACACACACACACACACACACACACAGACGCTGTGATGGATAATTGAAGCACCTATGTCATCATAAAAATAAAAAAAAAGTTAATTAAAACATTGTGTAACCATTGTGTCGAGTTGTGCGGTTCTTTCCTAGGTTTACAGAACACGCATCATCATTTCCATGTACAGACAGACAAAACAGATCCACTAAATGCTCTCATATATGTTGTTACGTGCCACGATTTGATGGCTAGAACAGTTAGATGAATAGCGTTCAGCCCCAGGGAAGTAATTTCCCTTTTAGAAGGCAATTTGCATCCAGCACTGAGAGCAGGGATCACTTTTTTTTCTCCTCCTGCAGCGATTTTGTGGTGTCAGCTAAAACTATTGGCATTTAAAACAACTTCCCAAGGTTAATGAGCCCCTCCATTAAACTTCTCCTGCGAGACAGCAGCATAGGATCCTGGGAAATGTAGTTATAGTTTGTTGAAATGATCGACAACATACTGTATCTTAACCTAAAACCACCTTGGTTAGGTGTTGATTCATTTTCTTAAACAGTAGCTCAGACAGTAGCGTAATCTCTGATCACACTCATTTAGGATGTTTTTCTGACTACATTTCCTTCCAGGTTTAAATAATGCATTAGACAGTTCTTAACCCAATTCTAGTAAATGTAATGTTTAATTTGCTTCGTGCAGGGTAATAATTTAATAAGTTTGCCCAGGCAGGGTATAATTTCCTCATTACTATTATCTTATTTTAATAATTAAAAGTAAAACTGTAATGTGAACATTTTACGGCAACATTATATGTACATCTAGGACATGCTATCATTAAGGCTTGAACAGTTCCTTGTGACTTTGCCAACTGGTCTCTAGGTGTAAAGACATCTTGTAGGCCTACCTGTGAGCACCTGGTTCTACTTACATGAACCATCAGACTTATCGCTATGTTAGCATTTGATGTATGATGTAGTATGATTTATTTATCATGACCAGTGTCTATATTTTACTAAATATTTTTACCAACATGTCAATTCAGACAGGATTTACCTTACTCAGGTTTTTTCTACAGGTAAATTTAAAGTACCACATGATTTTATTTTTGTTTGTTTGTTTTTTTCAAATCATGACAGTAAACTGACCATGCCGTGCAAACTAAAATAAGGAGGTACGCATCTTTCATATTCTCAAAAAACCCCAATGAGAATACTGTAGATGTAAAGAAACAGAATCACTACATTAGCCAACACAATCTTGTGTTACGGAACATCAGTCTGTGGGGGGTTTTCATGCACTGCTTTTCCTCTACCATTAACGTTTTTCAAACAAGAGCTTCTGTTGTAATTTTATTCCAGTATAACAATCTCATTTAAAATGAATTAGCCTGAAAATATTTCAAACATTTCAGATGCTCTGAAGGATCAGCAAAATTTGGCTTGGTGCTTCCTCAGGGAAAAACAAACCTACAGCCCTGATCCAAACATATCAGCTTTATTTAAGCCTCAGATTAGCTGCTGTCTTCATTCAGCCCTCTCTTCGTTACCATGTTTGTGTACTAAACTCTAACATCACAAAAAAAAGGTGGTCAGGACATAAAGAGAATGCATAGAATAGTGATGAAAATAGATCATTATCAGAAGAGGATGGTGAAGAAACAGTGGAGTGATGGAGAGAGAAAAAGAGAAGAGAGCTTGTGTTTTAGGAGCACAGGACGAGCGGTGGTGTCAGTGATGCATAACCAGCGGCTCATCAGCGAAGGCCAGGCTGGAGCGCAAAGATTACATTTTAATTCTCGTTTCAGCTTTGAATCTGGATTTCTTTCAGAATAATTACAGGGGAAATGGCAAATTAAAGAAATAGCGCTATAAAAATCTTAACCTATTATTAAGGCTGGAAGACACTGCCAAGAAGTTAAATCTGTCAGAATTTTGAAATGCACACCCATCAGTCGATGAGACAGCTCCATTCTAATGCTAACCATGTTTTGGAACCTGGTGTCACATGTAATAAGAGAGGGAAGAAAGGAAAACCGTATAAGTTTGGTCTCTTTCCATTTCTCATTTTCCCCCCAGATACTTAGGATATAAAGGAGGCACTTAGCCGTCACACTTCAGAGACTGACGATGAGCAGATTTAAATTCGGTACGACTGGATTTCTCAGTGCTTTGCGGCTTTCTCCTGTTGCATGTTTGTGATAGGGATCAGCAAAGCCATTAAAGCTTGCAGCCAGGGTCGTCGGTTCACACATTCTGTGTGGTTTAATTTATCCAGCTTGTGCTGTGTTTGCTTGATCTCGGAAGGTTTGAACGAGTCCTCACGATTAAAGCAGGTCAGCTTTAAGTGTAAGATGTAGACAGAGTACCATAAAGCATGTTTATAATCATGTGCCTGTTGAACAAGTGATCAGAGGTCACCGAAAAGTAAAGTAAAATCAAAGCCGTAAATTAAATCTCACTTCATCACCTCCTGTTATCTATCGATAGAAGCAAGAGATTTCACACACACACATTTTTTATTTCTCTTTTCTGATGCGTATCAGCGCGGCATGAACGTCTCAACCGAATCATCTTGGAGCTAATCTCAGCTCTCAATCTGCGCACCTGTCAGTCAGGGTCAGTGCTTGTCAACCCGTGTCCGCCGAACCTCTCGCGCTGCTGATAAAACGGTCTGTCCGAGATCAAGGTTTCAACACAACACTACATAAAACCCCCCCAAGGGTCCCGGATCTACTCCGAGCCCACCCCGACAAAGGTGCATGTACGCGCGAGCAAAGTGTGTAGCTTCTTGGGAAAGATGGTTGGCCTTGAATTCGATTTTTGACACTCCTTTCTGCCGAGAACGAAGGGATACTTTTTGTTCATTAAACAAATGTCACTCCAAGATCAAACAACGTCCTGGAGGGAGTGAGCCTGCTCAGCGCTTTAGAATTTCTCTTTCAAGGACATTAAACAAATTCAAAGCTCTGATGAGGGAATAACACTCACTCACACAAGGGAACAGATACGCTGTTTGTTTTTTAATGGCCATTAAATGAAGTCATCGCCGTACCTTAATGCTTTTGCTTGGACTGAGTAAAAAAGTCACTTTGTTCAATCGGAATGGCCGTAAATATTAAAACCTGTTTTTGGCGCTCGGTTCCAAATTGCTGTTTTACTTTGTACACCTTTGTGCGGTCACGTTCCTGCCCTTGATTACAAAAGGGTCACTTTAGAGTTGATTAGATTCATGTTTTATGTACTGAAGGCCACTTTGAGCACTTGATGCTGCTACAAACCTCAATATTTGCTTTAAGCTGCAAAGCAAACAATTTGATTCCTTTCATAACACCACGTTGCATTTGACTTTTTTACAAGAACGTTATACATACCACGTGAAAACAACGAGCTCACCCACACACCACTGCTACTCCTTTTAGAGCCCCTTTAAAAAGCACACTACACTCGATCTGCCTCAGTCTTATTTTTATTAGTGACTTGACAGCACGCTAATATAGGGATTACATCGCTGCCATTTCTTTTGTTGGAACGCTCAATCCTAACCATCACTTTTAAAATTTTAGTCACGTTCTCTTTACCCACCCACACAGACCTTAATGCATTTCCATTTGATTTCTCTGTCTTTCTCTCTCTCTCTCTCTCAAATGCAAAAGCCAAGAAAAAAGAAAGAAAGAAAAGAAAAAGCTATTTTAATCTTGCTGACCAGAAATTAAAAACTGGATGACGACCACTATCCTTCCACACTAGCATTATATTTATTGCACACTTTATCAAATTAATGTCTGTTAGAGTGAGAGAGTTATCGCTCTCGTTATTCAGATTCAAAGCTTCAGAAGTGTCAGAGTGTTTTCTGGAGCCGCTGATATTGTATCATCCATGATTCAGGGGAGGAAAAAAAAGAGGGAAAGAAATTAGTCTTTTTTTTGCCAATTTGGTGCAATCACTTAATCAGTATTATTCTTCATTCTACTTTTATACTGTGTATATATATATATATATATATATATATATATATATATATATATATATATATAAAA
>JAQMYJ010000016.1:3599560-3613587 GCA_030014305.1 Clarias laeviceps | reverse complement strand
CTTCCCCCAAACGCTGAAAACAGAAAGCGAGGAGATCGCCCTCAGCGAGATATTCTTCTACACGGAGGGACGGACTCATATCTAACTCTGCCATCTTTCTGGTGAGTAATAAGACACTTTCTATTTTGGCTTTCTTTAAAAAGGTGCTTGCACACACGTACACTCACAAAGCGAATCCTGAAGACGAAAAGATCTGAGGATGTTTCCGGATCATGCCTATTTATAACCTCCAGGTGCACCTAATTGAGTGACATCACCTGACCGAGGTTATACTGTATATGCCAAAAATTTTCGCGTGTTTGACACACACGTGCTTCACAACCGGTCACGACGAAAAGTTTCCCGTAGCGCTTTCGCGCAGCATCGAGTGTAGCTTTTGAAAGGGAACTCTGACCTTACATTTAAAGGTATTTACTAATCTAGAAAATCCAGAACACAAACACAGAACTTTCTGTAGGTTTGAAGGTGACATGTGAGGTTTTTGCTCAATAGT
Organism: Clarias laeviceps; assembly: GCA_030014305.1. NCBI lineage: Eukaryota > Metazoa > Chordata > Actinopteri > Siluriformes > Clariidae > Clarias > Clarias laeviceps. The sequence continues at coordinate 3,613,094 of JAQMYJ010000016.1, read as the reverse complement.
GGTCAATACAAGCCATTACCAAGCTTAAGAAGGTTAGTAAATGTAAATATTTTATCATATCTTTTTTATTTGATTTTTGTTTCAAAATTTAAAATTAAAACTTAAATTTAATTATTGTAAAGTCTCTTGCAGGGCAGCATGGTGGTGTAGTGGTTAGCACCGTCGCCTCAAAGGTCTGTGTTCGATTCCCGGCCAGGCTCGATTCCCGTCTCTGCGAGTTTGTATGTTCTCCCTGTGCTTGGTGGGTTTCGTCCGGTACTCCGATTTCCTCCCACAGTCCAAAGTCCTGCAGATTAGGCTAATTGGTGTTCCCAAATTGCCTGTAGTATGTGAATGAATGAGTGTGTGTGTGTGTGTGTGTGTGTAAGTGTGTCCTGCGATGGATTGGCACCCTGTCCACCGTGTACCCCACCATGTGCCTTAAGTCTCCTCGGATAGGTTCCAGGCCCCCCGCGACCCTGAATACAGGATAAAGCGGTATAGACAGTGAGTGAGTCTCTTGCAACTCAAATGCAGTACCCTCACCGTCCATTGGGGGCATGCACTTTGGGAATCATTCATTCATCTTCTATACTGCTTACCTTATACAGCCTGCCTGGAGTCCATCCCAGGAGTAGGAGTCCAGTGTACACCCTGGACAGGGTGTCAGTCTCACAGGGTAAATACAGTACACACACACACACACGTTGCGGGCAATTTGAGAACGCCTAATCTGCATATCTTGGCATATCTTACCATGGACTGTAGGACAAAACCCACCAAACATGTGGAGAACACACAGGCTCAAGGCAGGAATCAAAACCACAACCCTGAAGGTGTGAGACCAGAGTGCCACCACTTTGGGAAACACTGGTTAAGAATAAGATAAAATAAATATTTATTATTCCAGAGGCAAATTACAGATCATTTCTATTAGCACCCAAGCACCCAAGGTTTATTAGTCAGGTTTTGTTTGACTTGTACACGTCTCGTTAGTTTCTGAGGACGTGGACAACGGCAGCCATCTTGCATCGTGTATTATTTAAAAGAGGTCATATGTAAAATAAGGCATGTAGCATAACTGATTAGTAGCTTGACTGCTTTTTTTTTGTGATGACCTGAACTGATGTTGAGGATAAAAATTGGCTAATAGATAAAATAAAAAAGAATTTGTGATCCCATCAAATGTCTCCTCACATCCAGAATCCCTGAGCAGAAGAAAGCAGCATCCCTCCATGGTTAAGCATGCACTATCAACCCTGCTTCAGGTTGCTCCTACCCATAATACGACCTTCACCATTTCTTTCTCCTGACATTTATTCTTCGCTTTATCGAAGCTGGCTCGTGCCTGATGCTGGCAGCACACGCAGCTCGGGTGACGCACTCCCCGTTTTTGTTCCTATCTCCCATTCTCGAGGCGTCTTTATCCCAAGCTGTATGTGTTGTGTTTTTGCTTTGGCAGCTATTAATTGCAGTCACTATCAATCTGCTTCACTCGCTGCAAAGTAAAGGAGCTATTTACCGCATGACTGTGCATGTGCGAGAAGACAAGCAATTGGCCCAAGTAACAAGTGGAAAAGTTGGAAACAAATTAAAAACTTGGGCGTTTGTGTGATTAGAGGGAAATTGCAACAACAACAAACTGCAATGTGAGGGAGACAAGCTTCACCATTTAGGGGGATTTCCATTTTAATGAATACTTTATGTCTGATTTAGGAATCTCTGGGCTTATTAAAATGGATTATTATTATTAATAATAATAGTAATGACAATAATTGTGTAGGTTTTTTATTCAGATTTTCTGTTTTAATTTTTTCTTATTATTTTTATTGTTCCCACTGACTTTAGTTTTTTCGCCTTAGTTTATATGAGAAAACAAATAGTAAAAACCAGGAACAGGAAGGAAACAGGATCCATCAGTATTAATGTTGCTGTTATCCCATGTTAGATGTAAATAAGAATGCAACGAAGGGTTTTCAGTAATTATCGGTCGTCTACATCTCAGCCTCTTTCTCTTTTTCCATCTCCTTTCCCTCTCTGCTCACTGGGCTTACCGTGAACCAAGAGGACACTGCCGAACAGTTTGTTTCATTTTATTTTTATCCACAAAGGCACTAGGCTTGGCACTGGGACAATAGAACAACAGTCTTGCTAAGTGTCAGCTTCTTCCTCAGACTCGCTTTCTGCCTTTCCTCCACAATTTCGCTTTCTCCTCATCACTGCCAGGCGAATAAACAAGCAGAAGGATAGCACCATGGTATGTGAGAAAGACAAGCCTAAGAGACAAGAGAATGAAAACTAACCAAAAAACAGCAGGAAGCCTAGCTCTCAAGGTGCTCACAGGAGGCGGGGCCAAGAGACACAGTGGCAGGAGTCCAGTAGTACGCTGAAAGCTCCGATCTCCTTCAGGATCCTTCATCGATTGCAGATCGATCCCTGCATGATACATCACCCAGCCCTGCACCCGACAGATTTGGCCCTGAGAATCTGAACTACTGCCATCAATGTCAGAGAAGTAGCAGGTGTTTGCCAGACAAACCGAGTCAGTGCACGCATTTTAAGCAGGCAGCACTTGAAGCACCAGCCTCATCCCTCGTTCATTATTCATTCCGGCAAACTATCCTCTCGTTAATATTAATAACTCTAAAGAAGTGGTGTTATGTGCCTCAAAAACCTGAAAAGGACACGAGTATCAGACCTCCATCAGAAAAGATGTTAATCAGAGCTGTTGTGTTCATTATTCGCTTCGTGTTGTGTTTGTACGAGTCATGTCTTTCGAATCGAACGGAGTTTAGTCCAAAGTGCAGTGATTGAAAAGCAAGATGTTCCACGAATAATGACAACTTTAGATTATAATTTCAGTAAATATGTCTTGTCTTGTCTTGATTCTTGGTTTTTGATGAACATTTTTTTGTTCATACATAATGCAGTTGAAGAATTTCACTAACTATTTATGGAGTTTTTTTATTTAATAAAACTGACTTTGCAGAAATAGTAACAGTGCCAATTGCAGCAAACCATGCAAACAAATGTTTTAAATGAAGGATATTCCATGAAAGGATATTTAAAATAAACAAACAAAAAAAGCATACAGTACTGCACTATTTGTTACAGATGGCGCTGTATATATTTTTTAAATTACTGTTAATAACTTTAAAAGCCCATTTTTTCTCTCAACAGACGAAATAGAGACCGTGTGATTTTTGACATGGAATGTAACCCAGCTGAAGAATTCCACTTGAAATATTCTTCTCATGTCTGAGGTTCTTCTGTGTTTACTAAGTGTTGGAAATAAACAAAGTAAAACGTCTTATCTTTTAAAAGTTGCACTGTATACACAAGTATTAGCTTTAGCTTCATCAACAAACACATGCACTGCTTTGTTAAATCTAAAATATCTGACTGTGCAGTTTGTAGAGTAACTAAATATAGCATGTTGCTAACAAAATACGGACAAAGCGTCCACTTTCCCACTTCAGGGTCGAAAATTATGGCCTTTTTGAGCAGTGAATTACTGCTGCTTATTATTATTTTTTTTTATTAACTTTTCATATCTAAAGAGTGAGTTTTTAAACCTGTACCTATTACACATCTCCGAAGTGAAAGCCGAATCTCTCTTTGCTACGGCTCAGGCATCTTTTTTAATCTAAGAGCGCCATATTTGGGAGAAGCGCAGGCTGTGGTCCAGCAGGTGTTTATCAGATTAAGAAGGGTGAGCTTTTCCTTTGATTGGTTCTAACTTTTAAAGCGCATTTATAGATATTTTAACTTGCATACATTCACAGCATAAAGTTTTCAGATTGCGTCAAACTGTTCATTCAAATTAACCGGATTCATCGTGAAAATAGTCTGGCACTAGAGGAAAGAGAGGAATATTTTAATGCTTGGCTGTATGTTTAAAAAATAAAACTGCAGTAAAAGGATCTATAGATATACATTTTATTTCTCCACTACTAGGTGTAGGCATTTTTTTTTCGTCTCCAGAACGAGTGCTTGACCAGAACTGTAAAAGCAGATGGACTAATTAGATTTTGTGATTGATTGAGAAGGTCAGAGCAAGGTCAAACATCTGAAATAGATTTTCTTTCCTGTTTGAAGTATACTTTAAGCTTAGACAAATTAGTGATAAGAAGGACAAGACTTGCTAGAAGTGGAGGCTCCCCGGCAGCGAATTCTGCTTGTCCTTTTTTCCTTCAGTTGAAGGGCTTCCTGATTGAGTATTCCCCAACAACAGCATGACTCGACATTAGCGTTAGGATACTGCAACGTCCTGCTCCATCTCTGTCTTATACTTTCTCTGGAAAGCCCCCAACAGACGCCAAACAATCACCTCGAAACAAACAGTGCAGTGGCGTCTCGCCACTCAGAGCACCGAGCAGAGTATTTATCTCCTGCGTTGTGCATAACAAGCTCTGGCCACCCCATTTTAGAAATTAACTTTGTGTGTGTGTGTGTGTGTGTGTGTGTGTGTGTGTGTGTGTGAGAACAGGACTGGGACTGAATCCGGGGGTGTGAACGTTATGATTAATGACTTAATTTCCTCTCCCACTTTTTAAAGTGGAGTGTCAGGTTACTTCCTGAAGTTCTTTGATTTCTCCTTGACTGAGTGGGCGGAGAGAGAGAATATAAAAGAACGAGACGACGGATTTGATCATGATTATTGAAATAATGGTGGGTGGGCTAACTTTTCACGGCTATGCTCCTTCGCTTTGCTGGCATACCTGGCTGCTGTGATCTTTGTACAGGCTTCTCGTTTTAATCAAGATGAACATCAGAACCAAATGCTCTGAGAAAAAAAAAAATCTTTTTAGAGCTTGAATGTACTTTTGTTTGATATGAACAAAATGAAATAAGTGTTAGGCGTGCGTGAGAAATTTGTTTGAAATTGTCAGTGCCTCCCTTCCGCTCTGAGTTTCCCAGAGCGCCAGATCAGTCCAGCGGATCTCCCGGATTGGGCCGATTAAAAGCGATGCGGTTGGGGTTTAGGGAGCCAAACCAAGTATGATTCATTTCACACTTATTCTAGGTTTAAGCAATTTTAGTCAGGTTCATGTGGGAGGAAAGACATAGGAGACTAAAATTGATTTCTTACTTTGCTAGCTTGTAATTCCACTTTTTACATTTTTCTTTTACGTAAATTGAGAAAACTGCAGGAGAAGCTGAAGATTTGATGGATATTTTACCTAATGGAAGATGTTACGTATGTTATGAGAGATATTAGTCTTTGAACATACTTCTTCTTTTTAATGAAACAAAATCTGATTGGCATTGCTGATTTCTTCACTGTTGATTTACAAATCACAGAATTCATTATCGTTTCTATGACAACAATTTACACCCAGATGCTCCATATAAGCAGGTAAAAAAAAATATGATGATACGGTGAGCTTTTCTGTAAGGTAACAGAGTTTTGAAGATTTGCAGTTTCTCTGTAACATGACAAGCTGCAGATATACAGTATACAGTACAGCATGCCATTGATTGTTTTGTTTTGGTCAAACTCCAGTTCCTCCCACAGCCCAGTGACATGCCGGTTATGATCATCGGCGTTCCCAAATTGACCAAAGTGTGTGAATGAGTGTATGACTGTGTGAGTGTGTGTATCTGTGTGCCCTGCAATTGATTGGCACCCTGTCCAGGCTGTACCCTGCCTCGTGCTCCAAGTCTCCTGGCATAGGCTCCTATATACAGGATAAAGCGGAATAGATGATGAGTGAGTGATTGAGTGTTTTTCAGCTAAATTATATTTCATGATACATATTGTGTTCTGTAGAAAAATCCTTAAGCAAATTGTGTGATATGATTTGATGTTTTTGCCCAATCACCCACCACTGATGCAGCTTTTTTTCTGAGATATCACTGTTGCCGTGACTTGTTTTGACACCGCACTACTACACCGTACAAAACCGTACATCAGCTCCACTGGATCCACTCCTTCATCAATTCATTAAACAGTGTCTTCCAAGGGCTTGTAAATCTTTCGTTATCCATCTCTTTCTTTTGCAATTGAGTATGATGACATGTCCAACTGCAGTTTCACCTCCTGATTGGCCAAGACCAGAACATTTACAGATCAGCCATAACATTAAATCCACCTGCCTGATATGATTCAGGTCCCCAAGACAGCTCTGACCTACCACGTCATGGACTCCACCACACCTGTGAATGTGTGCTGTGGTATCTGACACCAGCAAGATACGATAGCAAGAAATACTCTTTGAAATTATTGTCATTTTCCTCAGAATGTTCTTAATCAATGTGTGCAGTGTGTTCAGCAATATCCTACTGAAAGAGACCGCTGCCTCCATGGAACAACGCTTCCATGTAGGGGTGTAACTCGGTCTGCAGCATTGTTCAGGTAGGTGGCACGTGTCAAAGTAACATGTAACAGGTTTCCCAGCAGAACATCGCCCAGAGCATCACACTGTACAGTAGGTTCGCCATCTGTAGGTTTGCCATCTTTCCTTATGCCTCCTGGTGACATCTCTTCCCCAGGTAAGCAACACATATGATGTAAAAGAAAATAACATATGATGTAAAAGAAAATATGATTAATCAGACTAGGGCACTTTATGCCATTGCTCCATGGTCAGGTCTGATGCTCATGTGTCCATTGTAGGAGCTTTTGGTGGAGGACACAGGTCTGCATCTGTTCTCTGCCCCGTTTGAAGCTATACAGCCCCATACTCAACAAACTTCGCTACACTGTGTGTATTTCTGCTTTCTATCAAAGCCAGCATTCACTTCACAGTAGCTCTTCTTTTGGATCGGACCAGCTAGCCATCACTCATCATGAGCACTGGTTCACCAATTCTCCCTCCATGGAGCACTTTTGGCAGACGGGAACATCCCACAAGACTTACTGTTTTGGTGTTGCTCTGACCCAGTTGTCCAGCCATCACAATGACAAACATCTTTATCAAAGTCACTTAGATTCTTACACTTGCCCATTTCTCCTGCATCTAACACATCAACCCGGAGAACTGACTGTTCACTTGCTGTCTGAAACTTGTATATCCCACTCCCTGACAGGTGCCACTGTAACCAGACAATCAGTGTTATTCACTTCACCTGTCAGTGGTCATAATGTTTTGGCTGAACGTTATGTGTTTGAACAGTATCATCAGGTTTTCACGGTAAAATATTTGAAGTCACACTGTCATAGTCACTCACAGTCACAGGTAGGTTTGGCTTTTTGAATGCAGTGATAAGACTTATGAGATCATCTGCTGTGAAATTGTGAAGACACACTCAAGCAGCTCCAAAGTCACCAGCTAAAGGAGACGGAAAGAGAGAGAGCTCTGAGATCTTCCAGATTGAAGAGAGAAGCGTTTGTCTGGAATTCTCGCTTCAGGCGTGCAACTCTTAGTTTCCCCGACTGTAGTTTAAAACACTTTGAGGAGTTTTTATTTATTTATTTATTTATTTTTTTTTTTTACATCGGATGGTTTGTGAGTGCAGAAAGTCAGATTAAGACCCGGGTGTCACTCTGCAGGTTAACTCGATGTGAAAGAAGCGATTGCCTGGAGCAGGCTTACCGGAAGCCGAATGACTGGCCTCTGGGGTGAAGGAGAGGAAACCAGGAAGAGGAGGAGAGGGCTTCTCTGTCAGAACAGACCTTCATCTTCATTTTCAGCTCAAAACTATTTTGTCATATGACGTGAAGCACAGAAGGGAAATATAATAGGAATACTAAAGATAGAGAAGACGAGGAGGAGGCGACGAGGCTTAGAAGAACGTGACACGGAGTGGGGAAAAGACAGCAAAAGAGTGGAAAAAGAAAGAATTGTCAGAACTAACAAGCCACTGAGAATTGCTTCCTAAATAAACTGAATTTGACAAAAAGCCCAGAGCTTGCTTTTGTTTGACATTTTTATTTCCGTTCTCCAAATTATAACAGGTCATCGTTTGTCTTTTACTGCACCCGAGGACCTACCAGGGGACTTTAGGGGCTTGACTTGGCAAGCAGTGAGACAGCACTAATGAAAACTTAGTCGAGAAGTAAACAGGAAGACAAAGGAGTGTGCAGAGTGGTCAGAGGGATGATAAAAAAAAGAAAGAAAACAAGCAGAAACAATGCAGCTGAGTTCGCAGAGATGTAGGAGCTCACAGACTATCTAAGTTCAGGATTCCTAATCAAACCTTCTGAAACACATCAGCAGCTCTGACGTTATCAGCATCTTCTTATCACAGGTTTCTAATATTATTGTTTCTATAGGTACAGCTCACTGACAAATGGATTGTAAACTCTGTGTAATTATGTGCTTGGTGGTCTGAATCCTCTGTGTTACATACATTTATGTAACATTTACAGAAGGAGTCTTCTTTGTAACAGTCAGAGGTCATGTGTGAGTTTACCGACATCTTATGGTTTCTCACGAACCTGTTTTTTCTCTTTTATAACCTTTAAAAAAGAGGAATAAGATAAGACTCTTTAAAGCTTCTCTTCCACATAATTCTTTAAGGATCCCATATTTTACTATATCTTAACCAAAGTGTGTGTGTGTGTGTGTGTGTGTGTGTGTGTGTGTGTGTGTGTGTGTGTGTGTTTGTTAATACCCCACTGCAATACCCCACCCGTATTACTTTTTTTTATATCTCAAACCCAAATGTGTTGTTTGAGTGTCTACGTAAATAAGCCACTGCTTAGGCATGGCTCTTAGAGAACAGCAGAGCTACAAGCAACAAGTTGGGGAAGGGGCACTTCTCATATGAGGTCACATTAGGAGAAAAATCTAATTGGCTTGTTTAAGAAAACAGTAACATTAACGGCAACTCAGCTGTTGATTGTTTTTCCATCACAGCATGCACTGGTAACAGGATGGATCACGGCGCTGTTAGAAATCAAAGAAAAAACAGGCCTCGTTCTTTGCCACTTTTGTTCCTGTCTTTCATTCTCCGCAACATGTCGCTCCTTTGCATAAGCCCTCATAAGGCTCCTGTAACATTCCGCGATGAAGCTGTTAACCTTTCCACGACACGCCTCGACTCTGTAGGCCAGACATTCGGACACGCATTCAGCTCACGGCTTGCGCGAATCGAGACCACCAGTGCATAAAATGAGCTCCAAGTCTCTACAGCGATCATGGAATTTGAGAGACGAGCAACTGCCGTGCATGTGAATGACATCCCCTCGCTGTCTGAACACCTTTTTTTTTTGGTCATCATCAGGTCATCAGAAAACATCCGGCACTCTTTTTTTGTCTGCTCTGACATGCACGTGAGGCTCTTATCTGTGCAGCAGTCAGGGTTTTTCTCAGTGGCGTCGATCAATATCTGAAGCAAGAATGAGTGAATGAATGAATGAATGAAGCTTGGATTCTTGGATGCATTTGTTTTCTGGAATATAATATCAGTGCTTTTTATTTGTGTCTCTCTTGCTGTTGTTGGTCATTATCAGGTAAAAATAATCTTTCTTTTTTTTTCTTTCCCAGGAAATCGCTGCGTACTTGATATCATTCGAAAAGCATGAAGAGTGGCTAACGACATCCCCTAAAACCAGGTACGTGTGTATTTTTTTTTAACCATGCTGCATATTAACACCTCACCTGAAGGGGCGAGATAGCGCTTTCTTTTTACAGCTGGGCAATTTCTGTGCTTTTTTGTAGGATGTCCAGACGGATAATGGAATATTAATGGCCACTTCTAATGTGAAATGTGGCCAGGCTTATTAAGCGCAATGCTTTCTCTCTTTCGCTCTTTTACGAGTGCCATTAATGTAGGTGTTAATGTGCTGGGCTTGCACACCATATCATTCAATCAGTGAGAGAGGCTTCGACACAAAGATTAAAAAGTTTTTACTTGATCTGTGGCGATAATGAATGATAATGGAAATTATTGTTTTACGCTTCTAATGTTAATTATATGCTTATCATGAAATAGTATAACATTAATGCTGCAGATAAAGAGAGCACAGCCTGAGAGGAAGGCATGTTTTATGTGTACATGTATGTAGAGAGGTTGAATAGTTGTTTAGTAATCGTGGATGAAATAGAAAGGAATTGGACATGATGGTGTGGGTTAAACCCCACTTTCATGTTTTGCTTACAGTTAGTCTTACGGTAAGATCTAATTACCGGGGTGTGTCAGGTTGACAGTCAGTCATCTGCAGATTGCCTATACAGAATCATGCGAGGGACAACCCCCAGTTCTGAAAAATTAGTAAAAAAAAAATAATAATAAAAAAATGAGGTACCTTAAATGTGCACTTCCTCAAATGACTCCAAAAGTGAGTCAATTCCCAGAGATGCTCATAACAACAAAAAACATTTTGGTCTCCATAGATGATTTCCTATTCATGACAGCTACAGTATGCAGGGTGACTATTTATGTAAGTCATCTGTTAACATTGCATTAAGACATGATGTAATTTATAATTAGGGGCGTGGCCAATGTGAGTTACAGCTACATTGCTGGAATCATTGTAGTTCAATTTACTATAAAAAATGTAGTGTGAAGACGTGTAGGGTCTTTAGCATAAATTTAGCATACTAAAATTACCATTAGCCTCCTTAGCATTTTAGCTAAGCCAGCTAGCTTGTGCTAAGTGAGGTACTGTAAGTAAGCGTGTTTCAGCCAACAGCCAGACTCTATTTGCTCCACCCATTTGTTCATCAGCTTCTGCCCAGGTGGCGAGGACCAGAGCTCCCACAGCTTCGGTTCAAATCCGCTCTTCAGAAAACCTATGGATGACATCACTGAGGGTTCATCCAGTTCTTATACAGTCTATGATCCAATGTTAGCAATCGTAGCCGGGTAAGGGAACTGTGAAAACAGAAACACATCAACACAAAAGTCTAAATAAAATATCCTTATAACATCCTAAAATCATGCAGCAAAAAGAGAATTGCCATGACAATGCAGCAGTACTATGGCGTAGTACTAATTCCTACAGCAAAAACTTAATAAACATCAACACTGTTACAGTCATGTCGTTGGTTATAGATCCTTGTAGCACATTTTAGATCTATTAGTTAAAAAAATCATCTGTAACAAAAACGCGAGCTTTTTTTGTAATACACAGCAAGTCACGATTTGGTTTGCAGAAATCAAGATTTAGATAGAAGTTAGGGCTTGGCGTTAGTCTTATAGGAGAAAAAATATCCCAAACTCTAAGAGAGAGACAGAGACATACATGCAAACAACCTTCCATGAGCACATTTTTTTTTCTGTAATATGTAGACTATTAGCGTGTAAACAGCTCGGTTTATCATAGTCACACAACTTCTAAAGCATTTGAGACTGAGCCTAGGCTGCCATGAACGAAGTCATAAATCAATTTTTACTCCAGCAGCTATACCATGCTTAAAAATGTGATTAGAGTACTTTAAAGTTTGTATCCCCTTTGGATTTATATATATATATATATATATTTAAAAAAAACAAAAAAACAGATGCTGCCAGCCAGCTAGAGTACAGCTTGCCAGATTTGCTTGAATTTTTTAAACAGGATTATTCTGCATGCAGGTTGTACATATACGCTTGCAGATGAGGTATGCACTCCATCATGGCTGGTGATGATGATGATGATGATGATGATGAGGTTGATGATGATGATTATGTGGTGCAAGAAATTGTTCCTCTTCTTTCTTTATGAGACAGGCAAACACCAACTAAAACTTCTCGTTGTTGTGGTAACAAATTGACAAGTAATGCACAAATAAGAGTGTTTTGATTGCATATATTACATACCACCCTTTTTTTCTATTATTATTATTAGTTTAATATGATTTAAAAACAAATCTAAAAATCTATTTAAGTATGAGGGAACATGCCATCTGGGTTGTGTGAGATAAAGACATTTGCTGATGAAATGAAGATGGTAATGAGTGACAGACAAACACACGCATGCACACATGTACATGGGTACATTCTCAGTTACACACACAGACACACACACACAGAACGCGTTTGGCCCCCGGTGTGACTTTACACAATGGAACTGATTTCAATGTGTGATTTGCCGTGGCTGTTTAATGCAGCGAGAGCGTTCCTAGGCTTAATGAAGCTACCGTTACTCGCGGCTGTATTTCAGAGGTCATAACCAGTGTGAGCTCTAACTCGCAGTGATGACTGCAGGGACATGAAGCTAACGTAACGCCACCCCCACAGACATGGGAGCAGGAATGTTAACACTGACACACACACACAAATGAGAGGAACTCATTACAGTAGAATTGGCTAGAGCAAGATTCACAGATTTGAAAGAAGATGAGCTTAATAGGTGCGTTCAGATTTATTTAAGTCAAAAATTTGGTAACGATCTTCTCCTGACATTGTGGTGGTTTTACTTTTCTCATTACATAGCGTGCCATAGTGTGTAGGATTTTTTATTTTATTAAAGTGTTCGGATGTGACCGGCTTCAGAAAGTAAAAGTCCCGCCTTGTGTTAATTCTATCTCTTAACTAAACCAGCACAAACCAGACAATGGCACTAATTAGTTCTCATCCATCTGGCTGAAGAGTTGTGCTAAATAGAATCAGCTGGTTTAGTTAATGGATGGACCAAATCTGCGACAGAACTTTTACTTTATGAACCTGAGGTTGTCACCTCCAGGTGTGACGAGTCACCGATTCAGTACTGGAATGGAACTATGAACCCCGTTCTTCCAAAAGACTTATTAATTCTCAATTTGAATTCTTCACGAGTTGTCGTTCTTGACTCTTTGATGTCACATGCCTTAATCTTCCATAAATTAGCTACAGAATTTTATGATGCACTCACGATCAGAGGTGAGCAAAGTACACAAATCCTGTACTTGAGTAAAAGTAGAGCGTCAATAGAGACAATATTACTAAAGTAAAAGGCCTACATTTACATGTGTACTGTACTTGAGGAAAATACAAGGTTCTCTCTCTCTGTCTCTGTCTCTCTCTCTTTCTCTGTCTCTGTCTCTCTCTCTTTCTCTTTCTCTGTCTCTTTCTCTCTCTTTTTCTCTGTCTCTCTCTCTCTCTCTCTCTCTCTCTCTCACCTTCCAACTGTGAATGTGCTGTTTTTGCTGCTGTCTGCAACCAGCTCCGCTTCTGATTTCAGACACCTGTTACATTTTTATGCGTGTTTTGGAAGGAAAGACAAGTCACATAATTACGCATTATAGTCAGCAGGTGGTGAAATTCTCACTTCAAATACTGAACACCCCTGTGGTTAGGTAACGTAAGGCTGGGCGGAAATTAAAAGAAGTAAAAGTACAGATTTTTGCTGTAGCATGCAGTGAAGTAAAAGTAAAGACTACCCAAGTATATCTATATGAAATATGTATTTAAGTAAAGTAATGAAGTTAAGCACTTAGTTACTTTCTCCCTCTGCTCACGATGTACTGAGACAGTTAAAAACTGTCACAAATACGTTTACAGCCATCATGAACCATCTATGAGATTTCACGACCAAGAACTGCTGCGATTTCTCAACCTCCTACAACTTGTCAGCACTTGCTATTGTTGTTGTTTTTTTTGCTATGGACCATAGATTATAAAACACAGCCAACTGTCAAAGCTTTTGATTTTTGTCCTGTCAGCTCTCCTACTAACAATGACGTGGAGGACCCCTGCTTCGCTT
>JAQMYJ010000016.1:3594560-3597060 GCA_030014305.1 Clarias laeviceps | reverse complement strand
TGCACGACTGTGTGCGTGTCTGTGCTTATACAGTATGTGTGTATGCCTGTGTATGTGTGTCATGCATACATGTGTGTGGTTGTATATGCGTGTTATGGGTGTGTGTGTGTGTGTGTGTGTGTGCGTGTGTGTGTGCGCACGTGTTTATGTGAATATTTGGATAGAAGCTCTGACGCCAGTGTACACCTATCTTCCTCTGATACTCACATTTTTGGATGCATCATCTTGGATTAAACACAGTGTCTGAGACACACACACACCCACACACACACACACACACACTCACACACACACACACACACACACACACACACTCACACACACACACACACACACACACACACACTCCCCAGGCTTGCTGATTGGCTGATTTATTTGTTGCTGGTCTTGTTTAATTTTTTTGGCATCAGGCTGCTAGAAACACAGCCTTTATATTTGTTTCATTTGTCTCAAATGGTGTTTTTTCTCACTCTGAAATATTGCGCAGCTGCTCCTGCGCTTCATCTCACAAAACCCGAAACACTCAGCTCCTCTCTTCCTTCTCCCACCTGTGGACTTCACCGGATGATAAAGGATACCTGGGGTTCTGCTCGGACCCGTTTCTGACAGCCAAGCACCGGGCCTCATTTATCACTCTTTTACTAAAGCGTCAAGTGTGTGAATGAACCAAAAGGCACCAAAGATTTTCACAGATGTTGCAGAAACGCTGATTTTTTTTCCTTTTTTTAAATTACTGGGGTGTCCCCAGCCCAGCTTATTTGCATGTAGTGACGCCCACAAAACTCCATAGAAGGTCATGTACACAGACAGGTTTTACCTGAAGTGAGTACTCATGGTTAAGCCTGAAAGACACGAGTTTATTCTGACTGCAGTAAAAATACTGAATATATCCAGTACAATAATAATAATAATAATAATAATGTGTGGCTTTTGTACATAGCTTTATAAATAATACCAATAAGTGTGATGGTCCACTTTTTCTATCACTCCTCTCACTCCGTCCAGGATTCTCTCGGTCCACACTAAATGTGTTTGTCCAGTAAAGTCCATTATCTGGGTCTTTCAGTGAATTTGTTTATGTTCATATACCTAAAAAAACAGCTAGAACAGTTCATGAGAAAACTCAGGATCTGTCTGCATGTGTGTGTGTGCGTGTTGTGGAGAGTGTGTTGAGAGTGTCCTGTCCAATAGGCAGTTGAGGATGATGAACGCAAGGGGGTCGGGAAAACGGCAGCATGTCAATATGAAATAGAGACAAACAGCGAAACAGACAGAGGCGAGAGCGAGGGTGATGAATGAGGAGGAGGAGGGTCAGTGAATCACTGAATCATTTGGAAAGGTGGCAGTGGGAGGTGAAAAGGAAAGGAGAAAGCCAGAGTGAAGTCAGAAGTACGTAAAAGATAAACACATGCTGTGGAAAAATGCTTCAATTGCTGATCTAATGCTGGTGTTGAGCTGTACATGGCTCAGAAATGGAAATGAGCACAACCGCATTGTTATGAGGAGTATGAAAAAGTTGTGTGAATGATGTGTAGTGAAAGTCGTGTAGCGACGTGAATCACCGGTCACGGCCCGATACAATATTATCACCATACACTGCCTCGGTGACGATTCGATTAATAATGTGATTCTGGAAATATAAATATCTCACTTCAATATTACATTATTTTTATAGATTTTAATTATACAATTTTAAGGCCTTGAACATATAAAATCATAAATACAGTAAAATCATAAATATGTTGTCATAACTCCAAACTCCTTAGCAATATTCAACTGCTTTACAAATTAACTGAACATGAGTAAGTACAGTAAATGTAGCTTGTTTCTTATAGCATTAGTTTTCTTGCTTAAAAAGTGCAGCATTTAAACACTTCAAACTAACTTCAAATTCAAAAGTTTAACAAAAACATTAAATTAAACAAAAACCTACATTTTTACTGAGCAGCATGTATCTCTGTTATGTCATCCACCATAATTATTATTTCTAAACAAACATAGCAAATAATTCACTCCTACCAGATGGGATGCCCATGTGTTAATAGTTTTAAGTGGTACCTGTAGGATTATAAGCAAACGGCAATGTTTTGCCACCTCCAAACTCTCGAAACTGAGGCTGGTGTAAGAGTGTGTAATGAGTGGCTTTGACTTTAATTCGCTAACAGAGTTTTGAGAAAAAGGCTGTCCGGTGCATTTTTAATGCGCATGGTTTTTAATAATGTAGCGCCATAAAAATGCGTTTCTATAGCAGCACTCGGACACTGGGCACAGAATTGGTATAAATCCAAAGCTGATGTCTGATCGAGCTAAAAAAACAGGCATCTCTCTTATAAATGTAATAAATCGTTAAAACAATTGATTTTGCAGCCAATATGGTGCGACATACACTACCGTTCAAAAGTTTTAGAACACTTGCAAATGTCTTTTTTTGTTTAGTGATTTATTTTCTACATTCTACAACAATACTGGGGATTTCAAAACTATAAAATAACACATATGG
>JAQMYJ010000016.1:3569201-3586875 GCA_030014305.1 Clarias laeviceps | reverse complement strand
CTCTCTCTCTCTCTCTCACACACACACACACACACACACACACACACACACACACACACACACACACACACACACCAAGAAGAGGACGAACAGTAAACTCTGCGCTGCACCTGTTGTGAAAGTGAAAAGACCGGTGGCATTTAGCAGAGCGTTTGGTATTTAAGCGCACACACATGCAGCGCATCATTAATGAATCGACACTGAAACGGAAACGATGAGCTGAATTAGAGAAAATACAACAGGTCGAAAGACAAACATGTTAAAATCAATAAAGAGGGAGGGAGACGCCCTCGTGTTTATTAACTCTGCTACAACAGCTGGGTTTATTTAGGAGCTGATCCGAACAGTTAGTACGTACAGTCGTCTGTAAGCAGAAGACACACTCGTTAGAGGGGGTCTCTAAATCCCGTCTCTCTGTGGGAAACGTTCTGGAAATGTTTTATTATCCAGTGAAATCTTAAAGAACCCTGGGACAACCGACTGTACGTTGATCCGTGAACTCATTACTACTATACATGACGTGTATCACAGTCATTAACTAGACATACTGCAGGTTTCGTAAACCTTCTATACAATAAGATCTTTAGTTTAGTTTTTGACATAATTATTATTTTTTTTGTTGGTAAAAAAATTAAAGGTAGTGGTAAAAGATTTACAAAGAATGTACAGACGTATACATGACAGTGTATTGTTATATTAGATTAGCACCTTAATATGACTTATTAATGTTTAAATAATTGGATTAACTTTATTTGTTGAATTAATCAATATTTTATAAAATAATCTATCCAAAAGCACAGTGCTTGCGTCTCTCTCTCTCTCTCTCTCTCTCTCTCTCTCTCCACAGCCTCTTCTTCATCCTGCACTCTGAGACTGTCATGAGATCAGTAGTTCTGTCTTTCTCTTCTTTTATCTCCGGCTCTGACTCATTGCCTGTGCTGTCAGAGGCAGCGCTCTAGCTCATGAAGCGACCCACTCTCCGTGCTTTTCCAGGCTAAACCTCGGCCGTATCTCATCACGCTCCCTGCCTCGGCCTCGCCCAGTTGCATAACGTATAGACTGAGGCGAGGAGGCTGGCGCGAGAGCAGAGACACGCTCTTTGATACTTAATTCATTAAAGAGCCTGTTAGCCACTTGAAATTTAGACATACGTCACATGGATCCTCTTCTGTGTTTGTTTGTTTGTGTGTGTGAGTGAGTGCATGCGCATGTGCAGACTGCCCTCCCTTCAGGGTACACCGTCTGTGGGCATCATTAGGCATGATGTACAGTCTCTGATTTCATCCACTTTACGTCAAAGTGATCAGCGTGGTGCCGGCCAACAGACAAGAGCCGGGTTTCAACATGGCTGCCTGCTTGTGTTGGGTTAAAAAAACGCCAAGGTTTCTATTAAAGCGAGTAGGTGGACGTTGTGTAAGCAAGTAACATCGTATGCGTCGTGATGCTTACAGGATATTCCTCCTGTATAACCAGGATGTTGTCAGATTGTTCTTTAGTGCAGCATTTTCACGAGCAATAAGCTGACGTGGATTGTTTTGTGATGGATGAATACAATAATATAGGCCAGGAAAGATGTATATTGCTTTATTATCACTATTATGATTGAACATCCGTACCTCAAACTGTGTGTGTGTGTGTGTGTGTGTGTGTGCATGATATCAAAAGCAGAAGCACTAAACTTTGAACATTTTCCTGCTTTGTCCAAGGAACCCCATTTATTTATTTATTTTCCAGTTTCCCTTCATGCATCCGAGCTGTCAGTCGCAGCGCCTCCTCCCATTATCCTGTTGCTGCAGATTTTCAGGTACCAAAGCACATTAGCGCTCCAGCAGGGATCAGAGTAAACAAACAGGTAAATCGGCTTTAGCGAGACCGGCGCTGAGAGATCCCTCCTCGCTTTGATCACATCTTCCTAGTTATCTCGCTCTCCTCGTCCGTCTTTGATTGCAGCCTCAGAGGCGTGGGCTTGTGTGGGAACTTGCAGCATCTCTTCCTGAATGATATTGCACATCCGGAGCTCACTCACGCCACCGCCGGTCAATGGGGGCATCAGTCAGGGTGCGAGGCCCACCCCAGTGATCAGCTCAGACAGACAGAGAGAGAGTGAGAGAGGTAAAGCGCAGCGAGCTGTACGAGAGCCCCGGGAGAGACAGATGAATCATATCAGCTTGTGTGTGTTTTAAAGGTGCTGACCATGTGTCGCCCCCGGCAGGAAAGGTTTGTGGGTGTGGGTGTGATGAAGAATGAAAGAAGTGATGTGCCCAGGGAACGGTTGACATAAAGGGAAGAAGAGGGAAGGATTTTTTTTGTTCAGTCAGCTTTTTTTTCTTTCTTTTTTTTTTTTTTTACACAAAAACTGTAGGTCTATAACTATATTAAAGTTACAGCAATATAATAAAAAACAATAGTACAATAATAATGATAATGACATATGAGGAAGCAGAAATAATAATGTTTAATGTTTAAAAACACCTCTCTTGTTGTTTCCTATAATTAGTTCATATTTGTCACATTGAATTCTGAATATTAATGTATGAAAAAGTACTTAAGGTACTTATTTTAACCTTAAGCTATACTCCGTTCATGTTCTCAGCTAAAAGATTGTACTCCATCTAATAATAAGCAGATTAAATATGATGAAACTGTTCCATTAATTTTCCCTTACAGAAAAGTCTTCAGGACATTTTTTTTTTTTTTTTTTGTCTTACCACGTTTAAAAAAGAGAAAAAATAGACAGACTGATGAGGGAACACTCGTTTAAAGCTTCTTAAAAGTACAGTACATGAAGTTAATTCTGAACAAAATGTCTCATGGCAAAAGTCAGGCTTCAGATTAATCTGTCATTCAGCATGTGTCGTCATTTCACATCTTAAATACTCAGGGATTGATCTGCAGGTTTCACCAACGCAGCGATTTATCAACATTATGGTCACATCAAAGAAACTTTTGCAAGAAACAAATGTGTGTGTGTGTATGTGTGTGTGTCTACATGGAAGAGACCCGGATGAACATTTATGAGCAGTGTAGATTCTGAAATATGTAGAAAAGCCTGTCAGTATTGATGGCACCTCACTCAATCTGTGTGTCTGTAGAAAAGTGTATCCAGCATGTGCACTTCCTCTTGTGACTGGGGTCACAACAGAGGATCATCCGGTGTTACACCAACGCCACCCTCGCCATTTTGAGAGCAACACTACTATTTACCTGGGTGTTCAAATCAAACCGAGACTAGTGATGCACTTTCTGATTTTAAAGCGTCAAGACATTTACAGAAAACTTCAAGCAATAACAGTAAAAAATCTGTGTCTGTGAATGACGATGACATGAAGGTTCAGCAAGTGGAACATCTGATACTGATAATCAACCTTGTCACCAACTTGTGACAAAGAAGAGATGCATACAGTATATCTGTGGGAACTGTACACACAATCATTCACCAGTGCTATTGCACATTGCAGGAACTCAGCTGGGAGTTATAGACACGTCCCCCGTACAGTCCTGATCATGCTGCAATCCATTTCCACATGTTTGGAAAACCCAAAAATGAGTCCCTGGGAAGCCATTGTTTCAGACGTGAAGCAGGCAGCCTGATCATGGCTCCGGCGTCCTGAGAAAATTTTGTTCCTTGATGGCGTCCAGTGCTAGTGAAACAATAAGTGCGTTAGTGTAGCAGCAGATTATATAGAGAAGTAAAGCGACTTTTTACTCTCAGAACTGTGTTCTACACAATCAAAAGTCCCGTTTTGACTTGAACACTACTTGCAAACAGTATATACTGAAAGAATATATTATAAGCAGTTTTATTCAACTGACATTGTACAAAGCATTTCACAACATTTTCTAAATTAATGTTTTTTTTTTTGCTTGTTTGTTTTTTGCTGTTTATTCCTCCTTGACATTTTCATGGTATTGGCCAGGATCTCACTTTTGCAGTCTTTCATAAATTAAACCTTTAACTAGTTGCTAAGAATGACTCTACATCATCAGAAAACTGCGCCATGTTTTATCCCTTCCCTGATCTAGCTCTGTATTTGTTTTATTATATCACTGGAAGCACAAGCGTGTAAGCTTATAGAATAAGAGGAAAGAGATATTAGAGAAATGTGCTGTTTCAGACTCCTCTGTGGGAGAGCTGATGGGATCATCTGGCATTTCTTCGCCTGCAGCTCCAGCACACACTCCGCTGCTACAGGCAGCTCCACGCTGAGGTCGTTCATCCAACACACACACACACACACACACACACAAAACTCTGTCATACCAGAGCACCCTATCAGCTCCTGATTTTAGTCCAGTCTCCATGAGATCCATCTCATCCTTGTTTAGACATTCTGTGGAAAGAGGAAACGGCCACGAGGCAATAACGACAACGTGTGGCAAGAAGACACTGTTGCAAACGTACACAACTGCAAGTGCCACGGGCTTCATGTGATCGAACGTCTCTCTTTTATACATACACTTTATCTAGGCACTTTTTCTGTCTGTCTTCCAGTCCCTCATTTCCAGCTCTCGCTTTGGAGCGGATAACATGCATGATACATACATAAAGGAGAGAAGAAAGAATAGAGGAAAAGTGTCAGGTAGATAGAGTAAAGGCGTAACGCAGTGACGTTATCAGTTTAGTGCAACAAATATCTTTACTATCTACTATCCATTCTGTACTGTATATATGTATATATATTTGGATTTAACCTCAAAGTGGGCGTGGCCTAAATCAGAAGAATTATTTTTTTTACTTTCTGACAAGCTTTCTTCTGATTAGTGTATGTCCTGTACGCAATTGTATTTATTTAAAAGTGTGATAAAAAAAATGCATCTGAAGAACCCGAAGAGCGAGAAGCATGACCCGAGCAGATTAAGGATTTCTCCTCATCACATTTGGACCGTTCCAAGCGTTTCTCGAGGCTTACCCGGTACAGCCGGTGAGAAAGTGCAGCCATATGTTCCTCATCCATCAGCCGTGCCAACCTCGGGACAGGGAGTGAGGTCATGCACTTTCCCTGCAGATTTGGGCTAGCAAGGTCTGCCTGGAGGGCCTGGTCGAGGAATTTCTCCTTGAGAAACTGCTATAGGAGAATTTCTCTATTAATATACAGCACAAAGGACATCATTTGATTGATTAACCCACTTTGACATCATACCAGCAGATATCATGCTATCATGTACTGTATAAATAATAAAATAAGCCACACTAAACATTTGAGGTGGTTAATTTGTTATTCTTGTACTAACGAAGGCACCTTATTGGCTTTGCTTCATCTTTAACATCACAAAATCTTCCTCCAGCAGGCACGATGACGGAGAGTCAATGCTATGGTGCCCCCTGCAGCGGAGAAAAGGCATTACAGTGTAGTGCCAACCAGTGTAATGACAAAAAAACATCCTGTAAAGCTTCCACTTAAAGTGTACCGACGTATACAGCGCTATTTTCATTTCTCCTGCTTCATTAGACCTGACTCTGGTTCGGGGAGTCGTAAACTGGACGCTCTGGGTTTTCTTGAGGCTTTTTATTAAGGAAAGCAATGACACACATCTTTAAAAGACTTTCTTTCCCTCTCCTTGCACTCACACCCCTTTTTTTTTGTGTTTTGGTGCTGAACTCCGTTGTAGTCTGGAACCTTGAGGCTCGGCAGATGCGGCCCTCGTGTTAAACTTTATGTGCCTTGAAAATGCTTTTCAAAGCTCATTCAGGACAGATTTCCTTGCTGTTTTATGGCGCCATTGCAAGTGTAATATCTTTTATGTCAAGGCTTAGCATTCAGTAGAGCACACTAAAGCCCAGTGCATTTATTATACACACACAATAGTGTTTTTTCCTCTTTCAAAATGAACCATATTTTTTCTGGCTCAACTTCTATTACTTTATTTGTGAGATTTTATTTGTGAACTTTGAAAGAAACTCTTCTAACCACTCCACCGCCCCTTCCCTTCCTCCTGTCCCCCTCCACTGCTAGTGACTGAGATGGTGTGTGAAGGGCAGGAGGGAGAAATTGCCATATGTGTGTCTGTGTGTTTGTGTGTGTCTTTATTGTCCCCCTCTTGAGATGAGGCACTTCTGTCCCCGCAGCTCCAGCCCGCATTACTCTATTGATCAGGCCTACAAATCTGTCAGTGCAGAACAAACAGAAACAAACCAAAAAAAAAAAAGTGTGATGAGGGAAAGAGCGTTCACTGGTGATGACAGGGTTCAGCCAGCTGTGGTAGCTTTGTTTAAAAAAATTAAAGCTTGCGCATGTTTAATTTGATTATCAATATTGTGCATTTGACCATCATTTTACTAAAAATCCATGCACTAGAAGGCTCACATGCTCGCGTTATAAGCTACTCAACCCGCGCGGTCACTGTAAAGCTGAGTTTTTAGATTTTTGTGGCAATTAAGGCAGTAAAACATCAAACCTTCTTTATAATAATATAGATAGCGCACTCTGAACTATTTACACATTTTGCTAAGTTTGTTAAGAAATAATAATTATGGGGGATGACATAAAGACATCACTAAACCCCTTATCACACACTTCTCCAAGCAAATTCTTAATGATTTTGAACAAAAGATGGCGTATTAAATATGACATTGCGCATGGATTCTAGTTGGACAAGTCAGGGCTACTGCTGTGGTCGCTTGTGGGAAACGATATAATACTCAACTATAAGATACTTGAATCTCTTGAATATACTTGTGACCTCTAAATATTAACTTGTGGCCATACTTTTATTATAAAAAATAACCACCGTCAGGCTCGGGAGAGCTCCAGCTTGTAAGTGCAGTGCCTTTAAATCTGATATCGATCACCTTGTTACGTGATTAATCTGATCTTATTCCTTTTTTGCTTGTATCGAATAACTTACTAGACTAGATTACTGTCTACATTATTATTATTATGATTATTATTATTATCAGTAATCCAGATTGTGTGACTGACTTGATCAGTTTTAATGCAACGTGTCACAAATGTCTCGCTGGTTGCTCAGTAACAACAACGTCCTTGACCACAGTTTGATGCTTATCAGAAACTTTCAGGAAGCTCTGCTTTGACAAGAAGAATGGCAGCAATGTCGGTTTTTAATAGAAACTGCCTTCCATAGGATTACATAAAACATGAGGTAGTGGATAAGAAGAAAAAAAAAAAGAAAAACGACAAGCATGAAATCAGGGTCCTTACACTTTTCTCCTTACAGCTCTGACTGTATAACTGCAAAAAGGAGCGTTTTCTTCAGAGAGAGGGACAAAAGAAAAGAGAGAGGAAAAATTCACCCCACTGGTTCGAACTGATATAAATTACAACAGTTATGGTCTATATGTTTCAATTTAATTTGCTTGAAATGATAAATTATTTTAGTTACAGCGCCCAAAGAGGACACAAGCTATGTCTGGGTGCTGTGGACGTTAAAACAATTGCAGCTGTTAGGGGAGGCCGCATCCATTAGTCAATAAATTAAAGAGTAATTACAATCATTTCTGCCGCTGTGGCTCTATCTGGAGGACCTCGCACATGTGGAATAGGAAGGTGTGGGGAAAATCGGGAAGGAGGATGACAAGGAAGAGGAGGACGAGAAACAGAGGGTGTTTCTGACTCACTTTTGCCCTTAGCGCCTATGGATGAGACTGCTTTTTAAAGGCTTTGTAGCACTTTTTTGGTACCTATGCAGATTGTTGCACAGTTCTGTTATTCCCAAAGTGATACTATTGCTTTGTGTGATTTTGACTGATTTCTGTGCCATTAATCAGTTTTTCAGACTGTTATGTTCCATGAAGATCAAAGCTACTTTTATTATATCTACAGTATCAGATGAGAAGTACAGTTGTGTAACTCATCTCTTCCTACCTATTCATAGCTGAGCTATCGATCGATTGGTAAAAGCCAAGCTGTTTATACCCTAAAAAGCAACGGAGCCCCAGGTATAAACACCACCTGCATTAGCCGAATCCCTAGGTAGCTCTAAAACAGAGCCAAGAGAAGAAGAGGAGCTGGCCTTCGTCTCCGAGCACTCTGCTGCCTTATTATGTATGACAACACGGCTGCTCTGTAACGCAACACTCAGTCACAGGCGCCGGCGCGTACTGAGTAAACATTTCACATCCCAGCTCTAAAGTATGGACCTGCGTACAGATATGCTGGCTTGGAGCAAACTCTCTCTCTCAGGCTCCGCATACCCAATCAGGGACCTGTCAGGGACATGATGGGAGGGGGAAAAAAGGTGAAGAAAATGTGTCACAGTGCTCAAGTAGCTCAGAACCAGTTTAAAATTCGTTTAATTGAGTCAAGTGTGAGTATTAGAGAATTAATTAAGCAATATCACCCTGGAGGTCATGCTGTATTACTGAATATAGCACAGCCATGATGCAATCATAGGCACAAGGGCGCATTACGTCTGTGCTATATCCAGCAATACGGCATGACATTGAGTGTGATATTGTTTGTATGCGACCTATAGTTCAATAAACACCATTTAGTATCAACAGATTATGATTTTGTGTCTTTATTTAACCAGTTATTTTTCTCCACCAACACACATCCTTCCGCACCCAGGGGAAGAAACTAATCGGAGCTGGCGATCGACAGATAGTGAAAGTAGTGAAAGTACTAAAGTTTTAAATTCTCACGGGTGCTATGTAGCCAAAAGGTGAGGAGAATTAACCATGGAGGTGGTGGACAGTCCTGAGAAATGTATGAGATTTTGACTTTATTTTTCCAGATTTTGGCAGTCACCTGCTCTCTCCTCAGTACTGTGGACTGTACAGACCTACTTTCACGAAGCGCTGCGGCCAACAGTTAGTACTATTAATGACTGTAGAACATCTAGGTCGCCGATAGATACATACAGTTAAACAGCCAGTTCTGTTACCATGCAACTCGCGGAAAATCTCTTGTCCAATTTGATTACTTTTTAGTCTGAACTAACTGTAGTACAATTATGAAGCACAGCGTTGACCTTTGCAATGAATTCTACACAGAAAAAGCTCAGTTAAAGCAAGTGTCCTATCTTCATCACGATCCACAATCTTATGTAAATAAAATGACTAATAAATGACTAGCCACCAGACTACGACTAGGTAACCTTGTTAACCTTGTTTTGAAGCATATTATGAGGGTGAGTCAAAAATTACATGCACTCTGGCTGTGGAATTTATTTTAATGCATCATTTTCACGGGGACCTGGAGCCTATCGCAGGGCACACACACATACACACACTCACACACTACAGGCAATTTGGGAACTGGGCTTGTACATTTTATCTATTTATAGTTAAATGTACAGTATGCTCTGGAATATAAATACACACAAAACAAGAAAAAGAAATGACTTCCTGTTTTTATTTATGTCCAGCACTGCACATTTTCCATTTCCAATTAAGTTATTAAACTCAGTTTGTGATGTTACTGAGGAAATGCAACATGCAAGCTGAAAACCTATGGCTGACACTGGAGATGCCCTTCATACAGTACATGTTACATAAATGTCTACGTAGAAATTTTAACAATAAGTGCTCATTATAGAAATTAAAGTTAGAAGCCATAATAGGTTGAAATCGCAATAAAGTCCTGAGCAGCTATTTAAAAGCAAAAGGCTTTAATCTATTACAGATAATATATAAGTATAGTTTAAAATTTATTTAGGGTTTGTCATTAATTAAAGTATTTATTTTATTTTCATAAATAATTATCACCTAACATCCTCTTAATGAGATAATTTGTGTCATTGTTTGGTGTTAGCAATACAAATCGGTACATTTAATACTTACATATCATAGCTTAAATTGCAATTGTTTTCTATGGGTTTTTTTTGTTGTTGTTGTTTTTTTATCAAATTTTGCGTTACTGTCAGAGCTATTAGAGGAAACATAGCAACGGGAAAAAGGCAAGAGAGAAGCTAAACTGATTGGTTAAGATCATACTACTACTTTTTTATTTCACATGCTTATTTACTTAATTACTGTTTTGATTAGTATGTTGTTAACATTGTTGCTAGGTTTAGCACTCATACGTAAAACTAATAGCATGAAATTAGACAGAAATCGACTGTACCAGAGGGGAAAAAAGGTAGTCTGTCAATAAAAGGAGGAAGGTAGCAGCGATTGTCATTTTTTCCTGCCTCGCATACTATTAACCCTGTAGGTCACCTTCACTGACACATACACACTCTCGACTCTGCCAGAACCTCATCAAGTCATGCAAATTAGTTTATTTTAAACACTCTCATTCCATCAGTCCATCCAAGTTCAAATACACACACACACACCTCTGACACTCACAGCCCCATGGGGCTCTACAGCAGCACCGTTTTTTTTTTGTGTGTGTGTGTGTCTCCAGGGCATCCACAGGAATGGTGCATAACTTTTTACCAAAGCTGTAAGGAAGAGGTTCAATTTGCAACTCTCATTTCACTCAGTACAAAATCCACAGCAACATGTCACTCCAGCTATGAAGTCACAAGGGGTTTTTGAATCATGGCTAACAGGTGGCCAGGACCCAGAAACAAATTATTCTCATAAAAATGTAGGGGGGGGAAAAAATCCAGTATTTGCTTGGACAAAGCCCAGCTGCTGTCGTAAGAATATTAGACTATTACAGCATCACCAGCCTGCCATATTCATTAATGAAGCGTAATCTTAATAGCATGTTGCCCCAGCAACACCGGGCAGCGAGCCACACTAACAACCCATCATGGGTGGAGGGTGTCTTTGGCTTAACGAGGGATGTAAATCTGAAAAATAAATAAAGCGAAAGCTTTATGAGGCCACAGTCCCCCCTCAAACACACACGCGCACACACACACAATCGCAGCAGTAAAGACACAAATAAAGGGGAATTTGAACTGCAGTGAACTAAAAGGCAGTCTAGTGTCAAGGCTTTTGCTGTTGTTCCAGCATGAAGGTAATGGGATGTTTAAGAACTCTGACATCAGAGCAGGTGGAATACCTTCTGCCATGGGTGCTCTGGAAACACCTGTTCTGTCCACCTGGACCTATAGGCTTTAGTCTTTACTTGTCACATATACAATACTGCACAGTGACATTTTCAAAGTGGCATTGTGGTGGAGCTTGGGGTTGAACCTCTGGCCTTCTGGTCAGTAACCCAGAGCCTTAACCCACTGAGGTACCGCTGCCCCTGGTGGTGAAGTGTTGCTCGACATTTAGAACTGAAGTAAACTCCTTATTTTGTCTCTAACACATTTCTGCATTAAATCAATGTCACTGTTAATCTGCATAAAACCGAAAGGTCAGGTTTTTACCACCCATAATCCCACATGATATATCTGTTTGACTTGGTTTGTTTGTATAAGTGACTCAGTTAATCAGCCATTTATTTGGCTATGCGGTCTCATTGAAACCAGTCCACACACTGGATCGCAGTAGAAACTCATCCCAGGATGTGTCAGGAAACACTAATCTGGCTCCGCACCATCTGTCTGAGAAAAAGAACCCTGAAGAGTGTAGAAGGAGGAGGAGGAGGAAGAAGAGTATAAGCGAATCCAGAGAGGGCTCCCGCTGGGCGGGGAAATGGAGGCAGGAAATGGGGGTCAAAAGGATCAGAAGCAGAGGCGACCACAGGGAAGGTGGTCATTGATATTCAGTATTTCCGCTGGCGGCAGTGTTGGCAGAGGGGCTTACGCAATGGGAAACAGAGGAACCAGCCCGCTGCCGATGCAGTGTTTATCTGTCTGCACACTCCCCGATGGCGCACTGACCCTCAGTGTCAGGGCCATATGTTACAGAGGACAGTATCTCTCACTGTCTCTTTCTCAAGTTCCCCACCTCGCTGTTTGTTTCTGTTCTTTATTTGATAAGTCAGGGCTGGTCAGTTTTAGCTTCATGCAGTGGCTCTCAGTTTCAGGTAGTTGCTAATGTAACCTAGACCATTTCCCACCTCTCTGTGCCTCTTGCATAATTTATGACACGAGGAAAGGAAGATGAAGTTATACAAAAACGAGAGTGATGCTTCAGGCTGTTATAACTAAGTAGTGACTCAGAGTGTGGCATGTAAATGGGGGTCACCCCAACCTCGGGAGTAAATATATACATATACATATACATATATCTGTCGTATTTTCCATGAGGTTTAGCCTGGGAATGAAGAGGATATATCAGAGATTTGTTTAAGGATGCTCTCCATCTCAGAGGCATGTGTCATCCTAAAGCTCCTGTTTATCCCTGTCAGCTGTTCATCAAAGGATCCACTGCCAGCACAGCCAGCTCCACACATCCACTCGCAGCAAAGTAGAAGGAAAAATTCAGCCTGATGAACATCACGAGACATTTACAGTCATTAATCTATAATATAATAGTACAACAAATCAATAGTATTTAATTCAATTCACTTAAATTTTATTTATTTATGGTCATTGTTACAAAGCAGCTTTACAGAATAAAAAGAAAATTGGGCAAGTGAAGTAAGAAATGCCTGAAAAGATATGTAACATATGATGTTTATTTTTACTGTCCTACATTACTCAATCCTACCATGTTCAATCATCTGCTGAAGGTGGCACGCTGGAATTTAGACCCCACTTTGTTTGCACAAAAAGAGCGATGAAGTAGCACTTTAGTCCCTTAGCTCCTCATCTGTATGCTTTGACTTTCATGCATCAGCAATTTTTCATATATAGCTAAATATCTGACCTGATGTCTTTGCTATCCCCGCCCCTTCACACAGCATCATGTGCCTGCATTACATTCTGCCACAATTTCTGTATAGGAATTCTAATTAATATCGAGAGAGAAAAGCTCTGTTTTTTTGTCTTCAGAAGCTTAAACCAAAACCTGACAGTTATCATTTATATGTTTTAAAATGTTTATATCATCGTAATTGAACTACTGTAGTAATAATGATGAGTCATGGTCACATCCAAGCAGGACACAATAACTAACTTCTTGATATTTAATACATAAAGCATTGAGGTTAGCACAGTCGCCTTGCACATCCAGGGTTGAGGGTTTCAGGTCTGAGTGCATGGAGTTTGTATGTTGTAATGTGGGTTTCCACTGGGTACTCCAGTTTACTCCAACACTTAAAAGACATGCAGATTAGGCTAATTGGCATTCCCGATTGCAGGAGTGTGTGTGTGCGTTTGTGTGTCATGCGATGGACTGGCACCAGGTCCAAAGTCTACTCCACCTAGTGCCCTGACACTCCTGGCATAGGCTCCAGCCTTACTGTGACTCTGCACGTAATAAGTGCTAGAGAATGAAGAGAGAGAGAAAGAGAGAGAGCATACCATACAATAAAAAATACCACCAGTATTTACTACAATCATCACCTACTTTGTTGACACTGTGTGATATTGTGAGCTTAAGCCTTGCTTTCTCTCCTTCCTCTTGTCCACTTCTTCATCCCCTCCCATGGTGTGGACACGTGGAGTGGGTCGATATCTGGCCCAGTGGCTGCACCGTGTGCTGGGTCAGTGGGCCGGAGCGGCATGCAACCACACACTGATGAATGAGTTGATCCATTGGATTCCTCAGGCAGCGCCTCCACTGCACACTGTGCAATGCTGGACACAGGTCTGCCGCATACGTACTTTTTCTCTCACTTATATTCCTTTGGGACAGAGGACAAAACTGCTGAGACAAACCTGTAACTGAGAAAAGACTAGACTTCAAGACTAAAAAAGTCAAGCCGAATAAAAGGTTGAGTCTTTCTCAGGCAGTGTTGTTGATAACAAGCTGTTGTTATTGCTCAGCTTTGGAGCACAAACATTTGATGTTTAAGTGTGCCATTTCCTTGTTATGACTGATGAATAAGAGCTGATCTGCTGGATTCCTTAAACAGTGCCAATGGTGCATGGAGTGTAGCACTACCAACAGTATGCACATGTCTCTTTCCCTCCCTTTTGTTTTTCCACTGGGAAAGAAAGAGAACCAAACTGCTGAGACAAACATCAGAGACAGATAAATCGCCTAGTTAAGACCTGCAGCCTTGAAGCCACCAAGCACTGTCCTCTACCAAAGAGTGTAGTTTAGCACCGCGTCAGTCACAAGTGATGCATCGGTGTATCTCGACATCACTGTTTAATTATACTGAAGATGACAAAACATCTGACTGTTAATCAATAAAGTCCAGATGAGATAAAATGGGAGGTTGTTCAAGGAGAGAGAGGAACTTTGGGAAGGAGGAAGGAGGAAGGAGTGTCGAGGGAAGAATAAAGAGAAGATGAGAGGGAAGGACAGAGTTGAGAGAGAGGGGGAGCATCTGAGAGGAATAAAATCGACAAACATTCGAGGCCCCGTTATATCATTTCAAAGATTAATCTAATTTCATCGCAATCAGCTCCTGGGCTTTGCTGCTTGCCTCTCTCATGATCATCAATGCCAGTCTCACGGCATGCTCTCCCCCGGGCCCCCGGATGTTTCGCTTTACGGTTATTAACCTGAACGGTGGGCGCATCTGAGACCAGGTTAATAAGCTGCTGTCTTCTCCTCACTCTTTGTCGAGAGAACAATGTTGTCAGGCTTCCAGAAATTGCCAATTTACAACAGAGATGGAAATGGAAGGCAAGGCGCTCGTCGGTGGAATGCTTTTTATAGCCGGGCACTCCGGCGGAGCCTCGTTCTCCCCGAGCCTTTTAATGATGGATATGAAATTACAGAGGTGTGAGACAGGGATAAGACGAGAATGGGAATGGACCGAGCCTATGCTGAGCTGAGCTGAGCTGAAGCGAGAAGGAGACGGAGAGGCAGGCGGAGAGGGACGGAGAACATACCATGCTGTATTTAGACAGGGTTTTAAATAGGGCAGAGTCAGAGGTCTAGATTATGAGACATATAAAGCCTGCACAGGTTGGGAAGAAAACGCATATTTGATGAAACTGAGCTGAAACTAGGGAGCTTGTACTCATCACATACTGTATAGTTGCAAAATATTGTATTTGATTAATCTGTAATAAAAAAAGGAGAGGTCCCTGTGCGTTCCAGTGGCGTGACACATTAGACAACGAAGCAACTCGATCACATCTCGGCAAGAATCCTGTTTCCACATAACAATAGACTGAAGCCCTGCTCACTTTCAAAGACGACCGACTCGTTCTTTAATACCCTGCAGTCTGGCAAGAAATTAATTTGACTCCCTGTGGGTGTGGTGAGAGATTGAAGAGGAAGGAGGATAAAATACCTTATGTCTTGTGTGTGTGTGTATTTTGTGTGTGTTTGGGCAGGAGACCTTCCTACTGATAGACAACAGCCAGTCTCGCATGTATTCTCGTCACAGGCTTTGCTACTTTAAACAGCTTCATTAAACCTGTGCATCAGTCCCGCACACATTGTGCCCTTCTAATACAGATGAGATAACCTAACTGGAGAATACATGATTCTTCTTCTCTGTTTTAAAACCTCTCGTGAATCGTCATAAACTTCCTTGTGAAATCCTCAACTTTGCAAACACTTCTTTTTTCTTTCTGACAGGAAGTAAACTATTTATTTATTACCACTGTAAAAGAGAGCATCATGTTTTTATCTCCTAAATAGGACATTTTGGAACCTGAAGGCAAACTAAACACTAATACCTAAAAATAAAAATATTCAAAGCACCCGAAAACGTCGACTGTTCTCCGGGTAGGCACCGATGACTCCATCGCATGAGTCGTGTTGGTGCTGCCTGTTTCTGACGCACACCAGTTTCTGACTCACACTTTCTGACAACAACGTAACACGTAACAACGTAATCCAGGCTTTCCATTACGGCCCACGGTGTGACTCCAGTCACCACCCTCCAACACCTCCTGACCTCCAACACCTTCTTGGGGCACAGATCCATAAAATGAGACTCGGATCAACCGATCATGACACCTTGTGTACGCAATTATTCAACTCAGCCATGGCGAGTCAGCCGTGCACGGAAGAGCAGCCGAAAGCGCTATGTGTTTTAAAGTCGCCGGTGGTCACCTTATTGATCCTTGGCAGCATGGTCGTCTCTGCTTTTGGGAGATAAGATGCTAGAATCTTGCTTCCTGCCTTCCAGGCTGACTGACACAAACAACCTCGACTCACGCCCCGGTAGAGATAGAAAGCAGCCTTTATTTATAAATCCTCTGTGGGGTCTTTTATCCAGATAAGCTCTGCTGGGACAATGGTTTCCTCGTTTGTAGAAACCCAAAACAGCAGAAAACCTCAACAGCAAAAACGACACATGCTAGCATGACGCAGTCGAACCTAGCCTATCCTAACACACATGATTGAGGAAGAGCATGAACATACGCATCCACTACGTGAGAAGAACATTTACACACTGCATATGGATTATACATTTCACATCCGTTGTACGTTTGATGTGCAGTGGTGGGGAATCCTGTACCTGTATCCTAGACAAGATAGTCCTCCATTTACATTTCTTTTTGAGAAAACATACAGAAGCACTCACCGTCAGTTTGATTTAGGTATCAAATGTACTGAGCTTCTATTAGCTTACAGTAGCCTTTAAGTCCAAGCACAGGAATCAATGGATGGAACAAATCTATGGTAGCACTTTTACTTTCTGAAGCCGGGGGCTGCCGCTTCCGAGCATGAAGAGTCACCAGATGACAATGATTCAACATTGGACCAGAACTACTATATGAACACTGCTCTTCCAAAAGACTTCCAAATTCTCTAATTGATTTCTTGACGTGTGTCAGTTCTCGACTCTTTGCTCTGGCACCAGACATGAACTCGAGCCTATTTCATTTTTTGTGGAAAAGGATTATATCTCTCTCTGTGCTTCCTGACTGTGATCATGCTGTTTCGTCTCTGTTTGCAGACATGTCCAAACACATGATTAAGCATTTCAGGGAGAGAAGACAAATCATGCAATTATGCCTAACAGTCAGCAAGTGGCTGCTTCAAATGCTACACACTGCTGTGGTTATGTAAAACAGCAAAGTAGCAAAGTACAGGTATTTGCTGTACAATGTAGTGGAGTAAAAGTAAAAGAGTAATGAATACAATGGTCACTATTCCACAATCCCTAGTTGGATACAGAAGTTCCTACAGTAGATGGGATGGATTAATGGAAAAGTAAAAAGTACCCTCTAATAAACCTACTCAAATAAAGTACATACTGTATATACGTGAAACATGTACAGTACCTAAATACAGTACCGAATGAAATTTACTCATAGTAAATGTAATAATGAACAACTGGTAACTGGGGACGAGTTTATATTTGCATTTAAAGCACTTCCCGTCAAGGCAGATGATAGGGAGTGTACCCTGATAAAACACACTGACAACAATGAACTCCTGTTGTACATCAGCGGCCTTCTGCTAACAATACACATCAAGTCACATTGTGTTTTTGTGTGTGAGGGGGTGTTTTATGTTCCTAACACACAAACAGACCCAGCTCTCAACCTCACGCTAATGGCACAATGTACAGTACAAGATGGATAACACTGAGGCATAAGGTGACTTCTTACACTTGTCACTTTTATTAAAAGCTGAAAACAGATTTTTCCAGAGAGAGGAGTGGACAAAAACTGGTTTTAGGAAAAGTCATGTTTAAAACCCAATCCTGATGTTACTACAAATAGTTTCTAGGACTGTTTGTTGCAAATAGACTGACCTTGTTTCCGAATCTGTTCCTGCTTGTAATTTGGCTTCTTTTCACCTTAGAGATTTGGTCAAACTGCACACACACACACACTCTCTCTCTCTCTCTCTCTCTCTCTCTCACACACACACACACACACACACACACACACACAC
>JAQMYJ010000016.1:3554491-3569101 GCA_030014305.1 Clarias laeviceps | reverse complement strand
ACACACACACACTCTCTCTCTCTCTCTCTCTCTCTCTCACACACACACACACACACACACACACACACACACACACAGCCCTGGTTCAGCACAATTTTTATTAAACAGTAGTCTAAAGACAATTAAATAACATGCTGTCTGGATGCTGATTGGTCAGAAGGTGTTGCTTCTCTCTAGCAGCTGCACTGATAGTAGAGTAGCTACAAATCACAGGTAACATAATCTGATAACATAAGCAGATAAGAAATAAAAACATAATTGCTGATATAATGAAGTTTTCTGTAAGGAGATGAAAAATTATGCAAACTTTATGGAAGGAGTCTCCAGCATCAGCGCTTTTATCTGTCAAAGGCAAAGCTGACACAGAAAAGTCTTTTTCAGTAACATTTAAGGAAATCACTGTTTACAGCTTTTACAACCTGGTGTATAAAAGAACAAGAAATGACAAATTTTGCAAACGTTACATGTAAGTACAGTACAGAGGAATATAAAAGTATCATAAATATTTGTTAGTAGCGTTATTGCGTTAGTGTCAATGATGGGTAAAGAGTTGGTAGAAATACTTAAGAGATTAAAGCTAAAAATAAGCTGATTAGCATGTGACACATACTGCAACTACTCATAACTTCACTTTTACTCAACATTTTGATTGAACTATAGGTCAAGGTTCAGTTTGTCCCATTTTGTCCGAATAAGCCTGGCTGTGCCGTGGTTTAGTTTATGTAGATGCGTTGTCGTCGTTTCTGTGTCTTCCGCATATTTTGCATCATCCGTAAACTACCGTGTTGATTGGCCCTGTAGAGTGACGCATATAGCCACGCCCACCTCCAGGGAAAAGCGCTGAATTGACTGGCTTGGAAACTCAGCTGGACAAACATACAGATATACAGACAGAACTTTTTTCTGAGACTGGTTTCAGGTCCTTCAATGTGAAACGTAAAGATAGAGTGAGCATATATAAAATTGTTTTATATACTGCAGATGTTCTCATAAATATGCAGATTTGGCCCTTAAAAAAAAAAAAAAAATCTGGTTTATGGATGCATTGTATTCACTTCCCTGAGTATCTAAAGACTTAAAAGACCACCCACTGGCAAATGGTGCAGTTTAGTGCCTTTTTTAGAGAGCATGATGTGCTGAATTATACTTTTTTAAGCTTTAATAAAGAAGCATTAAAAGTCCTTGTGAAAATTCCAGCAGTGTCAGAAAGCCTGGGCTCATCAGTGTCCCCTGCAATTTCATTCCACTCCAATCTTTCAGCCCCTGTTTAATTGTAATCCAAAAAAAAAAACAGGTCAAATTAGTCATTTCCCTTGTTTAAATTCCTCCTGTAGAAAAAAGAAAAAACACTCCTTACCACCATAG
This sequence comes from Clarias laeviceps, assembly GCA_030014305.1. Lineage (NCBI taxonomy): Eukaryota > Metazoa > Chordata > Actinopteri > Siluriformes > Clariidae > Clarias > Clarias laeviceps. The sequence goes on along the minus strand of JAQMYJ010000016.1, from coordinate 3,567,736 downwards.
CCAGTAGCATTTTACGTTGTCATAAACCCCAGAATAAAAAATAAAAAATTTAAATAATTCACTCATTTTTATTGAGGCTGCTACGAAGTCGCCATACAGTATCTCCACTGGTTCATAAATCTATTGCACATTATGAAGTCTTTAAATCTGAAATATTTAAGCTTGATCGTTTCTTAACTACTGACAATATTTCACTCTTCCTCAAGGATTAATTCACATTTGTTGCGGAATGTGCACTTTAGTGAACACAGATCAGATTTCAGCTAGTGTGTTGCTTCAAAAAGTTATAATGAGGCATCCATCAGATATGCCATTAAAAAGGGAAAAAAACAACCCTTGTGATCATAAGGGAAACACCATTTAAAAGTCAAATCTTTATGTTTAAGATAATTTTTCCCAAACAGCTACCGTGAGATCCAGATCGTAAGTACAGATTAATAAGCTGCTAAAGCCTGTTGAGAACTTTGTGGGTGTGTCAGATCACACAATGAGTGGCGGCAGTGACGTAAACATCCCATCACCATGATAGAAAACATGCTGTTCATCTGTCAACTTTGTGTTGCTGTTTTTTTTAAAGCTATTGTACTTTAAAAAGGTAAAATCTAACGTCACACACATACATCAAATCACATACAGTTTAATAACACAAACAAGTTTCTGATTTAACTTTCTATGAGGACGGTGAGGAGGTAATGAGCCGTTAAAGTGTTGTGAGATCTGAGCAAAGATCAGATTACCTTTTCCATTGATACCATCGTAAGTGTTTGCACATGAGAGTGAAAATTTTTTTACTATACAAGTGTATAAAAATACGGCTTTGTCTGCCTTTTTATAACACTAGGAGTAAACCATGATTATCAATCATAGTGCAGCAATTCTAATTAAATGCACTAATACAGAGTGCATAAGCTAAGTTGTACAGTATATGCAAGTTCTAACTAGATACAGTTTTGCTCATGTTTATTTTATAATAGGCATTTTATATGCTTAGCCTTATCCTGGGGCAATTTCAGATGTTCCTGATAAACCATTATGCTCATAATATAAAGTATTTCTCACAAACAATGCAAGTCAGCGCTTATAGTCATGTTAATGAATTAGCAGTGTCAGTGTGTCAAGCACATAAATTGTTAAGAGCTCAGGAGAGACCCAACCACAAAACCACCCACCTTTCTCATCAGCTCTTAACCATTTCTGAGCAAGAAGTAACGGAAGAACATTTCTCCACAAAGTAACGAAGTTACCTCATCACCATTGTGGTTAAATTAGTAGCTGTTAATAACGCTCATTGTGCACAGCTTTTATCAGCGGACCAGCAGATACATGTAGCTCTGGAGGCGTACTTACTTAAGGATTATGTCGCCTTATGAATTAATTGCATAATTACAATACAGTGCATGGATGTATTTTGCTACTCAGGCGTGTCGATTCTAGGTTTTATATCTTCTTAATGCATTACGGAAATGCTGCAAACCCATTCATAATTCATCACGGCACGCGCCCGGCCATTAAAAGCTACTTTAAAAGTTGTATTTACGAGATTTATCGTGTAAACTAAATAGGAGCCGTTCTGTAGATAAGAAGTTTGTCCTGTTAAGAACACACACTTTTGCTAGAACAGAATTATTCTCCATTAATTTGCAGAAACAGAAGGAGCCCTCTGTCATCCACGTCCGATAACGAAGCGGTCGGTGTTCCTTTTCTTCCCATCCCACTCTCCATGTATAAATATGTATAAACGCGATAAGATTAATTGGATCACTTACGTACACAGAGGCAGAGGAGAGAGCAGGGGCGGACGGCGTGCTCACTGCTGTGAATATGCTCGGGGGCCTGCCTCACAAGACCCCAGCTACAGTAAAGTGCTTCCTTTCTCTTTATTTCTGTTTTACTTTCTGGAAACAAAATGCTTTCATTTGAAACATGAAAATGGAAAAGAAGCTAAAGCGAGGAGAATGTAGTATTCACACAGGGATTATAAATGTATTTTAAATGTGCTTAATTAGTTAAATATCAATGTAAGTGAATTAATAATTAAATCAATTACACTTTTATTACAATTTTATGATTAAAACTTTACAGGAATGAAGCCACTTCTCTTCTCTTAAACCAATTCCCAAATAAACAAAGTGGCTTCCCCAAATTCCCAAATGTACCTTGTGACATCACATCACACCCCAAATGGTACAGTGTATTTAAAATTACAACTAGGCACAAAAACTGTGCCATTCTCACACCTTCCACTATAGTATGCTCTGTTGTTTGGTGCACAGGGTCGGATTCACCCATTTTAGCAGAATTGCTCCAACACCCATATGAGAGGTTTTTCCCGAGTGCTCCACAGCTTAAGGCTTCCACGTCAACATACAACAAGAAATTGTTCATTTTTTTGATGGACACTACTATCTGCTGCGAAGAGGCACAAACCACCTACAGAGCATCCAAACCCATAAAAAACGCGAAATAACTTATGACCTTTCTACAATGTTTTTTTAGTCACCATCTACGTTTACATTTTTCAGGTATTCCTCCTATGATTTTCGGTGAAGAGTACTTCCCAAGCAAATTCAGGAATCTGGGAAAGACCTCTGATAGTTGACTGATTTGTGCATGACAAAAAAAAAAGGCATGCAGAAAGAAAATAAAGAAAGTAATTTTCTGGGTAATGGGTGTAGAAAACAAAGTCAAGGAGAGAGCTAACAATACAACAAATAGCTATAAATTTAACATATTGTGTTTTTCTTTGACGGGCGTTCAAGTCACACTGGTTGTACAGAATAACGAAATGCAGTTCTGAGAGTAAAAAAAAAAAAAAAAACGTTATTATATCCATTATGAATGCTTGGATACCATCAAGATAAAAAGTTTTCTCAGTACGGCGGCACCGTTATCAAACTGCCTGCTTCATGTCTGAAACACTGGCCTGCCAGGAACTCCTTTAATGTTTACCCAAACATGTAGTAATTGCTTGGAGTTAGGTCAGGACTGTGCAGGGGATGTGGAAATATCACTTTTACGCTTTCATACAGCAGACATTTCATCAGTCATCAAGTCTGGCTTTGTCTTGAGCGCCCCTCGTATATTATAAAATTAAATACTGAATAATTAAATATATAAAAGTATAATAAATGCTAAACAATTTAATACATTTAGTTAAATATAATATAATTTTTTAAAATTCATTAGAGAAACCAGCCTCCTTCTTTCCTACCATTCTCTGATAGGCAATGGATGTCTGAAAAGTAGAATAAGAAGAAAAGAAGAAGAAAAAGAGCATTGGCTTTAGAAGAATGCCATAAAACAGTGAAGGAGAGGGCTAGCAATAAACTCCCGATACAAATGGGAATCGATGTGGCAGATAAAGAGGCCCGATGGAGACATTAATGTGTGTAATACAGAGGTCTGGAGAACAGTCCATCATTCCTGCTTATGCCACTGATAAACACTTATGAGAGAAAATGCGCTGTTCATTCTCCATAACCGCTCTGAATGACTGCGCATGAGGTCGATGATGTCATAAAATGCGAAAATGGGTTTCGTAGATCGAGCGTTTATTTTAGTAGAGAAAGGTCACAAATTTTAATGTTGCATATACTGTATGAGGGATGGCAGAGGCATGGTGGTGTGTTGTGTGAGTAAAAAGCAGTATTTCGTTCTGAGAAGTGACGAAATACAGCAAGGGGAGAAATGAACGGTGTGACAAACTATTCCCATACAATTCAACACATGATGAAACCGTTCATACCCTCTGGATTGGGCCGGGTCTGTTCTAGGGTAAATAGGCCCCACCCTAATCCACAGGGTCTGAAAGCTTGCTGAATGGTTTGTTTGTAAATCATGTGAATCATAATCATCTGCTCTGACCCGTACATTCACGGCATGTTAACTGAACACTGATGAGAGACAGCACTCGTCAGTATTATCATTATAGCACATGTTTAGGAGGAATGGTTCCCCTTTGCCGTAGTACTGTTGCAGAGATCCGATGTCTCATGGTGGTTAATATTTGAATTTATAATTCTCTGTCTCTTTGTCATTATTTTCAGGCCACAGAATGGGTCTATGATCCTGTACAACAGGAAGAAAGTGAAGTACAGGAAAGACGGTTACTGCTGGAAGAAGAGGAAAGATGGCAAGACCACGCGGGAGGATCACATGAAGCTGAAAGTGCAGGGAGTCGAGGTACGAGAGTGTGAGCCGAGGCATCAACATGCTACACACACGCGCGCACAAAGCCTCCGGAGTTAAATAATTCATCTCTAGCATCCATCTTCCCTATCAGACCAAACAGCGCTGTCTCAGATTCCAGTTTCTGTTTATTACAGGCTAGTAGATATGAAAAATCTCTGCCTTCTGAAACCTTACTCGGTTCCTGTGGTGTTCCGCTCGTACGCTTACTTTTTTCCTCTTCATTTAGTATTCCCCCTCTGCTCTAGCACGAGCAGGAGAACTCTTCCTCCAGCTCTGATCATTATTATAGAACCGCTGTAATCTCCCAAAGCCAGTATTGAGTTCTGTGAGTCAGATGTGGAGAGGAGGGAGGATCTCCATTCATTAGCAGCAGAAATTAAATAAACGAGCAAAAGATATTTTTTTAGAAGTTTTTTTTTTATCTGCTCTTGCTTTAATGTGACTGCAGGTGTGAAATGAGTGCCTGAGTGTGGAAGAAGAATGTCTGCATACGTTTGTAAGACCATATCTTTACCTGCGTGTCATAGTGTTTCATAAATACATACAGTAGCCCCGTGTGTAAATGTTAATGACCAAGAAGCTCTTAGAGCTTACTTTTTCCAATCAACCCCAAACACTCAAGCAATACTACAGGAAACAGATGTTGAAAAATGTTTAAAAAACCAATGCACAGGGCTAGGAAAAAAAACATAAAACATATTTTAACCCTTTAACATTCTTACTAAAGAAAAAACTATAATAATGTTGATATCTTTAACAGTTCCCTCTATATACACCTCTTCCAAATGGCTGAGATACAGCTTCATGTTAAAAGTATCAATACATTTACCAATAAAAAAAAAAAAAAAACAAGCAAAAAGGTCGGGTGGTGCGCCAACACAAATGTTTTGGGTATTTAATTCACATTATTTTTTTATTTTATGCTACGAAGCAATTGAAATCTAGTTGTTTCTGAACATGGAATAGTTTACACATTGGTTAATTTAGTTTATGTTGGTAAAATTTAACATGATGTAACCTTCCAGGGCAAATAGAAAACAAGTATATAAGGAAAGGTGTCATCTTTCTAAAAATTGCTAAATAACATCTAAAATATTCTAAAGACTAACTGGAATTGTGATCAGAATCACACCCAGAATCAGAAAGAATTTAAAGGCTTTTTTTTTTTTCTGGGGCAAAGAGTATTAAAGGACGACAAATTTCTGATCGGCAAATGATCTGATGTTTTGCCAATCAGCTAAACATAATGTTTTTGATTCCATACTGTCTGGACACGACAGCCTCCAGCTCGGTCTCTAACCCGCTACTTCATTTCTCATGAAACTCAAAGAACTTTTTCCCCCTGCAGTAAGCGATGATTTATTTTAACATGACCTGATTAAGACTTTGTTCCACCTCAACCTCATTAAAAGGTAAAAGGGCACCTGCTGTGCTTTTGTGTGATTGTTGCGGTGCCTCTGTGATTTCTCCATCAGCGTACAAGCCTTACACGTGCATACGTACGCATTCTAGATGACGCATGTACATGCTCACATTTCTCCTCTCTGCAGCAGCTTTAAGGTCAGAACATAAAGCCTGTTCTTTTTGAGGATTTTAAATGTTTTAATGAAGCCTCTAGTCCATTTGCTGTAAATTCTTATATTGGTCCTTCTTAAGAACATTCAAGAATAAGTTCTCAGGAGTTCTTGCAACATTTTACAGTTCTACTCTTTGTGTCATTTAATTATAAACCACAGCTTCCCAATCCTTTTGGTTGAATAACTGCAAATAAATAATATGAGTGTTTTTGTAGCATCTAGAGACAAGCAAAGACAAGCAGAACAGACTGAGACCACAACAGCTGTATAGGCAGTGCAGTTATTTTTATTTTTCCCAAAGGTCATTGTGGGGAATGCATGTGATGTTCTGCAAGGGGTGAATTGGTGGAGAGGGTGAACTGGGGACTCTGGCTGGGAGAGAATGCCAGCTCGGAGGGGCATCAAGGTGTTGTCAGGGGGAGAGTGGAGTATCCTCAGAGCAGGTAAGACTCAGACTGGTCTCAAACAAACAGATTAGTGATACATTGTGATATTATATGTGATCACTCAGGTCTCCATAAGCACCGCCCCCTTTTATACCCTCCCTTCTTCTCCTTGAGGGTGAAGAGTGAAGAGTGTATTTCTTCAACTTTTCCCATCATGTGTCTCTTAGCTGGTCCACAGCACTGGTGGTGCTGAAGTGGCGCTGTTCCTTCAGCACCACAGCTTCAGTCATAAAAGCAGCGTTAATCACAGTTCTACAAGCTCAAGCATCGACCACACTAGATTTATTTCAATTCCACATTTATAATTTGGGACTATTGTAACATTTGGACTTATAAGTACATACTTTTTTTAACATAAGAGCCTAAAAATAAAAGGAATACTGTATGCACCAGTTTATCAGAATAGTGCAAAGTCTTTCATTGTTTAAGGAAAATAGTCCAGAAAACACTTTATTCAAAAACTCAACTGTGTAACAAACGGACATCCGGAATGATTAAATGACATAGCACATGAAGGCCGAATCCTGTCAGTCCATTTCCAAGTCAAACTGCATCCTTGTTATCATTGTGGACTGTATCTCAAATAAAAAAACTCTGGTCTGAAACAAACTAATCCAGAAAATCCAGAATTGTACTTTTTGAAACAGAGCTTTATTTAGCTTTTCTATAATTAGATGTTTCTATACTAACATAAAAGCATTTAATTTGAGAAACAACATGGTGGATGAATGGATGGAGAAATGTGTTCTAAATGTTCTAAATTACTGAATTGCTCAAAGGTGGGCAAAATACACAAATCTTGTAGTTGAGTGAAAGAAGAGATCCCTAGGTCAAATATTATTCAAGTAAAAATAGAAGTCCTCCAATTACATGTGGACTTAGATAAAAGTATAGATTGACCTTCAAATTTACTTTTAAAATTTATACTCTATCACAAGTACAGTGGCTTGTTTCAAAGTAAAAACCTCCTCCCTCTCTCTCTCTCTCTCTCTCTCTCTCTCTTTCTGCTTTTCGACTGTGAACGTGCTCATTTCATAACTGTCTGCAGCCAGCTCCTTTTCTGATTTGTAACACCTGTAAGTTTATGAAGCGTGCCACAAGGGAAACCGAATTACGCATAATTGTCAGCAGGTGGAGAAATTCCCGCTTCAAACACTATACATCATTGTTGTTATGTAAAGCAGCACCATGCAGAAATGTAATGAAGTAAAAGTACAGATATTTTTTTAGGATGTAGTGAAGTAAAGGTAAAAAGTATCCTCTAATAAAACTAATCAAAGTAAAGATACGTAAAATATTTACCTAAATGCTGTAATGAAGTAAATGTACTCAGTTACCTTCCACCTCTGGCATTTCTAGTGCAGTGTGTGACAATAACAGGGGAAAAAAATAGCCTGTACACTGCAAATGTACTCAGTGTGCCTTGTTTGAACCAGTAACATTTTCAGTAACATTTTACACAAACAAGTTCAATTTATTAATGATCAAAAGAGGAGATTTCTGTCATTACCCTGTTCATAAAATTTCACAAGCATGCCTTAGTGTGTAGCGCTTTTTTCTTGTTAGTTTGTATTTTAACACCTCATCCCTATGTGTGTCATTTCATTCCCTCATCCTTCCCTACAGAGTGGCGTTCACTCTTGTTTAGATCTAATTCGGCTTTAAACTGTTGTTTCCTCTTTCTTAAAAGAGAGTAAGCACATGAGTCAGAGAGCCATTCAGCCTGAAGAGACTAACAGTTTGTTTGAACAGATACAAGGAGAGAAGGAAAGAAAGACACGCTGAAATTAATATAGTAGGAAAGTATAATGAGTCGAGTTCAGAGCATTTATTGACCTCTGCTGTTGTTTACTAGGAGATTGTTTGAAGTGCGAAGAAATGAAGCAACCGAGGCTCTTTCACGCCAAGCTTCACCCTCTATTATCCATTTTCTCTATTTGATCATGGAAATAGCTTTGTTATATCACATTCTCTTTAGTGGACTCTTTGAAAGCACTGGCGTGACAACGGTCGCCGTGGAAACCGTAGTCAAAGTAACAGGAGAAGTAAATATATTATGGATTTTGGAATTAAAAGCGCTAACCAAAGTTCAGCCGGGTGCGAATGATCACGTGCAACCATCCTCATGGTGATGTGCTGTGTTTTATTTATTTATTTATTTGTTTGTTTGTTTGTTTGTTTGTATATTCTGAGAGGCAAAGCTGTGGAGCGCATCCTTACATGATACAAGGTTTACATGATACAATAGGGCCATTACTTTTTCCTCAGCGCACTGTGCCTTGTCCGTCATGCCTCCCCTGCACACACACACACACACACACACACACACACACACACACACACACACTCACACTCGTCTTGACCCACCAATGTGTAAGAGCGAGGGTGTGTGACAGATGTGTCTTAGCTGTGTGAGCCGCTCCGGTCGCCTGGAGACTCCTCGACTAAATCAACAGGAATAAATCAAGGCCATTTGCACCAGTGCTAACGGCTAGAGAGGGTGGAGAACCAGAAAAAAAGAAATGAGAGAGGGAGAGAAAAAATAGAGAGAGGGACACAGGGGGCAAGAAAGAGATAAAGAGTGGAGAGGGGGAGGAAGAAAAAGTGAGGGAGATTAAGCGAGAGGGAGAGAGAGAGCAAAAGTGATTGAGATGGAGAGAGAAAGAGAGGGAAAGGAAAAAGTAAGAGATACAGAGAGTGGATCATAAGGAAAAAGCGCAAGAGGGTAAAAAAACTAAACAAGACAGATAGAGAGAGAGGAGAGAGAGAGAGACTAAAAGTAAGACCAAGATAGAGAGAGGAGAAGAAAGGGATGAAGTGGGACAGACACAGGGTGAGACATACTGTACTGTAGAAAGCATGAGAGAGAGCGTGAGACGATACAAGACAAAGAAGAAGAGAAAGAGAGGAAGAGAGAGGGGGAAAGTAGGAGAGATATGGGGAACAAGGGAATCTCCAAAGAAAGGGCAAGAGGTAGATAGAGAAAAAAGTCAAAATGTGTGTGTGTGTGTGGGTGGGGGTGGGGGGCAGAGAATGGAGAAGAGGGAAATTCAGAGAGGGAAAAAGAAAGTGAGGTGGGAGGATGAAGGTAATAACAGATAGAGGACACAGAGAACGAAGGTAAAAAGGAGCAATAGAAGGAGGGAATATGTACAGGAGAGAAGGGGAAGAGCTAGGGACAAAGAAAGACAAAAGAAGGAATTGATTAAGGGAGAGAGAGAAAAGACTAGATGGAGATGGATAGAGAGAGGTGTGCAGAGAGAGGGGGTAGATCAAGGGAATAGCTGAGGATAGAGGGAAGGAGAATGGAAAAATGAGAAGTAGAGAGTGAGAGTGAAAGAGAGGAGGAAGAGATTGAAAAAGAGAAAGAGAAAGTAAGAAAAAAGAACAATGTCAAGAGACCAAGAAAGGGAGAGAGTTTGATTCAGAGCAATGGACAGAGAGAAAGGAAGACAGAAATAAGAAGGGACAGACAGGAAGAATGAGAGAGAGAGAGAATGATACATGAGAGAGGAAAGAAAGCTAGTATGATTAAGAGAAATTTGGGCGAAAGATAGAGATAGAAGGGAAGAAAGAAGAAGGAAGAGAGAGAGAGAGAGAGATGATGAAAGTCCAAGTGGAAAGCAAAAAGAGCAGGGAAGAAAGTGAAATAGCCAGAGGGAAAAGGTAAGTAAGATGGGTGGATACTCAGAGGTTTGGAGGGGGGGGGGGGGTTAGAGAAAAAGAAAGAGAAAGTGCAAGAAGGAGGGAGAGAGGTACTGTAGGACAAAGAATGAGAAAGGAAGAAAGATGGGGAGAGACAAGGGGGCAATAGGTCAGGCAGGTGTAGATGGATAGATAAGAGAGAGAGAGAGAGAGTGTTTCACCGTTCCTCACATTTCATCATAAACACTAATATTCAGAAGCATTTTTTTCTCCACACTGAACTTCTCTGTGAAACTGGAGAGAAAAAAAAATCAGATTTCTGTCAGTTCTTTATAAACAAATCCTTAAAGTGTCTTTTGAATATTATAAAATTAATAAAGACGTAAGTTGCTCTCAGAATTGTGCTCTCAAACACTGAGCCAATGTTTATTGACTCCTCAGTGAGGAAGACCTTCCATTCGGTCTGAAATGGACCTCCTCGTCCCTAATCTCTCTCCATCAGCAGCTCTCTTCTCAATCTCAGCCCAAATGAAGCAAACACGGGCAAAGACGAAGCGAAGTGACAGAATGAGCAGATCTCCTGCTCTCCAGCCGGGGAGAGAAATAAGAAGCGTCTCCCTGAGGCCGGATAAAGCCAGAGCCAGGTGTGAGAGAAGTGAGAGAAGAGAGGAGTGGACGGATTAATATCAAAAGCTGCTGGGAAAATCCCTGAAAGAGAAAAGGATACAAAAAAAAAAAAAAAAAAAACTCAGAGCCTGTCGGCTTGTGTTTGTCACTCGCTGTGTTTATTCACACTTCCTCCATTTTCTTCTTCTTTTTTCTCTCACGTTCACCTCCGGCTTTTCCTGGGTCTGAAATGAAATATTATACATTTGTCAAATCTAATATTGAGCAAGAAGAGAGAAAGAACAGGAATGAAACAACACAGTTTTAGGCTAAGTGGAAAAATTGTGTGGAAAAAAATTAATGCCACCAGGGAATTATTGACTTTTTTATTATTAACGTCATCTTTTTTTTGGTAGTCATCCACCAATAACCAGATCCCATATGCTCTATACAGTATATACTCACACACACACACACACACACACACATGTTGTGAGGACCTTTACAGTATATAGTTCACCTATATATGTTGTGTATTTTAATAATACTTGTAATGTAAGACACTGTTTTATGGGCGTTTTTTAACTCATGACGGGAAATTTGATACATTAAAGTAGAAAGTTTTCTCACCACTGACTACCTGCTTCATTTCTGAAACAAAACATGTTTTTTTGTTGCTTTTCCAAACATGCGGAAACGGCTTGGACAGGAATGTATGGGGGACGTGGTAATATCTCCCAGCTGAGCTCTTGTAATGTGCAAGTGGTGTTGGTGAATGATTATGTGTACAGTTCCTACAGACCAATGCGGCTCTTCCACTAGTTGGTGACAAGTTATCTTTCAATTTTCAAGGATCAAGCGTTCCACTCGCTTCACAACTGCAGTGGGCTTTCGAGTCTCCTTATCCGGGATCAGATGTACAGCCTTCTTTAAAACATTTGCACCATTCAAATGTTTTATTACGGCTAAGAGGCTCATCACCGTACTCAGCTTGAAGTCTTCTGTAAATGTTAGTCGCTTTTACGCCTACATTTACCAGAAATTTCATCAACATGTCTGCCTTTTACTATATTTTTGCTCTCTATACAATAAATCCTGCTGTACTTCCAAAGTGTGCCCTTCCCAGGTGTCTATGTCCACTGGGGAAATTAACACTTCTTAGCTAAATGTCTTCCAAAATAGACAAAATAAGTAGGTAGTAAAATCATTGTCATGGAGAATAGGACACCTAAATTTCCCCCATGCAGAGAGACGCTCATGACACGCTATACATCCATCCACTTGTTTACGCGATTTGAGGTCCTGTCAGAACTCAGTGATTGACGTTACTAAAATCAATCCCATTTTGTTGGGAAGCTCCTTTTCAATAAAGTCTCCTGCCTGAGCAGCAGCAATGTGCATGTGCGTCTATAGATTATTTCTCCGTGCTCAGGACGTGCTCAGCTCCTGCATTATTGATGACCTGGAGACTGAAGAGCCGCGTCGGTGCCGCGTTACGGCCAGCCTGCGTACAATCCATCCTCAGCTGGGTTTATCCTGTGACCAGGCGTAGAAGAGAAGGCGATAAGACAGCGAGGTGTGTGCGTGTGTGTGTGCGTGTGTGTGCGTGCGTGTGGGTGCGTGAAGATGTCTGTCAGGTCGATAAGCAGAGGTTGATAGCTGGTTTGATTTCTTCAACAAAAGAGACAATGATTGGAAAGTCAACGGACACGCAGAGCTATCGCTCGTTGATTCATCGCCAACTCGACTCGCGTCTTTGTGGAACTTTGTGATGTATCCCCCCCCTCCCCCCTTTCTTGCTTCATATAGTATTCTTGCTGAATAATCCATTTTAAAGCTTGGAGATCTTGTTTTATGTGACTCTTGTGCACACACACACACACACAATTACGCAGACTATGCCTTGAGACCGGATCGATACTGCACTCTTTCCTGCAAGGGCTGCTAAAGGAGGTATTGAGATCATTTCTGGCTTGAAGTCAAAATGTCTTTTATCCTTCAGTGTTTGTGTGGCCTTCCAGTATTGATGTACCAGGGTGTATGTTGTATAAAACTCTGTGTGTGTGTGTGTGTGTGTGTACATTCAGTGGATGGGACCAGGGATAAATCAGTACTGAAATGGGTATCACTCTGATGCCACGCTCATAAAATCCGCTTTGATACTAACATCCGGTATCACATAATACCAGGCGACGTAAGACAAATGAATGCTGTAATGCTAAAAAAAAACTGAGGACATGTATTAACGGGGTTTCAAAAAAAATATATGAATAAATCAAAGCATCACTATGTGAGTGAGATTAACAGCTCTTACTCAGGTCTTTGATGATCTTTGATAACAAGTGATTCAAAATCTTTTACTTTTACTTACTTACTTACATTACTTACATTGCTAAATTTTGTTTTGAAAAAAAAAAAACATCTGGAGATTGGAGGTTGCACATGAGAGTCTTTGACCATGTGAGAGCCCTAAGAGGGGGGAATTGGCCTTGACTACGTTAGCCAGAAAAAATTCACACTTCTACACAGCAACCGAGACGAGATAACTAATGAAGTTAGGTTGTATGTTTAATGCTGACGTGCTCACGTTATCATCAGTATCGATATATTGACGAGAGCACAAAAACACACTCTGTGAGAAGAACTTCACCTGCATTCGAGACTTTCTACAGAGCAAAAAAGGAAAGATTTCAAGTCAAGGGTTGCGTGTGTGCGTGCGTGTGTGTTACCCACTAAACTCTCTCAAAGGCTATCCTTTCAAATATTTTATTGCATGGCAT
>JAQMYJ010000016.1:3536499-3547473 GCA_030014305.1 Clarias laeviceps | reverse complement strand
TCTATCTGAGGCATCACCATATAACCTCGTGCTTTTGCATCAACGATGTTCGAATAGAACGAAGTCGAAGGTACAAATATACGAGATGAGAATGAGGGATGAGGCAGGATGTATTCACAGATGTACAGTTTAATTTTATTAAGCATAGTTAGGAATTAAATATTAGCAAAGTTTGTGCTTTAGCGTGGCTTAGCACAATAAACCAGAAACTCTATAAACAATAAATAAAATGTAAGAATTTAACCATAGAGGAGCAAAAGCTCTTTGTACAAGGACATGTATGAGAAATGATAGAAAGCACCTGCAACACAATCCCTAGTACAGTCTTGACCTCACTAATTATGGCGTACTGAGAAAACTTTGCATCTTGATGGCATCCAAACACTAGTGAAACGCTGGCATAAGTGCATTAGTGTAGCAGGGGATTATGTAGAGAAATAAAAAGGTGTTTTAACTGCACAATCAAAAGTCCTGCTTTGACTTGAACACTTCTTGTAAATTCAGAGGCTAAGCATACAAACACAACCCTGAGGATGGCATCCATATTTTTGTGGAAAGCTTTTAACGCTCTTGGGCTTCCACTTCCAAGATCCACAGATTGTGCTGTAAGTCCCAGAGATTGGACACAAGTTCCTGCGCCAGTCTCAGGAGTGTGTCCTGTCCTGTATTTATAGAAAAACTGTTTACCGACTGCTCCACCAGCCTTCTGTCTTGACCTACACATTTTGCGTTTTTTGCTGTCTACGTCCAGCTCCAGCTATATTTTGAAAAGGCCAGCACATTTGTGTGTTGTGGAAAGAGACACAGAGTGTCCGACCTTTTAGAAAGACGATACTTTTGTCCCCTTTCTCTCACTTTCTCTTTTTCATTCGCCACTCACTCTATCTGTTCCTTTCTCTACTTTCTCTCTCTTTGAGTTTCTGAGCCAAATTCAATCCAATTCGAGGCATGCTTGGATTTTAGAGCGGCACGACAATGTATCTCATCTCCCTGAACAACAGCGAACGTCTGGCTGGTTGTATTTCCTCTCCGACTCATTTACCATCTCGTGTTGCGGCATCCCCTTTTTATGCTAATGCACTTGTCAGAATCTATTTTGGTTTTGTCGCTGGCATTTGTTTTGCAGTCAGAGCTGTTTTCTGAGCTTATATGAGTTTTGCTTTCTTTTCTAATCTAAAGCACTTTGCCTTGCTGTTTCAGGAGAAAAAATAACTGCAGTTGAAAAGAATTTGCAAAAGTCGTAAAAAGAGGAATGTCTAACTCACTGATTTTTTTTTTTTTTGTTTTGTTGGGGGGGAATTGTGTTTTGCAAATTGTGTATTGCAAAATACACAATTTAAATTCCAAACTACATTCTGTTTTATTTTTTTGTTATGAATCTCGGCTGTGAGGGGTTTCATGCCACCGTCCCATTTAAGTCAGATGTGCCTGACAGAGTTTCACGCCCATGGTTAGATTTGAACCTAGATTGCAGCGTCTGGCTCGTGGGATATATTCTCCTCTGTTCTTCTCAAATGGATTACAGCAGCATGTCATCTTATAGCTGAACAAAACTGTATAAACACACTTTCATCATACTTTTCTTAGGTGTGCTGTCTTCTGAACAGTGCCGGGCTGGGTGAGTCAGAATTCTCTGATTTATTAAAAAAGAAAAACTGAAATATCACATGGGCCTAAGTATTCAGACCCATTTGCTGTAACACTCATATATTTAACCCAGGTGACATCTATTTCTTCTGATCACCTTGAGATGGTTCTATGCCTTCATTTGAGTCCAGCTGTGTTTGATTATACTGATTGGACTTGATTAGGAAAGCCACACACCTGTCTATATAAGACCTTACAGCTCACAATGCATGTCAGAGCAAATGAGAATCTTGAGGTCAAAGGAACTGCCTGAAGAGCTCAGAGACAGAATTGTGGCATGGCACAGATCTGGCCAAGGTTACAAAAAGATTTCTGCTGCACTTAAGGTTCCTAAGCGCACAGTGGCCTCCATAATCCTTAAATTGAAGAAGTTTGGGACGACCAGAACTCTTCCTAGAGCTGGCCATTCAGCCAAACTGAGCTATCGGGGGAAAAGAGCCTTGGTGAGAGAGGTAATGAAGAACCCAAAGATCACTGTGGCTGAGCTCCAGAGATGCAGAAAGTCAACCATCACTGTAGCCCTCCACCAGTCGGGGCTTTATGGCAGAGTGGCCCGATGGAAGCTTCTCCTCAGTGCAAGACACATGAAAAAACACCTGAAGGATTACAAGCTGAGAAATAAGATTCTCTGGTCTGATGAGACCAAGATAGAACTTTTATGTGTGTATGTGTGGAGAAAACCAGGCACTGCTCATCACCTGTTCAATACAGTCCCAACAGTGAAACATGGTGGTGGAATCATCATGCTGCCGGGATGTTTTTCAGCTGCAGGGACAGGACGACTGGTTGCAATCGAGGGAAAGATGAATGTGGCCAAATACAGGGACATCCTGGACAAAAACCTTCTCCAGAGTGCTCAGGACCTCAGACTGGGCCAAAGGTTTACCTTCCTACAAGACAATGACCCTAACCACACAGCTAAAATAACGAAGGAGTGGCTTCACAACAACTCTGTGACTGTTTTTGAATGGCCCAGCCAGAGCTCTGACTTAAACCCAATTGAGCATCTCTGGAGAGACCTAAAAATGGCTGTCCACCAAAGTTTACAATCCAACCTGAGGATCTGCAAGGAGGAATGGCAAAGGATCCCCAAATCCAGGTGTGAAAATTTGTTGGATCTTTGCCCAAAAAGACTTATGGCTATATTAGATCAAAGGGTTCTTCTACTAAATACTGAGCAAAGGCCCATGTGATGTTTCAGTTTTTCTTTTGTAATAAATCTGCAAAAATGTCAACAATTCTGTGTTTTTCTGTCAATATGGGGTGCTGTGTGTACATTAATGAGAAAAAAAATTAACTTAAATGATTTTAGCAAATGGCTGCAATATAACATAGAGTGAAAAATTTATGGGGGTCTGAATACTTTCCATACCCACTATATATATAAATATATATATTTGACTGTATCCATGTTTTAGGGGTTTCTTTTATCTGTTAACAGCTCACAGGTTTAAGGTTTCACACATTTTTCTTAACACATAGTTCATTAACAATCAATCATCGATTAATCACTAATAAATAATAATAAGATGCACATTTCTTCTCTATTTGTGTTATTTAAACATTTCTAACAGCTCCGCCCAACCAATTAGTTATACAAATTACGCTCACATATATTCTATAGCACTTATCCTGTACATGGTGGCGGGAGGCCTGCAGCCTACCCCAGGAGACTCGGGGCACTAGGCAGGGTACATTTTGGATGAGGTGCCAATCCATCCCAGGGCACAACACACTCACAAACACACTACAGGCAATTTGGAAATGCCATTTAGCTTAATCTATCATGTGGGAGGAAACCCACCAAGCACAGGGAGAACATGCAATCTCCACAGACCCAACGCTGGAGTTGCAGTTGACGTATCACCTGAACTTCAAGTTCACCCTCTTGTGTCATTCAAGTTAATAGATAAGTGACCTATGGAGAAATATCATGCACAACAAACATTATCTGTTAATGTTCTGAAAGTGTTTTGTCAGTAATCAGTTAATTGTCAGTAATTAACAACCCTAACTCATAATCTTGTATCTGCATATTTTATACAGCTCTCAAAAGTCCGTGTGTTTTTACGTTTTAAAATGTAGCAACAAGCTGTCAGACAGTGGTGAAAAAAAATCAGCTGTGAGATTACAATCCTACATAAATGATACACTGAGCCGCTTCCTTTTTAGAAAACCCCGCTCTCAGCTGTGAGCACCATCCTGTGGTAATTTGCAAACTCTGGTCAAATGCAGGTGCTTGAGCTCAGATACAGAGGTTTAGTCTCAGGTCAATCACTTACTTGGCACCAGTAAATGGATACACACAATGCTAATGGTCATTAAAGCTCCCTATATCCTCAGAACACTCTGTTCTAATCAGATGGTCAATTATTCAGTCTGACCACAGGTAGAGAAGTAGACAGACACACCAGTGGGAGCAGTAAGGAAACACTCAGGGATCTTGTCCTTCAGGCAGCCAGACAAGAGAACATTGTGCTTGGCCATACATGACCTTTCAGTCAGACAGCTCCAGGTTGATTTTAGGGCCACAGCACTTGTTCAGCCTCTCCTGGCTTCTGTGTTAACATGCAGACCACTCACTGGGTCCTGCTCCTTTTAAGCCTAGACAGCGAGAAGATTCTCACGCCATCCTGTAGAGGTGAGGGTCACACCAAGCTAAATATGGCTTCCTATGTAAACATGCTGCTGCCTAAAAGATTTTCCTTTGCTCAAAGGTCCTGCCAGTAAACAGGCGAGGAGATACAACGCAGATAGGAGAGAATGCATGTGGCGACTGTATATGTGTTAGTGTATGCCCTAGAGATGTCCTTAAATTTTTCTGGATCGGTGTAGAGGCTGCAGGCAGCTGTGAGATCTTATTTTCTGATAGCGTACAAGCTTACTGGGAGCATGTGCTCCTCTGTGCAACAACCCGGAGAACAAGCCTGCAGCCCATAGGCACGGCAAATGAAAAGAGCACAACTGCTTACAACTAATCCCTCTGACAGCCGCCATTGGCATACAATGATTGGTGTGTGTGTGTGTGTGTGTGAGTGTGTTTGTACAGGGACTGTTTATCCCTTGTGATGATGTTTCCACTGTATCATTTTTATTAGAGTCGCAGTAGATGCAGGACATATTCGTACCACATGTCTTATTTAGGAGCACAGCGTTAAAGATTGTGACACTGAAGCGAGAGAACAAGTGCATAAGCGCGAGCTGAAGAATGAGGGAAGAAGGATGGAACAAGAAAAAGGTCCAGGAGAGCTGGCAATCCAGCATCCGCCGCAGCCTAATTAAATTAACGAAGACACATGTCGTCCAGTCAGGACGACTAGGCAGCTGTCGTCTCTCTAAGGCCTGTCGAGGAAGAGGAGAACCCGGACGACACTGGAACTCTGACACGCGTGAGAGCTCAAATCATTAGAGACATTCATATTGGTGTCAAGAAAGCCTGCTATTTTGCGAAGACAGGCTTATAGGTGAAATATGTCCTTTAGCTGATCAAGAGAGGAGCGACTTTCAGGAGAGGGTCGCCCATTGTTCTGGGTGTAATGACATGACATAATGTATCATGGTGCAGAAACATGAAGATGAGCATCATAAAAATTATGCATGCATGCTTTCATAGAGAGCCTGTACCCTTATCAGGAATCACCTGCGCTTGTGAAGCTCTGGAACATAATAACCAACAATTTTTACAGATTATATGGTTACACAGCTGCATTATAACAGTAACGAAAGAGATCTTTTTATACTACTATGTTAATACAGCAACAATAATCTTTAATAGTTAACGATAATGATGATTTAATATACACACATATATATAGAGAGAGATATTTTATAATTACAGATTTGTACCTGCGCTTCTGTCCAACCTGCTGAAATGAATCAACACCTTCTGACCAATCAAAATCTAGAGTTCACCAGGACTGAGGTGCATTTGAAAAATTGGTCCTTATAAATAATTCAATAATAAGCAAAAAAGCAAAAACAAAATAAAACTATGGTGCATCCAGAGAACTTAGTGAGCGCAAGTGTACTGTATGTCTCCTGAACTCGGGTTTCTACTAGAAAAAGAAAAAAAACTACAAATACAGCACCGATAAAACAGCATTATATTTGTTCATGGTCATCCCTTTGCTGGTAATAACTGTCAGAATAAATAAAACACTGAGAGAGAGAGAGAGAGATAAGGAGAGAGAAGGAGAGAGCTGCTGGAATTTATAGGTTTGGATATAAGAGTGTCCAGAGTTGGTTTAGAAAGGATTGAGAGTGTCCAGCCCCTGAGCTTCACTACACCTTCTGGGCTTTGGGAGTTTAAGCCATATACTGACCATTGTGTAGCAGGAGCAGGCAGTAAATTTTCGCAAGGATAAAGCAGGTTTACTGTTTAACAACTGTTTTTATTTGCTCATCCATCTGTTACGCCGGCTTGCACGTGTCATCGTGGTTACTCAAAGCTCGCTGAACCAGAGACGATCCCTCTGTCATATCTACGTTCCCCCTCAGCCACAAAATGGCAGAGAAGAACTAATTCCCCATTGCACGTCACATGACCTCAGTGAACGTACTCATGTCTGATCCGTGTCTTACTTATTAAAGCTTGTGCGGTGTGTTGTTGCAGCTTACATAGGTTATGTTTTTTATACTTGTGAATGCTTGTGGTTCTGAAAAATGATGCATGCAGTTCCTTGAATGACCACTAGTCACTTGTTATACTGTAAGTGAAGGAATAAAGGAAGGAAGCAAATAATTACTTGAAGATGATATTATAAAGTAAATAATAAAAAGAGAATTACACTTCATTCTAATTAATATTATTACATCAGATTTACTCACTAGTGTTTAACGTCGTTAGGACTTTTTCAGTACCCGATCATGGTGTACAAAAAGCATCAAGTGTTTTAAGTCCAGAAGTGTGCCAGCAGCACTGAGGCAAAAGTCGACACTGAGCGAGCCGGACAAATCTGCGACCTTCAGGCATCATTTATGAGCTTCCACAAGATGCGTACACACACTTCTTTTTCTCCTCCGCCGCTCATTTCTCCAGGAGGAGTTTTAGACAGCGTGATTAATACTGTAAAATCACTGGTGTGTGTTTGTTTGTGTGTTTGTGTGTGTGTCCTTTCTCTCTGTGCTCTAGTCAGTGATGGAGCAAAATGATTCAGAACAAAGAGACAGATTTTTTTCTTCATTTTTAATAAATCCCTTCCTTTTACCACACAGATGAAAAATCTGATCCAGTAGGCCACGTTCCCGCCCTGTTCAGAGGCGACGCTTTCATTATTCAGCAGCCGCTTCTCGTTTTTCTCTCAGCGGTTCGTTCGAAGGATTTATCACCTAATTCTGAGCGCCTTTAATTGCTGTTGTTTTCCTCCGCCGAAGATGAGAGTCAACACTTTCTACTCGCTTCGCGCAGACCGCTCCAGCATGTCGAAAAACATTCCTCTATAACAAACGTGCACGCTAAATTTCTTCCATAAATCTAGCCGAATGAGCCGAAATACTAATTACACACATCACATCAGGCTCATGCAAGGACAAGCCTAACTTAGCGAATAAAGATTATCGCTAACTCGCTTGGATGCATGGTGAATTGTTTCGCGCATTCTTTCACCTGCTGGTTGTTTTTCTAGCTTGGTATGAGCGCATCTGCGTAGGAGACGTGAAATCTACAGACGCACTAGGACAGCAAATTACAAACAAATTCAACTCATCCCAAGTTAATAAGAAGAAATGGAAAGGAACACTCATGAGATATAGTCTGGAGGAATACAAACAGTACAGAGCATGGGATATTTAATATATTTAATAAATTGTCCAACATTTGCCTATGTGCAGTACTGTATGAGCACAATCAGTTCATTTGTTTCATATTCTGTCAACTTTATAGTATTACTTTTTTTTTCTACACTTTTTCATTCTTGTTAGCTCTCCTAACCACACCTCTTAGGGTGACACACGCACAAGATTTCCATCCTGCACTATATGCAGTGTTTTGTGTGTTTCCTCCATGCCTCATGTGGGTCTTTCTGAGCCCCTGAAGAGACGTAGAAACAGAAAAGGAGATAACAGAAGGGGGGAAAGGGGCTTTTTTGATGAGACGGGTAAGAATACATCTCTCATTGTTAGACGTACTCCTAAAACATTGGAAAACTTTAGGATATTTCGTCCGCTGCATTATGATTGGTTGCAAGAATTCTGTCTCGACTGTGATTGGTGAGAAACCTTAAGCACAAAGGCTGGACTTAAATGATTGTGTTTTTAGCACAGTATTTGTTAATTATAAAATTTCACTGTCAGTCTAAACAGCATTACAACAATTAGCCATAACATTATAAAATGTGTTATGTTGTGTTAATGTTATGGCTAATCAGTGTATGTATAATGAAGAGATAATAAAGTGAAATAATGACTGTGGTTAATAAATTTTTTATTATTATTTTTTTTAATAGGACCATTCTTGTGTGAATTTGCTCTTGTCTGTGATTGATTAGAATCCTAGAGCATGAAGGCGGGATTTACATTGTTAGTTTTAGTTTTTAGCACAGTTTAGCTAACATCGTACAATTTATAGTTATTAATTATTAAATCTCATGTTTAGATATCTAAACATTTTTAGATTCATAACAAATTGTTATGAGACACTCAGAGTTTTGATCTTGCAATAATTTTTTTTTTAAGAGATAAGAATTTATCTATTTATTATTTATTGTTTATCTGTTTTTTTTTTCTTTCATGTCACTTTATGTGCTCTATGGAGTCTCTGGTTTCCTCCTGTGTGGTTGAGACTTGTGAGTATGTTGATGGAGTAGTTGTTTAAGAATGTGGGTTTGTGATGTACTGTACCGGCGTCCCATCCTACTGTAAGTTCCGTCCCTACTCCCACCAAGTGTCCAGGGTTTTCAGGATAGACTGCAGAACCACCATGCACCATACACTCACATGCTCCACGGACATGTGACATACCACACAGGACAGGATATACACACACAAAAACCAAAATATTTAAGTTCTGTCTCTCTCTCTCTCTCTCTCTCTCTCTCTCTCTCTAAGCCCGGAGGTCTTTTGTCCACTCAAGGCTAAACAGACACGATGCTGTGTGTCAGAGAGATCGGAGGTTTATTGAGGTTAAAGAGCGAATAGTTAGCTCGTATTCTCCTGAGCCTTTTTTTTTAAGCTGAGCCATTTCCATAAAGTAAAATATCTCTCCTTCTGACCTCTGCCTGCAAAGCCACAGTGTGCCAGCCCAGTAAAGCGAGTAATTACTTTAATTAGACGAGGTCGCAGAAAGCAAAAACATCACCTTGCCTCCTTATCCACACATATACACACACACACACACATACTATAAGCACCATGTATTCATCTCCCTTTACTAAAATGAACTTCACTCCAATGCTTTCAGGAAGACAATTTGCAGTTCATATTTGCAGTTTTGGAATGAAAGACACAAAGCGGTGGGTTTCTGTTTGAAGACTCAAGTACAGTTTCTTCACTGTGAGATTTTAAAAAGGCACATTAAAAATGGCAAAAAATATATCATGATGCTTCCTTCACAACATGAAGGTTTATTGATAAACCAAAAAACTTAGTCATGTTGCATAAAGCAAATTCAACTCACTAAGGTGAGCTTAATGATAAATTAATGTCCTTAATTAAATAATCGTCTGTCTAAAGTCTTCAAAAGTTTGTAATTGTGATATTTTTTTTTATCATAAAAAGATTAATGAAACCCATGACATCTCAGAAAAGTGCACTGTAAATTCACAATATCAATATTTTGTTGTCAGACAGCTCAGCGTTAATGATGGTCTCAAATCAAACTCACAAAGGTGAATTTATTTATTGCATAAAAGCAGCAGAGTGACGGAGGGAAGAAAAGAGGGAGTGCAGTTAGGTTTGAGTCTCCAGCAGCCACTTGCTTCCTCTTGGAAAGGGCTGCTGTTTGGGCCATTTGGCGCCGGCTTTTTTTTAATTTACCCATGAGCCAAGCAACCCCTCAAGCAGGTGTTACCCTGAGTGTAGTGTCCAGATTTCTCGAGCAGCATGATGGCATTGTCCGTGCTCCATGACCAGCCAAGCCTGGAGCTCTAAGCATCATTACTTCTTTCATGCCGTCCCAAGCTAACCATCAATCCCCAGCCTAGATCCCTCTGACCGCTCTCGCCTCGCGTTATTTATCTCCTCTTGCCTCGTGGGTTGCTGCACGCAGCCTGGCCGGGCTCCGCCTCCTCCATCCGGCCGCCACGCTCACGTCCGTTACAGCTCGCTGCCAGGCACGATCAGTCAAGCCCCGATGAGGGAGCCATTAAGCTAGGTAATGAAGGCTGCGTGAAAGGTTCGAGGTGCACGCCTTTCTTGCGGCAGAGAGGCGGCAAAATAGCCTCTGGGGACGGGCAATGAAAAGCACACTAAGGTTATCTCTCTAAAGGCAGGCCTGGTCCAGCCTCAGGGTTCAATAAACCACCCAAAGTCAGCTGCAGCCCCAAGACCCGCCTGCCTTCTCTACGACAGATCTGTCTCTGCTCACTGCACAGAGGGCTGAAGAGATAGGAACGAAGAAACTCAGGAGTGAGAGAGCCATCTTAACACACTTTCTTATTCTCTCTCTCTCTCTCTCTCTCTCATTTCACTCTATTCATGCCTCCTGAAGGGAGGATAGAAGGATGATGAACAGAAAATATAGAAGGAGGATGAAGAGAGAAAGCATGAGAGGATGAACAGAAGGGAGGATAGAAGGATGATGAATAGAAAGTATAGAAGGAGGATGAAGAGAGAAAGCATGAGAGGATGAACAGAGGATAAAAAAGGATGGAGAGAGAGAAAGGACGATACAGTGAGAAGAGATGGTGGAAAGAGAATGAAGAATGAGGACAGAAGGTGGATGAAAAGAGTATGTAGAAGAAAGAGCAAGAGGAAGATATAGAGAGAGGCTGGAAGAAATGAGAATTGAGGCAATAGAGGAAAGATGAATAGATAGAGTATGAAGATGGAGATACGTAGGGTAGAAGTGGATGAAGGGAGAAGCAGAATGAAGAGAGAGTATAGGGAAGATAAGGAGATGATGGAAAGAAGATAAAAAAAGATGAAAAGAGGGGTGAAATTGTGAAGTATAAAAGGGGGATGAAGGGGAGGTGATGAAGAATTGAGCTAGAAGATGGAAGGAGGGATGAAAAGCAAGAGGGTGTAAGAATGAAAACAGGATGGAAGGAAGATGAATATAAAGGGACAAAGGAGGATAAATGGAATAGAGAAAATAGAAGGAGGATGTAGAGAGAGGATAGAATGAGGATGAAAGGAGGATGAAGAAAGTGTGTGTGTGTGTGTGTGTGTGTG
>JAQMYJ010000016.1:3511536-3536489 GCA_030014305.1 Clarias laeviceps | reverse complement strand
TTTTAATATCGGAACTCTGGCTGTCTGATCTCCAGTGCAAATGTTGTAGATGATATGAAGGACCTCCCTGTGCCCCTGAGTGCCTCATAAAGCAGAGGCGCACGGAGCAGAAAATTGAAAGCATGTCCGAGGTGTCACACCTTGCCCCGGGCCGCAGATAAAACACCCTGCCTGGGTCACTCAGGTCACAGTCATACACACACACACACCACACACACACACACACACACTCATAGACACACATGCATGCATTATGTAATAGACATCCATTGCTGGATGGCTTGCTGGTACGCTTCTCATCCCCTTCTTTCTTTTCTGTGCTCCATTCTTTCTTTCACTCACACACTTACACACAGGATGTTTTGTTTGTTTCATAGTTGTGTAGAAATTAATCTGAATGCTGAGCACATGACCCTGAGAACACAGATCACATGTTTAAAGTGTTAAGCAAGTGTTAATTAGCTGCTTTTATTTTTGTATACATTAGTTAGTGTAAATGTATGACTTTGCACACACACAACTCCCCCCCCCACACACACACACAAGCCATTCTATTCTCTCTCCTCATTTCTCATCTCTCATTTAATGCCTGTAGTGTCCTTTGCATTGTTTTACCCTCCTCTGTCTGTCTGTCTCTCTCTCTCTGTTTCTCTCTACAGTATCTCTGCCTGTCTCTCTTTCGCTGTCTGTCTCTTTCTGTCTCTCTCTCCCTTGCTGTCTCTCTCTGTGTCTGCCTGTATCTCTTTCTCTATCTGTGTCTCACTGTCTCTCTTTCTGTCTCTCACTGTCTCTCTGTCTTTCTCTCTCTCATTCTCTCTTCTTGGGTGTTTGGCTCCGGAGTGGCAAGGTGACATTGCATGTCATATCAGCATTCTACCAGTTTCCCCCACTTCCTCTCTTTCTCTCTCTCTCACCAGTTCTCTCACTCTCTCTCTCTCTCTCTCTCTCTCTCTCTCTCTCTCTCTTGTGAGAGTAATTACTTCCTCAGACTGAGAGCCTCAATTTGCTAGAAAAGAACAAGAGCTTCAGGTTGTGTGAGTAAAACTGAGAAACATACAGTAAAGAGAGGGAGAGAGACAGACAGAGTGTGTTTGTGGGTAAAGCTGTGGTAAAGGTGTTGGGTGACACGTGCCAGTGGAAAAGAAATTCTCTCTCTCTTCCTCTCTAAAGCAGAAATACTGTCTTTCTTCACACCCGTGCAGACCACCTCCCTTCATTCTGGCTTTCTCCATCATTTCCCTCCCGGATGTAAACAGAGCCCGTTGAGCAGTGTGTGTGTGTGTGTGTTCATGACAGTGTGAGAGGCAGCAGCTGGACAATCTCACCCGAACCCTGGTATCAGTTAAGAAGGACGCGATTCCCCTGATAAGGAAGTGGCGTACATGTTAATCAGCTCACGAGCTAGCTGTTCATCCGAATTCGAGTCCAGAAAGAGTGACAGGCGTGTTATTAATTGATCGTGAGTAAACAACGGTGTGTAAAGCGGGACCGTGGAGGCTAGGGAGAAGCTAATTGGCTCATTAAGGCGAGGCACTGAGAAGGAGTGAGAGCCTGGCCACAAGCCTGAGGAGCCACCGGCCCAGCCCAATTAGAGCCTAATGAAACAGGGAGGCATTCCCATAACTAACAACACGCAGTCTCTGGGACGCCCATGCTCCTGTTTGAGTGTGTGTGTGTGTGTGTGTGTGTGTGTACTTTCTCAAGTAAAAGTAAAAGTTCTAATCAATAAAACCACTTAATAATAGTGTGTCCTTCATTATACAAAATTTTACTCAAAGTAATTAAATGGTATGTTTGAATAAAGTCACGGGCAGGACTGGCCGAGGCTGAAGACGAGGAAGTTTAGGAGGCGGTTGAGCTTCAGCAAGGGCCCTTTTCTCAGGAGTCACCCTCATTATGAGGACTCTTTGAAACACTTGGAGTCTGCACAAGGAGAGCATATACTACTCACCAGACTGACATTCGATGACTGTCAGCCACGATGACTTAAGGTGACCCGCCCCTCCTGTGTGTGCAGAGGAGCTGCCCGAGGTGCTGAATGCGTGTCATGATCGCTTCTCCTTGGTCGGGCAAGGGGCTGGCAAATGGCAAGAGGTGCTGGATGTAGGCCTATATATACACTATATTGCCAAAAGTATTCACTCACCCATCCAGATTATTGAATTCAGATGTTTCAGTCACTTCCATGGTCACAGGTGTATAAAATCAAGCACCTAGGGATGAAGGACACTTCTACAAACATTTGTAAAAGAATGGTTTGTTCTCAGGAGCTCAGGGAATTCCAGCATGGTACCGTGATAGGACGCCAACTTTGCAAGAAGTCCAGTCATAAAATTTCCTTGCTACTAAATATTCCACAGTCAACTGTTTGTGGTGTTATAACAAAGAGAAAGCGATTGGGAATGACAGCAACGAAGTGTTAGACCACGTCAAATCACAGAGACGCATAGTGCACAGAGGTTGCCAACTTTCTGCAGAGTTAATAGCTACAGATCTCCAAACTTCATGTGGCCTTCAGATTAGCTCACGAACTGTGCGTAAAGAGCTTCATGGAATCGGTTTTCAGGGCCGAGCAGCTGTGAGTCACCAAGTGCAATGCAAAGCAACGGATGAAGTGGTGTAAAGCACGACGACACTGGACTCTAGAGCAGTGGAGACGTGTTCTCTGGAGTGACGAATCACGCTTCTCTGTGTGACATCAGTATATGGCCCCACAAAGCGCTTCTGGAAAAATGGTAAAAAAAATTCCCATAAACACACTCTTAAACCTTTTGGAAAGCCTTCCCAGAAGAGTTAAAGCTGTTACTGTATACTGTAGCTGCAAAGGGTGGGAAAACATCATATTAAGAATTGGATGTTAAAAACAGCAAAAACAAAATGGGACAAATAAGTAGAGAAGGTGCACTGATACATATGATCACGTGTTTGTATGGTTGTTTTTGGTTGTTTCGGTGACCGAAAGTAATAATAATAATACAAGCGTTCGGTGAACTCTACATTTTTGCGATGTCATTGCCATACTCCGGTAAAATTTACACGTTTTAAAAGTAATGATAACGTTGGTTTTACATGACATATCTGAAAATAAGTGATAACAAGAACAAAATTATTTGCCACAATATTTTATTTACACAATACAGCCAAAAATATATGAACACCTGATCATCACACCTATAACTTTTTTGTTGTACAGAATGTTTCTAAACACTGGAGCATTACAATTTACCTTCACTGGGACTAAGAATCTCAAACCCTTCTCCAGCATGACGCTCCTGTGGCATCCAAAAAGCCATCTCCATGAAGAGCTCTATGGTGTTATAAGGTTAAAGGTGGAATGCAAGAACTTGATTGGCCTGCACAGAGCCCCGACTGACTTCAACCTCACTGAACCATCGACTTTTTGATGAACTGGACCGTGAGCCTCCTCGACATCCCAACATAAGCGTCTGAGCTCACTAATGCAGTGAATGAACTAACGTATGGATAAACACAAATCCCCACAGATACACTACAATGTCTACAGACGAAATCTGGAATGATATGATCAACAAAGATGATATACTTTTGACCATCTCAAACACGCATTAGCGTTTGTCGACTGGGCGTAGCTCCAGACATGTGTTCCCCGTAGTGAAAAGGAGGTTTTGCTGTTGTTGTGAAAATGGGTCTCTATACAGAGGAACAAGTCTTCATAGTTGAGTATTATTCCCGCTCATACAGAAATGGTTGTGAATGTGGAACGAGTTAAAAAAACGTGGCTGAACAATTCCAAAAAAAATTTTAATAAGACGGCACCAAGTAACACAGTTATGCTGTCGAGTTTTATGAAATTTCAACATTACCTGAGCAAATCGTCTCCTTTTGCAGGAGTCTGCAGCAACCTTTGTTCCGGGAATCCGGGTTGAGAATTCGCATGATTGATATGAACACTGTTTACGGCGAGGCTGTGCACACACACATTGGACACTTGCATCATGCATACCGTGGTAAATCAACATGCTCCTTTCAGGAGAAATTAACTCACAGATGACAAGACGGTAATATTGTTTGTCTTTTCTTTTCAGTACTGTATATTATGGGACATACTGTACATTTTATAAGTGACTAAAAATATGATGCCACTGTAGAATTACCATCATATTAAAAATGGAAACATTATCTGGGTTTCTCCAGAGCACCCTGTGGTTGATTATTTTATCATAAAAAGCATGGCATGGAGTTATCCGTTCCTTAAATAACAACTCGTTTATATGTTCTTTTCATACTTCTAAAGAGATAGACAGATGGAGAAAGAAAAAAAAGTTCCTATATATTTCTTTCTTTACAGCAGCAATAACAGTGAACGCTGCCCCCTCCTTGTGCCCTTGTGTGACCTCTGGGCAATACCGACTTCGGACACGGTGGGGTAATGAATATTGCCAACAGGGCCGATTCAGGTCATAAGTGTCAGTAAAAGGCCTGTCGTAAAAACTAGAGTTATGACCTTGCCATTCAGCAGCAGACTTGAAGAGGGCGTATATATATATAAAATAATAAAACTCCAGCTCACCCTTTAACCCACTTCCAAGTCCTGATCCTAATCATCACCCTTCCCTCCTCCTGAAATATACACCAAAGACTCCCGTTATCCGCTGATACTCAGACAACCGTGCACCCGGGCTGCCGTTCCTCGCTCTCCTCCATCATCCCAAACTCCTCTGGGTGTCATAAAACCCCTAAATGTTCTGCCGAATGGAAGCGAGGGAAAGTAGTTGGAGCTGTATCATTTGAGAGATAGAAATACAAAGTGGATTCCTGCATTAATATTATTGGAGAAATAACATACTCAGATGCATGCACATACACACACACACACACACACACACACACATATATACAAACACACTCACAAAGACGGCATAACAAATTAACGAGTGGCAAGCACAGATTTGCGCGTTTCTCTGGGGAAGATGAACAGATCTGCGTCTCGCTCCGACGGCATCATCACACAGCTGACAAAGCAGATCAACTCCATTACCTTCTTCATTACGAGTCATTATTCCAGTGTTCTCTGCTGGACAGTAACCTTCTCACTCCTCTCTGGTTCTTATCCTCCCTTTTCTGCTCCTGTTGTTCACCTTCTTTTTTCCTTTTCTTCTCCTTCTCTGCTCCTTTCATCCACACCTCCTCTGATACCTCCATTGACAACTTCTAGTGATGAAACAGCAACGTGTGAGTGCTTTCAAGATGAAAGGAAAGGGGGAAAAAATTCTTTAACTTCGTCTAACATTTGTAGATTTTTAATAATTTTAGTTGGCTAGGTAGTTCCAAAGATCAAGGATAATCTGATTTCTTATGTGCTAGTTACTTAGCAACAGAACATTTACTTCAGTGTTAGAAAAAAAATAACCGTTTGACTGCAAAATGAGACAAACACCATTTTCACTCAGTTTAGGTGAAATTCTTTTCCACAGGGAAACAAGCTTGGCTGCAACATACCTTTTTGCTCTTTCTCTCATATTCTTTTAGAAGAACCCTCACTAGAGCTGGTTTTATGGCACTTGGGGATCATGATGCACTTCACCGTAGTATGTGTGTAAGAAAATAAAACAGAGATAACGCTGCAACACTTAAGAGATCAGGTGATTTCATCGTGTAAGTAGTTGCTAAATACACCTGCTGTGTGCAGGATGCTGTTGCATTTTTTAACGTCTGGTTTCTGTTGTCTGGTCTGGACTTCTGATCTCTTTTAAAACCTAATGGGGCCTCAGACGTATGACGACCAAATAGACCTTATATGGTGCAAAACATTGTATTGTATTGTTTAGTATATATCTTTAACTGTTTAAAAGGTTTTGTGTAAAGACTTTCCTTGTATATAATTTGCTACTACTACTTTCTGTTTAACTTGCTACAAAATCACAATCAAAGCATGAGTTATATTTTATACATTAAAAAAACTATTTATTGATAATAAGCTGCATACTTAAATGACCAAAAGTCACCTAGAAAGAGAGGACTTTGCTTCATTCTTCAGCAAATTGTCACTTACTCTCCTAACTGTTGACCTGCTCAAGAGTTCTTACGCTTATCATCTGTGTGACAATCACAACAAGCTCTTCTGTTATACAAGACGAATCCATGCTGATAACTCCTGACACATCCTTATACTATCTGAACGTTGATAATTTTTTTCCAGTATCAGTCTATGTGAAGTGTTTTATTCCTCTTACACCACTGTGATTTGCCAAAGACTGGAAGGTGGCAATTTATTAGAGAACGACACATCGTACATTTTAGTTTGTAGTAGCGTTCAGTTTCATGACACATCCCTGACACATTACATATAGTCCCAGCAGCTATGTACAGACTGGATGGACGAGCATTCCATCACTAACCTCCCTTCTTCTTTCTCCTGAAGCGAACAAGTCAGTGGTAGCTCAGGTAGCTCAGGCAGCTCAGTGGTCGAGTCTTTTGTACTGCTAATGGCCAGCCCTGTTAGGGTTGAAGTCTAAAATTCCTATAATTGTACACTGAGAGACTCGGAAACCTTTCCTGTTCCAGAAATCCTACTGAAACTGGAGACTCCTTCCATAAGTGTTCAAAGCCTTACAACATCAATAATGACTGGACAGCCGTCAAACTGTCTATCCATCTCTCTCTCTCTCTTGATTTTTCCAGCACTTTTCACAAACGACCTTTGAAATTTGACCTATGTACATACAGCATGCCTAAAATGGATAGTCACTCATTGTGTACATCTTTTGATGTGTGTGTGTGTGTGTGTGTGTGGCATGGTCGATGGGCTCTACAAAGCTGTCTCATTGCTTTATGTGTTGCCTCTGCACTGTTAATGAACACACCTAAGCCATTATTCTTTATCAGCCATCCACTGTCTATGTGTCCTCTAACATAAAGAGAGAACACACACACACACACACACACACACAGATACACACGCAGACGCAGACACACACTGCTGCACTCGCCCAAACACAAATTCTGTCCCTGACCCTTCAGACAGATGTGTCGTATTAATCTGTGATCATGGTACTCAAATCCACTGCCATGTTCATTTCTTGCCGTTATTAATCGCGTCCTTTGGCAGCACTCGTACCGTAATTAAAGGAGCATGTCGGGATTTTTCATCACAGTGTCTGTGCACGGCAGATGGGAGTTTAATGCAGACAGAGTTTATGTACACGTTTATATTTTCTTGTACTGATGAAAGAGCAAGTAAACTGTTTGCTTAAGGAGGTCTAGGGACTGTTGTAACAGTAAATATATATGATTCTATTTTCTGCATAATCTGTACATTTCTGAAATTATTTGTTGTTCAGAGGTTGTGTCCTTAATTCCTCATTTTCTCATTTAAATGCCTGGAATTTGGTATTTGCATATTATGCAGTCTTGTTTGCTGTATCCTTGGAGAAACACTCTCTCGTTCCTGTGTATACAAGCTATATGAAGGAACAACATTAAGTTTTTGTTGTTGTTGTTGTTGTTTTTGTCTCATTTCTCATTTTATTTGATTTATTCTGCTATACTAATTTTATTCAGCATAAGTGTTTCCCTTCTGCCGCTACAGTTTCTGTTTAACAAGTCAACATCCTTATAAAGAACATCGAATACTTCTGGTCTTAATGATATTATAAAGTTTAACAAGCCAGGGCAATGTGGCTCAGACTGTTCAGGCTCTGTGTTACTGATTGGAAGGTCAGGGGTTCGAGCCCCAGCACTGCCAAGCTACTAACTTTGAGCTCTTAAACAAGGCCCTTAACCCTATCTGACACTATCTTCCTCACTGGGATATGTGAAAAAATTATTTCACTGTACATGGGACAAAGTAAATCTTAAGTAAAATTGCCATCTGTACACAAGCAGGTGTAACCCACATAAAGCTTAACAACAAATTAGTTCTATCTCTGATAGCCTTCTATAAGTTTTTTTCTTTTATATATAAACTGCCCCCGTCTCTGCCCTTACACGCTCAGAATAAAAGCGTTTTCACATTAGGGCCCCGGGATCGTTTCTGGGAATAATTGACCCCAAAGTCTGGTTCATTTTTATCAGTAAGAACACAATTGTGTGTTCGGGAACTGCGTGGTCTCGAGAATGCCATAGCTGATACAGTAGGAAGACATATTCACATTCCTTTTTCCGTAATACCAATAATATTTGTCATAGCACAAAAATTTACTTCCAGGTTACAAACCAAATAGGTCTATACTGCCACTCCGATGTACTGGAGAGTGTAAATATTCGAGCATATCAGAGAACAGACAGCAAAAATAATGTGAACGCTGGCCAGTGGAGGAGTGAGGAGAGAGGAACGATCTTTCCGGGACATGGTACAAATCAATTGTGCCTAATGTGAAAGCTCCCTTAGTGTGTTCACTGATGCTGTTGTTCATTTCCTAGTAAGTTAAAAGTGTTATTACTCTTTTTAAAGTCTCAGCCTTAACAGCACACTGACTGAAAGTTGACATCACTCCTTGACATCAGGTTTTTTATGAACTCAGGCCATTGTATGTTTCATTGCCTAACATATTGGGATAAAAATGCTCCAGCTATCGAGGATTAGTGTTTACCCTCAGACATCTCCCTCACACCTTCACGATGAGGGGTTTGGATATCAACTCTGCTCTGTGTGTGTGGAGTTTGCATGTTCTACCTGTGCTTGCTTTGGTTCCTCCGGGTAGTCCAGTTTCCTCCTACAGTGCAGAGATGTGCTGCAGGTCCATAGTTACCCATAGTATGTGAGTGTGTGTGTGCTTGTGCCCTGTGATAAGTTGGCACCTTATCCAGAGTGTTCTCCACCTTGTTCCCTAAAGTATTACAGTAGAGTTGCTCCAGCAATATCATCATCAGTGGACATTTGATCTGTTTTCATTAACTGAGTAAAAAAAACAAAACCTTTGGTCGAATTGTAGCAAAAATATCATTTATTTGATATTGCTTATAGAACTGTTATATAAAAGCAATATCACAGTCACAGTCATATGGTTATACTGAATGCCACTCATGCCATATTGCAATATGGAGTTTATTTATTTAGGAAAATAAATCTCTTCAGTCCCAAGCTGTAACGTTGTGTACCTTTTTATTTCTCCACACTGTTTCTCCCTGTTTATTCGTACCTGATAACTAATGAACTTCAAACAGAAAGATGTGCACCAAAAGAGTAATACTCAACATTCCTCATACTGTACGATGAGCTTACCAACTAATCGGGAGGCGATTAGAAGCAGTGATTGAAGAGGCGGATGTTAAATACCTGAAATCAGTCAGCCACATGGTGCATAGAATTAATCATTAACCTATTGTTAAGGCAAGCAGGAAGCTGAATATCAATTGTACAATTTTACAATACCAGGATTTATAAACAAGTATTCAGTGGTTACGGCAAGCAGGACTTGCCGTAATGGAAGTCGCTCTGGATAAGGGCGTCTGCCAGATGCCTAAATGTATTAGGGATGGGAATCACCAGAGGTCACAGATGATTCCTCTGATGCAGGTACTGATTCAGTTTGTATCGTGAGTTTATAACTATTCATATATAAGTTAGCAAATAATTTGCTCCTATCCCATGGGATGATGTGCTACCTGCTAATGTGTGAATAGTTCAGAGTTCACCACCTGTAGGATTATACAAAACTGCAACATATCACTACCTCAAATGTTTTTTTTAATCAGTTTTGGAGTATGACAAAAGTATGACACAAAACAATCGTGATACATAATTAAATGTTTTTCCATCTCACACCTCACATGTTTACATACCAAAAAATATATATATATACTTAATAAACTATGTATATGGTTGAGTGAAAATAACAGTCAGAGATTTTTTGTGATACTAGATCGTGAGAATAAAAACAGATTCCACTGATGGAAAGTTCAGAAATCTATCATTCAGAACGTATCGTCTGTATGGTTATAAGGTTAAAGGGTTAAGCAAAATAAATTAAAATAGTTTAAGCTAAAATAAATGCTAAGGATCACTAAGGATCCCAATTGGATTCTTCTCTATTAGTGCAAAGTGTTAGGAGGTGATGGAGAGTGGCTTTGGCCCGGATTTGCCTTCACACTGAAAGGTTGTGTGTCCTGCTAACGGGCGCAGTAACGAGCAGCCGTGTTGTGTCCATTAGCGCTGTGGTGTTTAGTGTGTTGCGTTTGGTGGTTGGTCCATCCTCCCTATCAGCTCAGCTGGGATTTGAAAGCAGCAAGCGTTCATTTATCGCTGTAGAGTCCGGATCCGCAGAGCTAACACCTGAACCTGCCTTCAAATGAGGAAACAGAGTTAAAGGGAACACTGGGAGAATCATAGCAGCTAACTGCTTCTCAGTGTGTATATACGCTTGTGTATGTGTGTGTGCGTGTGTGTGTTTTTTTTCTTCTTTTCATTCTGCTCTCATCCGTTCTCAGTTTTGCCCTCGTCATCTCCTCTTTCTGGAGGAGTCGATCCCCCTCGCCGCTGCTCGGCTTTGATTAGATATCCGCCACATTGTGATGCAAAGCGAGAGAAACTAGAGAATACAACTAAGTTTCCTCCGTGCCTCATCTGAAAAGGGATTGGCTGTAATCCCAGGAGTAATGGAGCAGAAAGCTCTTTCTCTTTCCATTTTTTTTCACTCCACCACTGTTCTTTCCCTTCCTGGTGTCAGTTTTCTGTCTTACAAAAGCTTGGCGTCGACTGAGATCGATGAACTCTATTCACGTGTGCGTCTCGCCGCTGGCACCGGAGTGTTTGTTTTTAATTACACTCTCTTCGGCTATTGTTTGCATGATGACGACGATGATGATGAAGATGATGGGTGTGGTTTGCCTTTGATTTGTTTTCTTTCAGTTTCTTTTGTTTAGACCGCCATTTGGCTTTTTTTTTTTTTTCATTCTGTCTTCGTAGCAGAGTCACGAAGGCGAGTTTCACGTCCTGGTTCATTTGTCTACTTCATTGTTGTGTTTAAAAGTAACTAAAGCAGAGATGAATGTTCATTAGGAATGGACACACACACACACACACACACACACAGCAATACATTGTTGCATCAGCATTTCCTGATGTGCTTCATTACTTTCAGATCAAGAAATTTCTTCTCTTGATCAATAACCTTTTGTCAATTTATAGTTATTTTAATGCTCATCCATTCATCTTCTATACTGCTTATCCTGTATACACCGATTAACCTACATATCTTTGGACTGTGAAAGGAAACCAGAGGAACTGAGGAAACCCAACAAGCACAGGTAGAACATGCAAACTCCGAACACAAACACTGGAGGTGCAAAAGGCAACAGTGCTAACCACTAAGCTACCGATAACCTGTTACTTTAAACCTGTGCAGCTGAGACTACTATAATAAGTGGGTATTAATAAAAAAACGAATCACGAATTTCTAAACAATTTCTAAACAATCAGAACAGAGCTGTGGTAGAAAAGCATGACTTTATTCTCGTTGACCTTTCGTATCCTACAGAAGAGCAGACAGTAGCTGGGTATGAGGGCTATATAGAGTGGCATGCCAAGCTGGTGTGTGCGCGTGAGAGAGAGAGAGAGAGAGAGAGAGAGAGAGAGACAGCGAGAGATGGCCATGGGCATGGTGAGGCATGGTGTGTGCTCCGAGTTGGAGTGATGAATGCTGACAGGCGCTACTCTGTGCACACCCGTTCACGCCCGACTGCACACATAAGCCATCAAACACACGCTAAGGGCAAAACGGTTTCACGTGTGCATGCGTGTGTGCATGTGTGTGTGTGAGTGTGTGTGTGTGTGTGTGTGTCTGTCCTTTCAAGTCCGTCCGTCAGAATTATTTTGGAAAGCACTACCATCACTGGTCTACCAAGCACTGTAACCACACGCTGAGATTAAATCAAGCACTGAGCACAGAGAGGTGAAAACTCTCCACTCAGACATTGTTTGGATTTAGAGATCAAGTGCACACAAGTTTTCTGGAGAAATGCATGCTTCACAAAAATTTAGATTTTGAAATTCTGCTGCTGCAGCATGTGCAT
This sequence comes from Clarias laeviceps, assembly GCA_030014305.1. Taxonomy (NCBI): domain Eukaryota; kingdom Metazoa; phylum Chordata; class Actinopteri; order Siluriformes; family Clariidae; genus Clarias; species Clarias laeviceps. The sequence continues at coordinate 3,524,498 of JAQMYJ010000016.1, read as the reverse complement.
GGAGATGACACCCGGGCTTAGGAAAGGTGACCTGGATGCTGTACGTCATTCGGCTTCAGCACCGCATGTCACACACAGTGGGGGCGTAAAGCCTTTCAGACTGACAGCAGGTGACCGATTCAGGGATAATCTGAGACCCGGGTGCTGCTGCTGCGCCGCTTTGGGAGAAAAAGTGCTGGCTGAAGAGGTTTCTGCTGATAGAAAGGGAAAAGAATACTGTAACTAACTGCTTGCTAAGAGGTCTTTATTCAATCCCAAACTTTTTGTGATTCTTGCACTTCTTGGTCGCTCAACTATGTGATGTTACATGCCTTAACCCACCTATGAGCTAACTGTGCATTAGCTATGAAACCCTAAAGTGTACTTTGACTATGATGTGAAATCAGTCTAGGTCATCATGTCTCATATGGATAAACGTCCCAAAAATACACAAGCTCTTATTTTGTGTTTCATTGCAACGTTGAAATATTTTGTGCCCTAAAATTTTTTTTTCACCAGCACCTTGTCCTTTGAGTTCTTGCCTAACCTGAGTATTTTTTTGATTGGTCAGAAGATAAAAGGAAAAAAAAACCTAAAACTATCATAACTATTTTAGACGATATCTCCACAATGAGTATGAGTTGGATGTTTGAAGGATTTTTATGAAATTATGATTACACAAACTGATTACATATGAACTGATTAGATTTCTGGAAGTTAATCTAAGGACACAGTGAGGTCAAATGTCAGAAATAGCACTTAGCGTCCTTCCTGTTTGTCATTCAGTGATGTTACTTGGTACACATTAATTCAAGGAATGTTTTCTGTCATTCTAGAGCTGTGTGCTGGGTGGAGAATACAGTACTTCCAGGATGGTTGAATGAAATCCAACCCATGATCGCACTGATTTAAACATGATTGAGGTGTATTTTAAGAATGTTCAAGACATAAACAATTAGGCGCACATGCAAGGCTACAAGCATGGTCTCTTCGCATAGCCATCACACACACGTTAACTTCACATGAATGGAGTTCTCACAGCGCCCTTTTCTGACTTGTGTTATTACCATGAGAAGACCAAATTAAGCTCATATTACGTTTTCCGAAATAACTGTATTTATACCAAGAGCATGGTGCGAGCTGATTGGACACAGTAATAACTCAGTTCGATCTCATCTGACCCAGTGAGCATATGACCTTGAGCACCATAGGAAATTTTCCATTTTCCATAGGAAATTTGTAACAACATGATGGAAACATTGAGAACCTGACAGGGACGTAGTTAGGAAGTTGTATGAACTTGACAAATGCACATTTTTCAGTTTTGACCCTGTCACTGCTGCTTGTTTTTAGGACAAAATGATAATTTCATGGTCTTTGTCACAGTGTGACAGGGCTCTTCATGGACATGGACATGCGTTTATAAATACTTTGACTTGTTGGCCCTGTCAGTGACAGTAGCATGGAGTTCTACTTGTTCCAACGCTTGCAATATAACCTGCGGTTCGCATGTAAAAAATGTCAATAATACCAAATTTTGTATATATTTAGAACAACTTACAGAGGCTTTTAGCTGTTTTACAAATGGTTTATTATTATTATTATTATTATTATTATTATTATTATTATTAAATATCGTGCCATGGAGGCTCGATGCTGTGGGCAGGCCTGAGGCGGTTTGTCTCTAAGACCCCAGTGTGCTGTAGGATAAAATGCAAACATCCCCAATCTATTTCTCTCTCTCTCTCTCTCTCACACCACTTTCTTATTTTTCCCCTTAGCTACAGTTTTGTCGTCTCAGCAGAACGCTAGCTTTTATTGGTTAGAGGTGTGAGATAAGTCAAGGAGGCTTTAAACTCCACACCAAGTCTGTACCTCTATACCTGGAGTAGAACCTGTTCAACCATGACATGCCATGAAATCACTTCCATTCTCTCTCTCTCTCTCTCTCTCTCTCTCTCTTTCTCTCTTTTGGATGAAGATTAAGCAGCTCCAAAGACTCCGTATTTATAAACACGCAGGCCAAAGCTCACTAGAATACAAATAGCTTTTTTATCTTCTTCTATGCACTGGACCAAAAAAAAAAAAAGTGTTTGTTGTTCCTCTTCTTATGCACATGAAATATGAAGCTTTCATTTTTTTTTTTTTCATCTCAAAACATCAAGAATGCCGGTTCAGTTTAAGTCTGCATTCATTTTCTTAACTCACGTACTGTATAAAGACGCACATTCTCACCCTATATCTCTCTGTTTTTCCACCCCTTCCCACGCCCTACTTTCTTCTTCTCTCCTGATCTCTCTTTTTCCCCGCGTCTGATCCCTCCTCACAGGTGGAGCTGTGGGAATATTAGCTGGCAGACAGATCATTTAGGGGTCAGACCTGTAAATGTTTTAATTGTGATTTATGGGCTTGGAGGGCTCTCAGGTTGGAAGTAGGTTTTCTTAATTGATCACCTGAAGTTCTGTAGAGCAAAAGTACCAACGTAGAGTCCGGAGACAATTCATCAAGCTGGAGGGTTTAAGGCAACGACAGAAATTGTGTTATGTACAGTATACAATTGTTCTGATTGTGCTTTCCATATAAACTATCAATGCGCTGATGGGAAAATCTGGGATAATACCAGTAATGATGTTTAAAATAATAATTTGGCCGATGCCAGTGTTTTTTTATTGTTATTATTTATCATTATTATTATTATTATTTAATTATTATTTTTATTTTATTTTTATTTTATATTTATATTATATTATATTTTATTATATTATATTTTTATTATATATTTTTATTTTTTTTATATTATTTTTATATTATTTTTATTTTATTTATTTAAATATTATTATTATTATTATTATTATTATTAATTTAGAATTATTATTACCTCTTTTGTGGAAAACAAAGACATTTAAATTATTAAAAAGTAACTGAACTGCTTTAACATGTTTAAGCTCTCAATCAGAGTGTCTGTGAATGAGACATCAAATTTATGAAACAACCTTTAACATAACTCTCTTTCACAAAAATAGATTTGTTTTTTAAAAATAACAATTTATATCCTCCTATACAGCTATCTACTTTATATGAAGAATTTGGTATTTAAATAGCTCAACTAAAGCATTTTTATAAATGTAAAAATATGTAAATATAAAAGCTTGTAAAATTCTTGCTTGTAGTAACTCCTCTTGAAATGTTACTGAAACATGAAGTAAAAACTGCATATCACTGATCTTTCTCCTATACTGTACAGTCATATACACTTCGTGTCACCTCTATTGTGGGAGGTATTATAGCACCACCTATTGAAACTTTCCTGAATCTGCAGCAGGGTATTTGTAGTGGTGCCCCGAAACAAATAAATATCAGCCACTAGCATTTGTGAATATCAGGCTGATGACAGTCAAGATGCTGAATATTAGCTCATACAGTATGGAGGTACGGCCCGGCCGTTACAGCTTATCGTCTTCCACATGTTGTTTCAGGAAGTTTTTTCCTCATCAGCTTTATGTTTAGACATTCAGATGTGTCCTTTTTCAATTTTTGTATTGTCCAGGGTAAACAAGCCAGTGAGATTTACCCCTAATGTGACCTCCTTCAAGGAGACATGACTCCCATAGCTTGTTGCCCAACTCCTCAGGAGGGCGTGGCTCAGCTGTACCTCATTTACATAGACACTGTAACTGCACATTTGGAAGAAGAGTGAAAACAGTACATTCAGAAGTCAAATAATAGGAGTTAAATGTATGAAAAAGTGCATTACCTGGGATATATTTCAGCTTGGGCAGTAACACACACCAACACACTTTTATGACATACAAACTAACTCTGTGTTAACTTGTTAAAGTAAATAGCAAAATATGGACCCTTTAAATCCATGTGTCTGTAAAAAAGTTTTGGCAAGTTTTCTTCATTTAAGAAAACTGTTATCTGCAACATTGAAGCCTAAGCTCTGGCCACTTATCCCTGAAACACTTTCCTTCTGACATACGCATCAATTTTCATTATTAAATGTCCAAACCAAACCATGGTTGAATGGTAACACGACACAGTGCTGTGATTTTATACAACTTCCTAATTTCTAACTCAGTATATTAGCTGCTTTTGTGACATTTTACTATTTTATTCTTGTTCCTGTTTAGAACTGTGTTACAGAGATATTGTGAGCGATAATTGGCGGATTTTACATTAAAAAATTATACATATTTTTCTCCATTACAATATTCCATGAATTTTGTGGTGTTGTGTAAAAGTCTTTACAGTAAACAGCCTCCAAAGACTAGACTTTCTGCAAAGTAAATATAGCAAAAACAAGATAAATTTAAGCAGATGATAAAGATAAATTGTGATATTGTATCTGCAGAAACAGATTTTCCAGCAGGTTCTCTGATGAATAAGAGATCCAAAGCTGTGTCCTTTAACTTTGCTATTGAGAGACCAGCTTTAACATAAGGCAGTATGAGTCTGTATGGGTCTGTATGAGGTGTGGTCCTTAAAAAAAAAAAACTCTTCCCACTTCAACAAGCTCAATGCATCATCAGCGTTCTCACCACTTCGTTCAGGTGTTACCAGGACAACAGCACACTCATGTGCACACCTCTGACCTGAGAGACCGCCCCCTGTTATCACTAAGCTCATCCTAACTCAGCTGAGACACCTAAATGACGTAATGCCCCAGTCTTCTGAACCTTAAACAGAAAGAAGAAGAAGATGAAGAGAAAGGAGGAGGAGGAGGAGGAACTCTAACCTGATAAAACCTGCTGATTGAGGCTGCTTTGAAGGAATTCAATTCCACTTAATGTCTTTGGCCCTCTGCCCGCCTCCACCTACAGGCTGCCATTAATATCAGGTCTTCACACAGACACTCTCTTACACACACACACACACACACACACACACACACATACACACACACATACATACAAACTTGCACACACCCTGTTTCTTCTGCCAGATTCTGCCTGATGTCTCCCTTTACACGCCACGCTTCACCATGTAGCAATTAAATACTGTTTATGTACAGAATAACCAAACAACTCAGACTGTAGTTATATTAATGCACTTACTGTATTCTCATACGGTATGGTTTCTCATTAAAACCATAACTTAAAAATATCTCTTGTACATTGGACGCTCCGAGTAATGTAAGATCAATAATAGACAGATACATTTTTTTGTTTGTTTTTATGGCTGTTATGGAAGGAGTCTCCAGTGTCAGTGTCATTGTGCTGTGTGTGAGAAGATGAAGAAGAGTGTTAGTGCGAACAGGAGTTAACGTGCTTCATGGCTTTTTCATAACGTTGCATCTGAGTATAAACTGTTCAAAAGTGTGACACGTTCAGTCAGTAGTATAAACTCTCTATCATATCTGTAGTATAAACAGAATAACACACACTCCAGGCCACACAATTATATGAAAATACCACACTTTAAAAGTGGTAAAACGTTCCACCCCACTCTGGTGTGTATTATTTGCAGAGGTGGAAGGTAACCGAGTCAATGCACTTTGTCACTGTATTTAAGTACATATTTCACATATCTGTACTTCACTAGTTTTATTAAAGAATGTTTTTTACTTTTACTCCACTCAGCAAATATCTGTACCTTTACTTCGTTACATTTCTGCATGGCATTGTATTACCTAACCACTGTGGTGTGTGGGATCTGATGCTGTGTAATTCGGTGAATTGCATTTCCTTCGAGACATGTATAATAATTTAACAGTCAGCAGTGAAAACAGCACAGTCACAATCAGGAAGTAGAGAGATAGAGAGATATTTTTTTTTTTGCTATGGAAAAGGCCACTGCGGGCTAATACAAGCCCTGTACTTCTTATGTAAATTTAAAGGTGAGCACGTCTATACTTTTACTCAAATACACAAGTAAATGCGTAACTTCTACTTTTACTCGAGTAATACTTGCCCTAGGGAATCTCTACTTTTACTCAAGTACAGAATTTGTGTACTTCACCCACCTCTGATTATTTGCATATAAAATAATCTTACATAAACAGCACAATACACTTTTTATCCATTTATTCCTCCATGTAATGTTGAGGAACATCCACAAAACAGCTTCCTGTTATCACTGATATAATAAACAGCTATAAATAGCTGTTCCCTCACCAGCCTCTCTCTTTTTTTTCCCTTTCTGTCTTGAAGTTAAAAAGAAATAAGAAGAAACCACAAAACATGAACTCCTTCTCATTTCAGAAACATTTCCACTGCTTTGAAGTCAGATCTGAAGATCATCATGCTAGCCTAAGCTCTGTCCTGCTGAGCTGCTTTTATTTTAATGCTTCAATCTAAAGTAGCTTCAATTACCTTTAACAAACAGCCTGCCACACGAGACTATCGACCCTGGATTGTTCTGCTTTATCGGGTTGTTCTCTTGGTGGAGAACCTTTCCTGCATGTATGTCAGATCTATTTCTCTAACCGAGAAATAATTGTGGCATCAGACTCAATTAATTAAAGCCAATCAATGAGGAGCTGCTGCAAGGACCAGGCCAGTTCAACAACACAGATCTCTGAAACGCAGCTCTGTGATAAGATTCAATTCACTGACGAGGTCAGTTTGTACATTTACAATGCTGTCGGAGTCTAATCGCAACCCAATCGCTGCAAATCAACTTCAGCTACCAACTCAGCTAACAGCTTTAGGTTGAAGAAGGAAGAATGTTCTTAGAATGCTTTCGGAAGGTTCAGGCAACATTCAGGGAATGGGCTGGTTAACATTTTGGGAAGGTTTGGATAATGTTCTGGGAACGTTTGTGTTAAAGATTTTTGGAAGTTTGGATAATGTTGTGGAAACGCTGGGGTTAACATCATTCTGGTAAGTTTGTGGTTAATGTTTTTGGAAGGTTTGGGTAACGTTCTGGGAAGGTTTGGATAATATTCTTAGAATGCTTTGGGCAGGTTCGGGCAACATTCTGGGAACAGTGTGGTTAACATTTTGGGATGGTTTGGATAATGTTCTTGGAATGTCATGGTTAGCATTGTGGGAGGATTTGGGTTTTGGCAAATGTTCTGTAAAGGCTTCAACAGGATTTGTGTAATGATTTAAGAACTATGTTTGTAAAATGTTGTTAGAAAGCATTCTGGGAACATTTCAACAAGTTTGGGTCTTCAGTGCTGTTAAATCATTGCACTGTGAAAATCAAAAGTTTGTTACTTTGCAAAAAAAATATCAGCAGCTGTGTTTAAATACATAAAAAAAGCATTGAGACAAGATTAAGACATTTCCTTGCTAAGAATTTCCTCAGTTTACAAAGCAACACATATTCCACCGTCTGTTGTTTATGTGATATGAATGACTAGTTCAGGTTACTGCAAAGTATAGTGTATAACATCATACTGCTAATGTTTATTTTATTTCACGACAATGTAAGTCGTTACAATTTCTGATTGTGTTTTTAACGAATTTGACAGTTCTTGTATCACGTTGGGATCCATTTCAGCATTCAGGCTTTAAACCCAAACCATTGGAATACAATAAAGACAATTGTGTTTACTCAAACACAAAATCACCTTGATATAATATTCTGATTACTAACCATGAATCCACGCCCTCTGTGATGTCACAAGAGATATGTTTACCTGCAGCAGTCCCGTTATGCTATCAAGAAGTTTCACATAAATACACAATTTATCCAGAAGTATAGTATCTTTGGCTTATAAGGAAAGTATGAAAGGGCACCTTGGCTGCTGTGTGTACGTGTGTGTGTATATGAGTATGAGAGTGTGTGCACGCTCATGCACTTACATCCGGCTGTGAAAGCATGTTACAGTGCGTAGGAGCAGCTCTCAGACACCATGCTGGTTCTGATCTGATCGTGTGAATGTAATTAGGCTTTAATTGCCCAGCATGTGAGACTCTGGCATCTGTCTGGGGCCCAGACGGCAAATAATAGCCTCTGACGCTGTCATTTCTTAATCACACTGTTACCAAACACGCCCATGCAGCCAGTGTGGCGCAGCTGAGCGAGGACAAGGGAGCATGCCACGTTCGCCATAGTCACAGACACTTCGATCGTGTGCTTTTGTAATGATTTAGTGTTTTCACAGCGTTTTAGTGGTTTTGCCACATTTATGTTTATCTCCTTTCCTTGATCTCTCTCTTGCCTGAAGGGAGAGATTGTTTAATACTGGGGACTTAGGGACTGGGGACAAAATACTTTGCTTAGTGTGTGTGTGTGTGTGTGTGTGTGTGTGTGTGTGTGTGTGTGTGTGTATGTGTGTGTGTGTGTGTGTATTACAGTATGTTTTTTAATCAAAATACACTCCTCTACATAACACTTTGCTAAAGCAGACCCCGTACAAACTATATATGAAAGGTCATTAAGCACAGGACGTCAACAAATTAAGTAAGGATGGGAACGGAATAAAGATGTACTCACTGACATGGGCACATTTTCAATAAGGAGAAACATCTGCTGCTATAACGTAGGTGAGAACAGAAACAATGTGTTCTGACTCTACGCATCATTATCTAAATGTATAAACCACTGTGTAAGTTAACCGGTATCTAAATGAACAGAAATCGAAAATCAGATCAAAATGAATCACTATCTTCATGTTATTATCTAAAAGAATCACTATCAACTTAAATCTTTGTCTACACGTGTCATCTAAATGAGTCACTTATCTACAGTATATGAATCGCCATCTAAACATATGAATCACTGTGTAAATTAAATTAACCTGTATCTACATGTCATTAACTAAATGAATCACTATCAAAATGAATCACTAACTACATGTCTCATTATCTAAATAAATCACTATGAAAATGAATCACTATCTTCATATGTTATAATCTAAATGAGTCACAATCTGAATGAATCACTATCAAATCATTGTTTACATGTGTCATCACTGTCTAAAGGGTCATTATCTATACAGTATTAATCACTATCTAAACATATGACCTTATAAATTAACCAGTATCTAAATAAACCATCGCTATCAAAATGAATCATTATCTACATGTCATTATATAAAAAAATCATTATCAAAGTAAGTCACTGTCTACATGTGTCATCCAAATGAATCACTATGTACATGTGTCAATAACACATTCCTAAGTGAAATACTGTAATTGGAGATTTTTCTGCAGTGTAAGAGGAATAAAACACTGCTGCTGAAATCAACTTAAAGGTGATAACAATAACTTTGCTTCACTGTAACTTTTTTTACTTCACTGAGTGTTTGTTCCCGGATACCGGACATGTGTGAATAGGAATGTAGAGTGCTTATTCATGCTGTGTGTGTGATTGAGGATGGATTACGGTGCTGTAATGGGGTAAACAAAGTCAGTGGGGTGAAAACATGTTTTGATTTTATACCTCACATGTCTAGAAGGTGTACTCGAGTGAAACCCCAGCACCTGTCCACTGGAGTGACAGACTTTCTTCTGTGTGTGTGTGTGTGTGTGTGTTGCACTAATTCACACTGCAATGACTTTCGAAGAGCTGCTCCACAAATCAGTACCATGTTCCTGGATGTATCTGTGCATGCATGCGGTGTGTATATTTGGAAGCAAACCTTTTCATTTACACACTTTTCTATTTTCTGACTTGCTGAGTGTGCTGTTATGCGTGATAGCGAGACTGAAACTTCATCCTTCGTATTCAATTAATTCCCGTAATCTGGAGCCTGTTTAAAGTGAGCGGGGGCCCGAGCGGCTCAGGCAGCTGGATACTCACATATTCCCCAGCTGGAAATAGCATTAGAGTCGATCGCCTGCTATCGACTACTGTAGCTCAGAAGGACACGAGATACAGGGAGGGACAGAGACGCTAGGATAGACGAGGTGCATTTAGCAATACTGTAAACTCAAAAATTATTCAGCCAATTTAGAAACAAGATGTTTATTAAAAAGATGAAAACTACACTGGATGCACAGTACAAAAAAAAATATGCATATGTGGATTCAAAAAATTGCTTGATTATCCAGCTTTTCTCCAGCAGTATCTTCTTTACTAGCTAGCCAGTTTTATTACATTTTAATTGCACATAATCATTTTAAATAGACAGAAACCAGGCTATTCCTAGTTATTGTGAAAATGAATAATAATTGTATTTTAAATTTTTAAATCCCTGTTTTTGCTTCACATTGGGTAATAATCTATACGCAGCATACACACGCTTAAACTCGGCATGAATTCATTAGACCATGACTATATGCTACGGGACGCCAAATGTAAACCATTTAATATGCTTTTCTATCAGAGCCAGAGTACTGAAGATATCACAGCCGTGCTGATATTCAGTACAACAGCAGAACCTCAAGTGTGATAATGCTTTTATGCAACAGTTCCACAGACTGAAGTTAGTTGTACTGCGTGTTATTTATGATGACATAACGTTGTCTTGCTGAAAGTGCTTCTGTGACTGGTTTTGAATGTGGGTTTTGGCGGGCAGCTGCTCTCTCCTCAGTACTGCGGACCGTACAGGTCTACTTTCACCCAGGCTGCGACAGTTAGAATAAATAATATTATAGAACACCTGGGATGCCGAGTGATAGATAGTAAAACATTACAGTGCTATTACTGTCCATTATCACCAAACCACTCATCCAATCAGATTACTCGGTCAGAACTAACTGTTGTAAGTATGTTTAATATAAATGTAAATGTTATTTGTAAATTAAGTTAAACATTTTTTATTTTCTTTTGTGTTAAACCATTTTAAATTACTTTACCTGAATTACTACCTACATGCATGCATCATTATTTAAATCAATCAATAGCTAAATGAATAACTTTGTAAATATAATCAACCTTAAATGAGTAAAGGTAAATAAATATAAACATTAAATCATTGATATTAGTGCTCTGTGATTTACAGCCTAACAGAGAGCAGGTAATGAATAAATACATGAGAGACTGAACAAACCAAAGAGTCAAAGACCAAAACATAAGATTAGGCAGTTCAGTGACTTCAGCTCGTCACTCTAATCCCAGTTCATCATGTTTAATTGAGTGGGGAAGCCAGAACTCATGATGATGATGATGAGATCGGAGTTCTGTCTTCAGCCTTGCGGTGAGATGTTTGGTTTCCTGCTCACACACTCATCTCTGCTCACTGCATTAATGATCAATCAGAATGTGTGCAGAGGAAAAAGAGAGAGAATGTGTTCAGTAACTGTGTGTGTGTGTGTGTGTGTGTGTGTGTGTGTGTGTGTGTGTGTGTGTGTGTTTTCACAGTGTCTGTACGGGTGTTACGTCCACTCCTCCATAATCCCCACCTTCCACCGCAGGTGTTACTGGCTGCTCCAGGTAAGACTGCTGCTATCTACTGTATCTATCTATCTATCTATCTATTTTTATCCATTTATCTGTCTGCCTACCTGTCTATCTGTCTACCTCTTTGTTATCTATCTATCAAACAGTCTTCTTGTCTGTCTGCCTATTTATCTATATATAAATCTATTTATCATGTATCTATATTCCTATCTATCTATCTATCTGTCTATCAGTCTATCTGTGAGTCTGTTTATCTATCTGTCGGTAGGAAGAGAGAGAGAGAGAGAGATGAAATGGCTTTAGCACAGATTGAAGGAGAGAATAAGGAATGTTGGTGTTTTTCACTCACATTCACCCGTTTTCTTTTTTTGCTTGCCAGAGGCAAAATGTGTGTGTGTGTGTGTGTGTGTGTGTGTGTGTGTGTGTGTGACAGCAATAGACTGTTCTGTTGCTGTGTCTCGGCTCTGCCTCTGTACCCTGTGCAGAAGAAGGCTGCTGTGGACGAGGAGTTTTGAAGAAAGCAGAAATCTTAGAAGGAAATGAAACGCAAACCCAGCGTGTGGTCCACACTTGTTCTAAACAGCGGTTCGGTTCGAGGCGATGATAGATTTGTGGAGAGTTTTCTCTCCACTCAGCCCGTCTGAAGCACACGATTGATGGCAGCGAGCGAGAATGTCAGTGAGAGACCTGAAGCACTCGGCCGTTCCTCCTCTCGCTTTCCACAGTTCTATAAAATCTCAAGCAGATTATTAAGAGCGACCAGCAGCTCATCTGCACTTCATAAGGCTTTATCTGAACCATCACCTGTACCACACAGAACATTTATATATCACGTGTGCTATGTTTACTGGAACCATGGTGAAATTAAACGTAGCTAACAGTCGATTGACACGTGGTTTTACACATGATTACCGCTGCCCCAGCCGCTGCTTCTCCCAATCAATACACTCCCATCCACCAGAGCAATCACTCGAGCTCAGATTTCACAAATGAATAGGTGTCAATAATACTCTAACTACACAGAACCATCCAAGTACACTAAATATGTGTTAGTGTTAAAGCAAAGAGCGTTTAAAAAAAAGAGCTTGTTTTTTAGCTGGCTAGCAACGAGTGAGGTGTGTGTACACGTCACAGAACACTGGGCTTTGAGCTGATCGCTCCAGTGATGCCTGACCGTGCAGATTCTATACACACATACACAAGTACATACACTGTTGAAAAGGCAGAAACCTTTCAAAAATATGAAAAAGGCAGAGTGAATCTTGAAAAACTGGAAGTTAGTGATAAATATTTTTCAGCATGAACTCTTTAAACTTTTTGCGTAGAAGCTCCGCATCACAATATCACAGTACATGAAAACTTGCTAAAAAATAAAGCAACATTTCTTCCTGCGAACAATAAGAACAGCAAAGGAGACAAACCACGTCTGAATCTGGAATGATTGACACCTGCGTCAGTGTATTGAACTCCTCTACATGCCCCTTTTCCCACATTCCCTGATTGTTCGTGAGAGTGCAACGGATTGTCCCGAATTATAATTGTTGTTGGATTTTGGTCACTCGAATTACAGGGCGTGACGTCACATGCTCTAATCAGCTATGAATTGGCTACACATTAGATTCTTCGGCTGTTCCCTTTGAGGGGTCGCCACAGTGAATCATCTCCCTACATCTAACCCTATCCTCTGCATCCTCTTCTCTCACCCCAACTAACTTCATGTCCTCTCTCACTGCATCCATAAATCT
>JAQMYJ010000016.1:3478228-3505976 GCA_030014305.1 Clarias laeviceps | reverse complement strand
ACAAACGAAACTGGTATATACTAATACTTCATTAAATAAAAAATAAATACTATAATATTTGTTTATAATATTTATAATAAATACAACTTTATTTACTTTGCTTCCCTTATATAATTTCTTTTCATTTGTATATAATTATATATAATAATATCATTTTAATTTCTTATAATTTTTTTTTTTTATTTTGTAAATCTGCTTTAAGACAATGACCATTTTAAAAGCACTATACAAATTATAGTATGGGTTATGCGGTCGATATTGCCAGCTGATAGAGAAGGAAGAGCCAATCAGAAGTAGTGTGTGGAAGTCTGTGATTGGCTGGTTTTGTGACAGTGTTGTAACACTGGACAAAGTTGAGTGAGCGTACAGGCAGAGTCGAGCGCGCACAGAATCGAGAAGTCGCGCGTGCGCGGAGAACACGTGGAGCGAGCGGGGGAGACACTGCACGTGCAGAATCGAGCTGTTGAGTGCGCAGTGGACACATTGCACGCGCATGGAGTGCTTTGTCTGCTCTCAAAATGTCAAACCGCGCGCTCAGAATTGTGGTAGGAATATAACGCCATATTAGAGCAGATATCCTTCTGTTTTTGTTGTTCATTTGGAGGAGAGTGTGTTTGTAATTAAATATGAAAAATATCCATAATGAGCACAAACGGTACCATATGAATAGGAAGCGTGCTATTTCTTTTTCTCTTTAGTTACTTACAGAAGTGTGTTATTTTTAGAAAGCATATAAAAGGTCACCTGACCTCTGTGTGAGACTGGAGTAGTGCGTCTGGACTGGTGTGATGGAAATATAACACTCACGCGAGTTCTTTTTTTTATGGCGACGTGGGCGAGAAGTCAGAAAAAGGCCAGTGGTTTTTTTTGTTGCTGTTGTTGCTTTTTGCTTTGAATTCACAAATTGTGTTGAGTCGTGGTTATTCGTTTGATTTAACAATGCCTGGCCTGGGTATGGGTCGCAGGGTGACCTGTAATTTTTTTTTTTTTAGAGGGAATGTATAACTTGTACGTCCACAGTGTGCTTGCGAAGACCTGTTTCCTATCATGTGCGACCTTTTTGTCTAGTTTAATTAGGATAATTTTCCACTGAGTGGCCATTGCACGCTCCTAACAAAGCATAATAAAGTGTAGAATAAGTAAAACATGGCATAACGCAGAACCAATGTTAGACGAGAGCTTGTTTCCCTGCGAAGAGACAATCCCGTCTAGGAGTGATGGGAGACAATCACATCCGAAGTGTATTCCTTATTTCACAAAAATAGCTTGGTGGAAATGGAAGCAGGGTTTTTAGTGCTTTAAGAGGACCTCAGGATATTCAAACTTGTTTAACAAGTTTAAGTTGTCTCAAACACACTTTTAAGGCCACACTATTGTATATAGCGGGCTCAGAGCATGTTGGGATAAACCCGTAATTTAGGGAGAACTCTTGGTGTCTTCTTTGTCTCAGAGTCTCATCTGCTGTCTCATCATTGGGCATTTTCCCTTTTTCAAAGAAGATCTCCAGAGATGCTTGTTTTTTTACCCATTTTAGCTATAGTTCTAGTGAATATATTTTTAAACTTCTTTTTTGTGGCCAAGTACCGATCCGTGGTACAGTATTTGGGGACAAGTCTTCTAGGCAATCAATCCCACGGAGAGCTACAGAGTGATTATTTTAGCACCTAAGAGTAACTACAATGAGCTACCTACAGTATAGAGTATAGCGATTAGCAAGCTACTTCAACAGCTACAGTGTGATATGTCCAGGACCCTCGTATTTCACCTCAGCCCTGCCTTAGAGCTGTGTAGCTCAAGTGTCTCCAGTAGAGGGGGAGAAGCAGGTTAAACACACATACAGACACACACAAACCCACACACATACTCACCCATACACACACACACATACATACATACAACGCATCTTTACCAAAATAATCCTAACAGTTATGAACTCGAGTGATGGAGCTGAGGGAGAGGAACTATCAAAGCACAGGTATAGAAAAGTATACATTACATTAAATTAAAATAATTAATAAAAACTTCCTGTTGCAGATTTAAATCGGAATACCTCTCCTGTGTGTGTGTGTGTCTGTGTGTGTGTCTGTGTGTAATGAGAAGAAGAAAAGAAGAAGAATATGACGTAAATCATAAGTGCCATCTATTCTCCTCTTCTCTGATTTTCATTCACGAGGAAGGAGGAAATTAGGATGCATTAGGAAAGTGTGTGTGTGTATGTGCGTGTGTGTGTGTGTGTGTTGTATGCTTATGAGCAGTGTAAATTTCAAAGCAGAACATGGAGATAAAATCACTTTGGGGTCATCTGTACACACACGTTCTCTCTGTTTCTCCTTCTCTCTTGCACACACATATACACACACATGGATACACACACACACACACACAAACTCTCACATACTCTTCTGTTTTTGCACTTTCTCTCTTCCTCTCTCGCTCTCTTTTACACACATTCACATCCTTTCTCCTCTTCTCATTGTCTGTCTCTCTCACATACATTGTTCTCTCTCTCTCTCTCACTCTCTGACACACTGTTTTTCTTACACCTTGTGTTACTTTTGTAAATAAATTAACATCTCACCGCAGACAGTTACAAATGGAGATCCCCATTGTTTTGTCTGTCTGTCTTTCTCTCTCTCTCTCTCTCTCTCCTTTTCTCTCACTTTTCTCTAATTTAGTCCATCATGAGGAGACAGATGTCAGAAGTGTGTGTGTGTGTGTGTGTGTGTGTGTGAGCACGCACCCGTCTGCATGAGTGACATGGCTGAATGTCAGCTTTGATACGTCAATAAAGGAGATGATGTCATCAAAAGCAGACAGCTTCAAAGACTCGAGTAGTGCAGTTTAATGACTGATGTGGGTCAAGAAAGCTCGAGAGAGATACTGCCTTTTCCCAGTGCACCTGGGCCTCCGCCCCCCCCCCCCCCACACACACACACACACATACAAACACATCTTGCTCCTACATACAGAATGTCCAGAAACTGTATTTAGAGTAAATGTAAATTTATTGAAATTTTTTCAGCTCAATAAGATATTTACTAAAATAATAAGGATAAAAAAGCAATCTAGAGATTATGGAAACCAAATCTGTCTGTAAAGTAGACCTGAGTATCTTAGCAAACCTGCTTATGATCTGACTGAGGATCTATCAGGAGTTTTATTCAGGAATGAGATTGAGGTTATTCTTCCGCTTATTAATATTATTATTATGGATTAGCACTAAAAGATAGGGAGCTATTCGGCTAAACCGATGCTCTCATGGCTAAGTGTCATGTCAGTGGCACATGCTAAGTGGTGGTTAAGCCTGCAGCAGCCAAACACATACAGTATACTGTACACATCACATACTGTAGATCTGTGAGTGTTTGTAGGAGGTACTTACAACTTACAACAAGGACAAAGTTACACATGTTTAGCTAGCTAAACTGGATAGCTCCACTATGGAAATAAAATTCTTTTATAAACCTTTATAAACCGCTTGCTTTAATTTTGCGGTACTTGTGTTTAAACTATCAGACCAGACAGCTAGACAATGTTAGCTAAGGCTGTTGTAGATTTTTTAAAAAGTTTTAATAAAATACCTTTTTTTTTTTAGAAATTACAATAAAAAAAATTTAGTATTCAGTACATTAATTAACATTCAAAACATTTCCTGC
Organism: Clarias laeviceps; assembly: GCA_030014305.1. Lineage (NCBI taxonomy): Eukaryota > Metazoa > Chordata > Actinopteri > Siluriformes > Clariidae > Clarias > Clarias laeviceps. Next base: position 3,502,320 of record JAQMYJ010000016.1, on the reverse strand, counting down.
TCTGAAAAGTTCAGAATCATATTTCACAACAAAAGTCAGAGTGGTTTATATCTCGAGCTGAGTTATCTGACAACCTTTTTTTTTATGCTCAAGATAAGAGCATGTTTATATCTAAGCTAGCAAGTTTCTCAATATAGATTTTAAATAAGCCATGCAGGCTGCTTAAAGAAACAATTACTGTAACTGACTAGCAAGCTAGGTCTTTGAAATCTTAGTTAGTACACCTGAAATGATAGTTAGCTATTTAGCAGAGATATAACGCCACTGCAAAGACAAAAAAAGAACAAAAAAAAAAGAACCCTGTTCTGATTCTGACACCAAACTGCACAACATGATGAAAACAATTTAAAAAAAATTATATATATTTCATGATATATAAAATATCAAGCTAGTAAGCGAAGATTACAGTAGCTACATTAGTTGTTCTATAGTATCTATCATTGGTTAGCTTTACTTTTTATTTAATACTTTATATACAGTATTTGTATATGTATTATGCTTTTGTTTGTCAGATCTTCTGATGACAAAATGAGAAATGTAAATATGAGTGATTAAAAATGCTTTAAGACAGACACACAGTAATAAAAAAGAGATCTCATGATGAAATTTATGCACGAAAATGTAATGTTACGCAATAAATACATTATTAACGCTTTGTTTACTTTCCTTTAAGAAGCTTTCTTTAAGAGCAACCGCTGGCCTAGGCTTAGAATGAGAGGCATGTTCTATCAAAACAGATCTCAGAACGGCATGAAGATGTCTTTTAGGTGGTCCAGCTCATGACTCCGCTGGTGCTTTTCTTTATAATTCTGGTAACAGAAGAAAACAGGATTTCTAGCTATTTGTCAGGATACCCTGAGACTGACCAACACCTCAGTCCCTTTCTTTTAAAATTGTTTCATCAAACACACACACTTGATGATGTATGACATGATGTAAAAGTAAACACGATTCATCAGTACTGTAGTTCTTCTGTGCGATCGGACCAGATGGAAGCGCATCAGTGACACCTGGAAGCCAATAACCCTGTCACAAGTTCAGAGGTTTTCCTTCCTTGGAGCACTTTGATCACAGCAGACCGGGAACATCCAACTGATTTGGAGTTTCTCTGACCCAGCCATACATACATCGTCTAAACATCATAATTTGGCCCTCGTCACAGTCGCACAAATCTTTACACTTGCCCATTTTTCCTGCTTACAACACATCAACTTCAGGGACAAAATGTTTACTTACTGCATAATATATCACACCCACTTCCAGGCACAACTGATACAAGATAATCACCGTTATTCATGTCAGTTCTCAGGGGTCATAATGTTATGGCTGATCAGTGCATATTATAGTATACGACAGTACTAATATCTATAGTGTACATTCCCAGATCTTTGAAGTATTATGTGTTTAAATGAAATATGTATCGTAGATATTACAGTATATACATTTACATATATGAGTGTTATGTCTGTGTCAAGATTCTTTTTATCCTATTGAAAATCTGACTTAATCTGTGCTTTAATTAATATTCAAACAACATTTGCTGCTTGAAAAATCTCAAAAAAAACTTATGACCAAAATCAGGCCAGAACGGGTTTATATCCCAAGCTGTCACGTTTTCTACACCATAACCGATTATAAGCCTGAAAAACGTTCATCACAGTACATCACACACGGCTCACGTCTCTCTCACACGCAAGCACTCAATTTCTCGCATATATGCACAGTCTCCCCCCCCCCCCTTTCTCCCTCTCGTCCCCATAGCCGTCCTCGTTCCTTCCCCATCCCTCGTCTCCATGGAGCGTCGAGCAAACTTTTAATGCGAGCAATGCGAATGGTGAGTCGTGCTCAGTAAAGTGCCATCTCAGCATCAGTGCTTTAATGATTAATGCCACACTGATGTCCTCAATTAATTTCCTATTACGACACAGAAGGCCGCAACCAGCCGATTCCAAATCTCTCACATCTCCTCATTTGTTTAAGAGCCATCTCTAGTCCCATGGCAGATGCCTGTCGGGAGCTCAGAGTGTGTGTGCGTGTGTGTGTGTGTGTGTGTTTGTGTATATATATATATTTCAGAAAAAGAGAGAAGATAGAGCCATCGGAATAATATTTGCTTTTTGAATTGCTAGTCAAAATATATATTTTTCCTCTCCAAGAAAATCCCCGAAAGAGATCCGCTTTTCTCGTGCAGGTTTTTTTTTTTCCTTCTCTGTGTTTGATCTAGATTTAGTCTGACACATACATTCACAGCTATCAAATATCCGCTCTTCATAAAGCAGCGAATCAAATTTTATGCATTGGATTTTCCTTCTTGTTTTATTTTTCCTTTCATTTTTTTTTAAACCAACATCGCCCCCTCAGGACTGTCAGAGCATTTCGATTTAAGAATCTCTCTCTTTCTCTCCCTCTGTCTCTCTCTCTCTCTCTCTCTCTCTCTCTCTCTCGGGGTGGTGAAAGCGCTTCTGAGAACGCAGCTCTTTTATTCCATTATGTGCTGTGAAGACAGCTGATGGAAGATTGCAGGTGAAACGTCTGGATCTTATCGACTCGGTGCTTCAGTTTATCGGAAAGAAACCAGCCTGGCACCATGGTTATCATGAGCCCAGTGCCCAGCATCAGACAGCTCCACTCTGAGGGAGAACACTTCCCCCAAAACCCTTCATAATCACATTCATTAGGCTAATAAAGCCAGGATCCGATCCTTAAACGAGCACTCTTAGTCTCTAACTTTCTTATATATACTTAGAGAAGGCAGCACAGCCCAGCGAGTGTGTGTGTGCTTGTCTAGTTGGCACACCGGTTCCCAGGTAAAGATGGCCTGCTGTATAGGTTTTAAATGCACAGCATCTTCACACACACATATCATTGTCCACATACATAAAGCCCTCAGCGTGTGTGAGGGAAATTGCCCTTGAAATGTATGTGTGTGTGTGTGTTTGTGTGTTAGTGCGGTGCCCTGGGCAGCGGCCTGCTTAATGATGGTCACACAATGCTATCTATCATCACACACACTTTGCAGCCAGGCCAGCTATTAAACACAGCCTAGAGCATAGCATTGCATTGCACACACACACACACACACACACACACACACACACACACACATATATACTGTATAAGAACAGATATACATTTTGTATGAAGTGCAGCCATGCAGCTATTAAACAGCCCCGGGTCTCCTGCAAACACAACACACACAGACTGGCAAGAGCCAGATACAAAAATACATTATGATAGAAATCACACACACACTCACTCACACACACACATATACACAAGGTTCAATCTCCAGCATTGACACGCCCACTGCCCTGATATACCTCGGTGTATAGAAAGTTCTCGAAATTCAAGAGTTGTGTCAGTTCGTGTAACTTTAAGCTTTTAAGTCCTAACCTGTAATTTGAATCCTAATGACCTTCATCTAAAAACCCCTTCACACTGAACTTGTTTCTGATTAGAGAAGAGGGAGGAGCTTATGTTTTTCAGTTTATTCATTAAAATAAGAGAGTGTTAGAAGGAGAAGCTGGTGAGAGCCTGAGTTCCTGTGTGATCTGATCATAAGTGTAACCAGGTTCCTGTAACCATGTGATCTGATCACTCAAACCACATTCAGAGGTGCTTCTGGCCGTCCGTATAGCAGCGAAGGAACACCTAATCGACTGCACTGTTCTTCTAACTGTAAAATGTTTCAACCCTAACACTACAAGACTACTCGTAAATCTTATTGAACAGTAGTGTGATCTCCAGCACAAGCCTAATGGACAATGGAGATACTTGTGAGGATGTGAGATGCCTGATCTCCATATGGGTGAAATTTTTGAAACAGCACGAAAGCAGATTTGTGAGTTTCTGCAGCGTAGAGCATGAAAGCCCTGCTCCAGTGGAAATGGTACTAGAACTGTACTGAAAGTAATGTAAAAGTTGGCATAACCTTTTTATTACCTGCCATACATAGTTTATGTTTTATATGAAACTGCACATGTAAGTAGAGTAACTCTTACACTACATATAGGCACTACACACAATAGTCTCCATTACAAACAATGCACTTGAGCCAACGCTGAATCCGACTCTTTGAAAATCTCTTTTGTCATAGTTGACGGTCTCCAACTGCCACTACAGAATGTTTACAGAAACGACACCATTGACCAGAACAATGTGCACAGACAGGTAAAGAAGTGTAGTTCTGTAGAATTCAATTCAATTTTAATTTATTTGTATAGCGTTTTTAACAATGGTCATTGTCGCTAGGCGGCTTTACAGAATCAAAAGAAAATTAGTGAAATGAGTTTGAAATGCGTGAGAAAATATGAATAAATCTGAAACTGAGATGAGGAGCGAGCCGAGGGCGGCGGTGGCAAGGAAAAACTCCCTGAGATGGCATTAGGAAGAAACCTTTAGAGGAACCAGACACAACAGGGAACCCGTATAGGTTTGGGTGATAACGGATAGCAGGGATTATTGTGCAGTCGTACTCTGTGTTAGGAGGCTGGAGGTTTAATATAATATGACAGGCGTTTAAGTTAATATGGAGTCCAGTTTCATTATTGGAGGCTTAGTTACAAAACTGTAGGAAACTCCAGTTCACTTCCTGTTTCCCAGCCAGCTTTGTTTTTACACAAATAAATTTCATGTTTTGTATTTCGTTCATCTTTCGCTAATTCTAAAGTTTAAATCAAAATCTGTTTTGTCCATAGCCACGTTTGCTGTGTTGATTTTGTTTATAATGTGGACATGCTGTTGACCTTCATTTACATCCAGCATCGGTTTTCATGACACCTGCATTACTGGTTATAACAGGTGCAACATGTATATGTTGGCTCCTGATGCATTCCAGCCACACTTTACTCCATGTGAAGCTCTTCCAAGTTCTTGAGTCAACTTTGCATGACAATCTTCTTAAGGCTGCTTGTGCTTCTTTTCCTACCAAAACTTTCCCTTCCAGTCCACTTTACATGAATATGCTTGGATATGCTTTGGATTATCCTGCTTGTGGTGTCAGTGATCATCTTTTGGACATCTGTAAAGTCAGCAGTTTTTCTTGTTATTGTGACTGAACTAAATCTGTATGAATAGTAATTTACTAAAACTCCAAATAAAATTCTGGAGATACTAGATTTTTGTAAAAACAAAAAAGGTCTAAAGTATATGACTTTCCATGTAATAAATGTTGTAATAAATTTAAGTATGAAAAACAAAAAAAAATTCCTTGATTAACACATTAACTAGGTATAATATTACTACTACTAATAATAATAATAATAATAACAATAATAATAAAGCTTGATTTCCGCTCTTTCACATAGGGTTGTCCCGCTCATGCAGTGCTTTTTCCCCAATTAGAAATTACTAAATTGTTTAATCTGAACTAACATTTGTATGATCTAAAGTAGCTCGTTTTGATACTGTAACATTGTCATAAAAGGTCATAGAGCGCCATGTGCTAGGATACATAGTTGTCATGGTGACGGTTACTGCTGGAGAGAGTGTTGTGTGATGTTGCTTAGGATTTAAATACAACACCTTGTGTGGAGGAAAAATAATACACCCCACCTGATGTACAAGAATTTTGACAGGCTGAAGATAAAAGGGTTAACCTAATACAGCATGGGTTACATTATTTTATTTTGCACACACACCCACACACACACACACACACACACACACACACATGCACACACACACATGTGCAAACAATATCATGATTGGATTTGGTCTGATGATTTTAATTTCATCATAAGCATGGATGTTCCTGACGTTCTCCCCGAGCACAATGCATCCTGGCAGCATGATACCCATTTTACTTTAGTCGCAACTCAGCTGTCAGCTCATCTCACACACACACACACACACACACACACACGCACACACACACACACCAGGCAAACACACTCACAGTCCTTTACGCACACTGCATATAATAGGACACGCAACGTTATATATAGAGTGTGTTTGATTCCTCCTACCTGTTAGGTATCATAACATGGACACCTGTGTGTGTGTGTGTGTGTGTGTGTGTGTGTGTGTGTGTGTGTGTGTGAGACAGATTGTCAGCTGAAGAGATGTAGAGCAGGTACAGAAGAGCTGGCAAAGTGACAGTCAACACTCATCACACACACACACACAAACACACACGCTTGATGCATGACATCCCACTTTATACAAACAAGTAAACCAAATGTACACAGATGTAGAGAGAGTATAAGAGAGGTTCTTCCTCTCCAGTTAATTTATTGCCTTTGGCAAGATGAAATGCATTTTTTAAGTTGTTGTTATGTATTGGAAACTGCGTGTGTGTGTGTGTGTGCGCGTGGTTGTGTGTGTGTGTCATTGTGTGTGTGCGTGGGTGACTTGTACAGAGACCTGTTGCCAAGCTACAGCAGCACCAACAGCAAGCCATGAGCAACAGCAGCTCTCCTACCGCGAGATAAAAAAACAGAGAGACAGTAAGATTGTGGGATTTTAGCTTTATTTATTTTATCGAATAGACTTTAATACGGAGCACTGACTGAGACTCGGGTCAGATCTTTAGCAAAAGCATATGCGCATCAGCATTTAACCAAAACACACATCAGCAAATAGAGTGAAGGAAAGCCAGGATAATGAGCAGACACAGACACACACATACATACACATGCATGGCCTGGCACCGTGACCGTGCAACACCTGATGATTCAGTAAAACTGAAGCATAGCCACATTAAACTTCTTAAAAATACGCCTGCTTGTATTCCTTCCAGTTGTTTTACCTCACTGAGGCAAATATGGACGAAAATGTTTTATACGAAATGCAGAAATTCATTAAAACATATATATGTTCATAATAATACATTAAACTAGTTTAAATTACAGTTCCCCTTAATCAGGTTACTGTAATGTGGTGTAATATCAGGAACAGACATGAGGAACACAACCGCAGGTCGATCACACAAACAAATCAAACACGTGCAACAGTATGGTTGCAAATGTATAATGTATAATAGTTAACACTTAATGATAAATCGATATTTGTGGATAAGAGAAAGACAAAAAAGCCGTGTTTGGGTGAACCCATCCTTCAAGTATGAAGAAAATATGGATGGTTTCATCTGCCGATCCAGGAGGAGGAACGGGTGAAGCTGATTGCTTGGTTCTTGTCACATGACCTGCAGCGCGCTTGTGGCATTCTGAAAAGCTTTTCATCTCTCATGGATAACCATTTAATGCTAAAAAAAACATAATGACGTAAAATAAATGAATAATAGTGAGTGAAAATATCTTAAATATTGTCAATTTGAGCTCCTTTTATAACAATAAACCCAATTTAAGATTATTAAAGATATTGTTAGACATTTTATTCATTTTCACCTTGAAACTGTCTTGTTCTACTAGTGGAAAAATGTCGAAATAATTAGTAAATTAAAAAATATATATAAAGACTTTGTATGATTTTTTTTTTTCCTGGACTTTTTTTCAAATAAGTGTCTATTCTAAGTAATGCTTGAGTGAAGCACAAATTTCCTAAAATATTGCAAAAACAGCATACAGTTACTGAAGTTTTTTCCACTCCTGATCACAATCTTTTAGAATCTTAGCAATGAGAATATGCTGAGTCTTACTTCTCTACTGTTTAAATTTCTCTACCGTTTAATACGATTACAATAAAACAAGTGTAAGAATATTAATATTTAGACATACTTTACTATTTTAACTTTTTGCTTTTGCTTATCTTTAGAAACTAATTCTTAGATACACAGATCATCCACTAGCACTAGCAATAACACTGATTATCAATTATATACCAGTGAACTGGTCACAGGATCATGGGAACCCAAGGCTCACACATGACCACCCGCAGGGACCCAGTGCACCACAACCCCCACACATGGGGCACAGCAGGGCACAGACGCGGCCCCCAAACTCCCCAGATCCCAGTCTGATTGAGCCCCCTTAGGATCACCAGACAATCAAGTGCAATTCACAGAGGCCTCACCCCATAACCCACAGCACCCAAAGGATCTGCTGCCAGCATCCCAGTGCCTGACACCACAGCACACAACGAGAGGAACTGAGGACTAATGACCCGAGGGGACAGAGCTGCCCCGGTAGCACAAGAGCCAAAAAATTTTTTAAACTGTGGTGGTTTAATGTTATGGCTGATCAGTGTGTAGAAACAGGATCACTAGTCTTAGATTTGGTTTATTGTAACTTTATAATAAGACGCAATAGTGTGTGTGTGTGTGGCTGCACTTTCTGAGATGCACACTATATATATGGCCCTAAGACTAAACACTTTTTATTTATTATTCACAAAAGTGGATTTGATGATATAACTCTCTTTAGATCTATAACCGTGAATAAATTTGTCCACCACGCTTCAAGTTAGGGAAAAAAAGGACCAAAAAATGCAGATTTGAGTTTCAGCTGTGAGACGATCGAGCGAGAAAGTCGGTCTAGGTTGACATGTAATATAAAGCAGCTCATTTCTGTAACATATCTCAGTATGTTGCAGGTAGTCTTGCTCCGTAGTTGTGTGTGTGTGTATATGTGTGTGTGTGATATAAATAAATCAGTAGAATAAAGCAGTGTAGCTCCACATTGATGTGAAATAAAGCAATGTGAGGCTTCACACCCCAGCAGTAAGCCCGTAGCATTCATGAAATTTATACCTCCATACTCGTTAAACCATCGATTTCCTCTTCGTCATGGAGAGCAGCACACACTCGCTTTTCCAAATCCGCAAATCCGTCTTCGCGCACGTGCATTTCCTTGCTTCGTCTGAAAGAACAAAAGAGGCTGAAGGTCAAAACTCAATACCAGTACAACACACAGTTCTCTCTCAGACACACACACACACACACACACACACACACACTCCATACTACCATGCACCTTACACATGTACGTGTAATCACAATAACGTACAGCCCATCACCTACTCACTCGTTTCTTGCCTGTAAGCTGGATTAAAAAGCGTTTAATACAAACAGACTTGCGTCCTTGTGGTTTTCCTTGTCAAACCTTTAAATAAGTAAATGGAATAAAGCATGTGTGTGTGTGTGTGTGTGTGTGTGTGTGTGTGTGTGTGTGTGTGTGTGTGTGTGTGTGTGTGTTTTTAGCCCACGCTGAGGTGGAGAACACAATCCAATTTGGTTATTGTTTGAGATGTAGATGAAATCTTTTCTCAAATCCACTGCAGGTATTGTCTGAACACCTTGAAATATTCATCTCCCTACCCTTCTCCAATCTAGCACCTGGCATGGCAAAATTAAAATGCTAATACGAGCGTCAGACAGAAGGCAGAAGGTACAAGAGGAAAAGTTGATTTTTGAGTCTTTCGCACAGATTTGGAGAACTTTCCTCCCGTGCGTGGGCTGACAGAAGTGTTGAGACAAACGAGTTTCAGGTTGTTAAACGGCAGAGAACGGAGAACGCTCTGCACACGCATCTTGTAGTGGTAAACTGGTTGACGATAAAGACCTACAGAAGTGTGCGGTGGCGTGATCGCAACGTTAGACTGATCAGCTGCCATAGTGAACACAGGCACGCAAGATGTTTTACTCCTCAAGCGCTTACAGAATGATGAAATTGTATTTAGTGATAATTAGAGCACATGTTAGGAGGTGTGTATGTTCCCAAAACATCTCCAAGATAGAAATTGTTGTTGTTTCCTAAGCTTGTGGATAAAATATTAGAATATTAGAAAATAAACTGTAGCAAGTGAAAATATCTTGAAGCTATTCAAAGTTATTTAGTTTCTTATTATAAGAAACCAAATATAAGATTATAAGCTTATTTGCCCCGTTTCTGTATGTATTATATATTTTAAGTATTAATTTTATGCTCTAGACATGCTCTAGTGTTTTGTCTTGTTACCTTGTAAAAAAAAAAAAAAAAAAAGTTGATAGGAAAGACATTTATAGCTGCTATAATGTACAGTACCAGTCAAAAGTTTGGACACACCTTCTAATTCAATGTATATGGAATGAGGTACACATATGGAATGAGGTAATTAAGTAACAACATATGGAATGAGGTAATTAAGTAACAACAACAGTCAGTGGTTATTTTAAGACATGAAGACCAGTTGTTCTGGAATAGTTCTTGCAAGAACAGAAATGTCAAGTGCTTTCGCAAAACCCATCAAGCACCATGATGATGAAACTGGCTCTCATGAAGACCATCCCAGGAAAGCAAGACCAAAATTTTCTGTACTTCTGCTGCAGAGGTGAAGTTCATTTCGAGTTACCAGCCTAAGAAATCACCAAGTAAAAACTCCACCTCAGATTAGAGGCGTTATGAAGGATAACAGAGCATAAGTAGCAGACACGTCTCAATATCCACTGTTGAAAGGAGATGATTGCATATTGTGGACACCTTCAGTGTAGAAAGAAACAAGTCTCAGGAAAGACCATGGGGTTGGAAGGTGTGTCCAAACTTTTGTCTGTGCAAAAACTCATGTAGATAAATAAGTCATTCTATACATTTCGGTACGTCTCTCATAAGGAAAAAAAATATCTACACAACTGTATCTAGAGTAGTCTAGTCTACACTAGTGTATCTACACAACCGGGTAACATTTCCTTTTTTTTGATGAATAATGTCAGGTGTAATTCTCAGCTGGCTGACCACAAGTCATGTTCAAAAACAGTTTAAGATCATATTTAAATAAATAATTTAATTAAATCATAAAGAACCTATCAACCATATGAGTGTATGCAGAATAGTTGATGATCAAGTGACAATGAGCTGTATTAGTTAAAATATTTTGTTTTAAATAAGAGTGCACTTAGCACAGCATGTTTAAACTGTAGGCGAGATGGGCAAAGTACACAAATCCTGTATTTGAGTAAAAGTAGAGATTCCCTAGGGCAAGTATTACTCAAGAAAAAGAAGTCCTCCATTTACATACATGTACTTGGGTAAAAGTACAAAGGTACTCAACTTCAAATTTAATTAAGTAACAAAAGTACAGCGCTTGTATTAGCTCACAGTAATCCTTTTTCATAGTAATTTCTCTCTCTCTCTTTACTTCCTAAATGTGAACATACTTTTTACATTGCTGTCTGCAACCAGCTCCGCCTCTGATTGCGAGCGCCTGTTGCGTTTTTGTCATGTCTCAAAGGTAAGGCCATTCAAGCGATTATGCATAATAGTCAGCAGGTGACAAAGTTCCTGCTTCAAATGCTACATCCATGGCCAAATATTTTGAGAATGAACTAAATATCCCAGGAGACTTACTGTAGGGCACAAGGCGGGGTACACATTGGACAGGGTGCCAATCCGTCGCAGGGCACATAGGTCAAACATGATATAAAAAATTTTTTTAGAATAAATGTATTTATCATCAACAGATGTGGAATGTACCCCAAATTATAGAATGACTCTTATGATATAATATATGCACCAAACTTTTTGACATTCTTAAGGAAGTAAGATTCATTCATTAACACTAACATTTAGCTGACTTTCCTTTAGCGTCTTGCTTTTGAAGCACCAACTGGCCTCATTGTAGAACGAGAGGAATGTTCTTATCTCAACAGTACCAGGAACAAGACCTTTTTCAGAATGTCCAGGTCAACCAGGTTATCACTCCACTGAGGTTTTTCTTTAAATTAAAAACTGTTAGCATCTTTGTATCTTAGCACGTGAATTTTTTTTTAGAAAACAAACCGATCTATAAATAATTATTTTATTTTTTTAAATTCTATTTTTAAAATAAGAAAAATGTCACGTTTTATTGGTCAAAATCCTTTGCAAAATTTTTAGGAATTTATTTCTTAAAAGAAGCAAAATTATCCCCTAGACATATGACTAGACATATGCTTATGATTATTTATTATTTATTTATAGATAGGCTTGGCTAGATTAAAAAATATTTCACTTGCTAAGATATCTTTTTTTTTTTAGTGAGAAAGATTCTTAGCTGTTTGTTTTGAGACAGTCCTCCCTCAGCCTCAACAACTCTTCATCCTCTTCTGAGTAAAAATCAGAAATCAGAAATGTGTCTGTTCCAAACTGAAAAGAAGGGCACTATCAGTAGTAAAGTGTCATTTCATGTGTATGTTTTATAATACAACTATTTACACTTGTTGCATGTGTGTGTAATTGATAATAAAACACTGCTAACTATCCAGATAACACTCAAACATCTCTGCCACAATCCACAAAACTGAGCAGGAATGATTAGTCTTGTTTTAAGTAAAATCCAGAACCACTGTTCCTTTTAAACATTCGAACCTGCTAGGTCTGTGAGTCGATAGCGCATTTCCTTCGAGTCTTCTTGTGTGTAAGAGAGCTGCTTTGATTACTGGCTCGAAAGGGATTGGAGCCAGATTTCTGCGGTCCCCAAAGCGATTCATGTCCCCTTTCCGCACGGTCGATGCAGCCCCAGGCCAGCTTAATGTGCTCTAAGCAATACCTATTACTCATACGCTGTCAATTTAGGTAATTTATTGCCGTAATTCTGCCCTCATATGAATTGTGGCAGTTCAGAGTTTGTAAATACTTTGAAGTTAATTGAGGGCATCAGTTCCTGCGAGAGCGAGCAAGGTGTGTGCGAGAGATTGTGCATGCTTTGCCAATTAGCATCTCTCCCACCTCCTGCTTCCAATCTCAAAACAACTCGCAGCGTTTAGCGCTTTTGCTTCCCCGAGCTTGTTTCAGACACTCTCCCGGAACGGCGAGCATGTTTGCAGGGATGTCATCGAGCGGGTTAATTTAACTGCCTTGGTGTCAGACGAGCTCCGGGCAGCTCCTCTGTAAAGACATGATGCTTTATTATTTAAGTCTTCCAACTGCTTCGATCGAACGATGAGATTTTGTTTTTCACACTCTCTATTAAGTAACAACCTTGACCTATGGTTGTTGTCTTTCCTTTTCAATTTCCATTTGCTTTTGTCTTCTTTGACTGCCTCCTCCTCCTCCGCCTCTTTTCCCTCTCGTTATGTTTGCTCTTTCATCTCATCAGAGAACTATTCTCTCTCCCTAACTCCCTCCCTCCGTCTCTCTTTTCACACATGTTCACCTCTCTGTGTGTGTGTGTGTGTGTGTGTGTTTCTGCCTCCACCCCAGAACCCAGACATCGTTCTGGTCCACTATCTTAACGTTCCAGCCATAGAGGATTGTGGGAAGCCATGCGGTCCAATCCTGTGCTCAATCAACACCGACAAGAAGGAGTGGGCCAAATGGACCAAGGAGGAGCTCATCAGCCAGCTCAAACCCATGTGTGAGTATTTATGATATCTTAGAGGATGTAAATATCCCAGTGTTCAGCCGGTTCTTATTCCTCCTCTCTTCATTAAGACTGAAAATAAAAACACACACTGCATCAGTTTCATCGCAATTACACCACACGATTAAAGCCATCCGTTGAGCTGGGACGAATATTAAGCTTATAAATCATACATGTCAGGGTATAGATGTGAGCGGGGGGCTTTTTTTTTCCCCAGCAGTCCATCACGTCTCCCAAATTGAAGACAGCAAGTTGCCAAAAGCCTGACAAACTGAAGATCACTCCTGAGTAGTTCTGACAACGCTCCCTGAGCCCGCTGTGCGTATGACCTTATACGAGTCCGTCCAGAGGATCGACTCACTCAGTGCATTGACAGGTAGCTGTCATTTCCAGCGTAAAGCCTCAAACAGAAGGACACACTCGTGCCGAGATTAAAAACTTTGAAAAGTCAGACAACGCTTCGTCTCGTGCCGGTTTCTCTGCTGCTTCATTACGCAGTCTGTAAAAGCATCTGTATATTTGAGTGACTTTTAAATCTCAACACACTTCACTGCGTCATTAACTTCATGATGTGATGTGGCAATGAGGAAAGGGCAAGCAAACACCACTCACATTCCAAATCTCTTTGACCGACCTTCTGGAACAACTGTGCCATCCGTGCTGCTATACTGCCATCTAGTGCTGAAATGCCAGTACTGAAATTCAGTATTTCGTGTAGATTATTTTTTTTCGCAGACTCAGGCAAAAACCCAGGATCTGCTGACTCTCCTTCCTTCGCTCCCCAAGTCATGAATTTTAAATGAGTTGGTTTTGCACTAGATTCTCAGGTTAAATACCCCACCGTCCCCCACCTCACCCCCCCTCCTACACTCCTGCCGCTTATTTAGTTAGCACGCATTTGCTTGCTTTACAATTTAAACTTCTTTAGTAGCTATTGATTTGTAGTCATGTCTGTTTTCGCTCCAGCAGATTAAAAAGGATGCTCGTAATTGATGAGGTGCACGTCTGTGCTGTAGAATTCAGATTAAGGAGCAGACGCGATAGCTTTATAGCTTTTGCCCCATGTTAGCTCTTGTTCCGCTCCACTACCAATCCCATCACGGCACACTCAGCACATGAACAGCATGGCTACACTCTGGTACTGGAGAAAAATAAGAAACCACGTTACGCAGAGCTGTAGGAGCTGTTCAGCACACGCCATCACACTCTCCTCATGTTTGCTAGATGTGATACTGCCATAGAATATGGTCCATTAAACGCAACGAATGAAACAATTTATGAGCATCGTTTACAGTATAAACCTATACTATAGAAGGAATAAAACAATGCCAATAAAGCAAAATAATTATGCTTTTAATCCTTATATACTGTAGACTACCCAAAAAAAGTCAAAGATTCTAATATTTTATTCAACCAATATTTGCCCTGATTATTGCATCGCTTTCGCTGTGGCATCGCTTCGATAAGTTTATGCAACATCACAACATTTACTTCCATGCAGAGTGGCATTATGATGGGAGAGTCGGACTGCGGCGCAAAAGCCCTCTCCAGTACATACCAAAGATTATAAATGGGATTAAAGATTATAAAAAGGTCTGGACTCTGTGGTGGCCATCCATGTGTGAAAAAGATATACATAGAATAGTTTTATTGTTTTTGTTTTTTTTTTGTCTCTTTTTTTTTTACAAATTTTCATGATTTGACCCTCCGTCCAAAAAACGTTTTACTCCTGACTGGAGACATTGGAGAATCATTTCATTATTTTTATAGAACCATCTTCTTAGGGGTGCTACTGGCATTCCAGAATGTTTTCTAAAACCAGTGCGAAAATTAAAGGCCCTTTATCGGGAAATGTGTCAGAGTTTGGTACAGTTTGCTGCTGTGTGTGAGAAAACCTAGGCAACAAAAAAAAAGAAAACATTTTTACCATGCGTGATATTTTGAAATGGAGTCACCTACAAAAATATATTGCAGCAGTTGATAAGCTCCTATTCTAAGCAGTTTGTGAGTTCATAGACTTGAACAGTAGGCTGCAGTCATTTTTAGTGTCAACCTGGGTATCTTCAAGCTGTCCATACTGGTGCACTTAACATCTCTCATAGGATGGAGCTAATCCACTAAAATGGATAAATCCCACCCTGCACTAAACTACTAAATAGTAGACATGCCCTATACTGTAGTTACGAGTTCTGCACAAAGAGACTTGCTGATCATTTGGTGTTAGTGATTAGTGGTGTGTGTTCTTCGCATAAGATTTTGATGCATCGTGTCTTAGAGCGTTTAAAAGGTTTTGTTGTCTAATGATAAAGCCTTGTTTGAACTCCATAATCTGTGTATAGTATAAACCTGTGACTTAAATACATGCTGAGAGAAGATGGAGTTTTGATCGGGCGGATTTTGTGTTTTCCTCACACCAGAACTTTTTCCACAATAAAATGAACAAATGAACTGTAATTAGTAGATAAAAAGTAATAATTTTCTTGTTAGAGTATTATTATTATTTTTGTTATTATTATTATAATAATTATTATTATTATTGTTATTATTATTGTTATTATTTTTTGAACACAAGCAACTTTGACTCACAAAATCACTTGTGTTTTTACTTTTTTGGAACTAGTGTATTATGTATTAAACCCCATTTATGCTAGAGTTACATACACATTATATACACACATTATGTACAACATATGATATTATGAGGAGCTTACAGAGTGATGGTGTTTGACCTGAATCTTTTTGATAAAATAGTCAGGACACAACATGTGACTGCAGGTTTAGAACATTTTCTCAGGGCACAGCTTTGACTGTGACACATCAAAAGTTGTGTTATTGAAACAGCATTAGGTTTATAAAAGACGATTTTTCAAAATTATTCCCTCACCAATTTCAAGTAATAAATACATGTATGCCTATACGCAGCTTCATGTCACACACTGGTGCAGTAACAAGCCTTCCTTGTTTTTAATTCATGAATAATTTAGACAGTGAACACCTTAAGAACAAAATAGATGACTGATAGAAAAATCATTTAAATTTTCACCTGTGCATTCCAGATCATGATCATTTGACCTCCGTTATAGCAAGTTTTATATTAATTTATACTTTTTACTAAAAATGTAAAATAGATTTAAAAGACCAAATAATTGTTAACATAAAGAACTTGAACCAAAATATCAGATACAATCTTCTGATGAGAGTCACATTAGGTACTACTAACCACTAACATCATCAACTAAGAGACAATAAATAGGTCGTTGGCATGTTGGCGTAGTGGTTAGTACTGTGTCCTCCCACCTCCAGGGTCAAGGGTTTGATTCCCGTCTTGGGTCTTTGTATGTGTGGAGTTTGCATGTTCTCCCTGTGCTTGGTGGGTTTCCTCCCACAGTCCAAAGATATGCAGATTAGTCTAATTGAATTTTCAAATTGCCCAGAGTGAGTGTATGAGTTTTTGTGAACTTGCAATTAATATGCACCTCGTCCAGGGTGTTCAACGCTTCGTGCCCCAAGTCCCCTAGGATAAGCTCCAGCCCTTCCGTGACTCTGTACAGTATAAGCGGCATAGAGAAAGAGTGACTTTAATCTGACTATGAACCAAATAGAAACACAAAAAAAATTTAAATAGAAAAGACTGAATTTGTATTTGAAAATATTTTTTATTAGTTATTTTTTATTTGATTGTATTTTTTAATAAAAAAATCTTAAATATTAGAAATTAAATTAAAGTTTTTACATAATTTGTTGCATTTTTTACATAATAATTTTACATAAAATTAACATACATAATTGTTACAATGTTACATAATAAAATTAACAGATAAACATTAATGTAATAAAAAGTCATAATTTTGTTTTTGAATTATTATTATTATTATGAACACAAGAACATAAAAATCAAAGAAAAAAATTTACTTTTCTATTTATTATATTTATTATATTAATGATATTTTTTTAAAAGTTGATTTTAATTGCGTGGAAAATCTGTGTGTTTGGTTATATCTCTATTATAAGTTACCTCCTTTGTTTTTTATACTTTTAGTAGTTTTTAAAGAGAGATCAGCTGATTATCAAGGTTTCAGTGTCTGGCTCAGAAAAGCAAAAGTGGCATTGTGTATTATCTCTAATCTAAACCATAGTGAGTAGTCGTGCTGAATATAACTGGCTGGATTTTATTACTGTGAATAAAGAGTTCAGCCGTGATGGTACTCCATGTGGTCAGGGAGCATGAGGCTTTCTCTCCCTTGCAGTGCCAGTAGAGGGAGCTGGTGAGGTGGTGGGCGCTGATGCGCTGCCCGCTGGTCTGTGTGGCTGTCTGGCTGACGTCTCTGTCTCCTCCTCTCTTCCGGCAGTTCATGGCATCAAGTGGACTTGCAGCAACGGGAACAGCAGCACCGGCTTCTCGGCTGAGCAGCTGGTGCAGCAGATCCTGGACAGCCACCAGACCAAGCCACCTCCCCGGACTCACAACTGCCTCTGCACAGGGACACTGGGTAAGGGAATGCCGGGCAGAGAAAAGACAGGGAAGGGCATGATTGCAAAGATTCTGGTCTTAACAGATAAATTATGTAACATTATTGTAAGATAATGTCAAAAATGACATATCTTATTCCATTTTTTTATGAAACAGCGATGTGAAGAACGGATAAAGCATTAAAGCAGAAGCGTCTGAATGCAGACAGAGTATATTTTATTACTGTCTGGAGGGGATTGTTTCTGAAAGGGTGTTTCCTCTGTGCATGCAGAATCCACCCTAAAGCTACTTTCAGCTTTGAATTTCATAGAAGTTACATCTTTACTGTGCTTTACTGTGTTTAAATAAATATCATAAAGAAAACCATTTTTTACTTTAATCCAAAAAAAATGTTCGGACTGGTTTTATATGATCTGATGAATATTCCTTACATAGAGCTAACAGTGTGATTAGTATAAAATAATTTTTAAGGAGCCATAGATAATGTATTGAAGTCAATATATCTAGTATGACCTAATCTTTTGTCATTTAAACTTCTGTTAAACTTATGAAGTCCTTAAATTCTCAGTTTTAATATGGATGTAAAACACTAATCAAAATTATGGATAATTTTAAATGAAAGACACACAATATTGAATTTTCATGCAAAATAAATCCTGAGATCCCACATATTTATACTGTATTGCTTGCATCAACTGTGTGGGCCACAATACAGGTGGAATGTAGTATTGTGTCTGTGCAGTATAGATATTTGTCACTAGATGGCAGCCTTGTTGTACATATGAAATTATTCCTCTCACCCCATGGCAAGCAAGGAAAATATATTTTAAGGGTGAGAAGTACATGTCACTGAACAACAAAATTTCATTACAGGAATTTTCTTTTTTTATGTTTCATCACGAATCTCAGCCAACACAGTAAACATATAGTTTGTACAGAACCATTTCAAGATAGACACAGTACAAACAGTTGTTTATTGCCCCACAGCCACCATAAAGCCCCATAAGAATATATAGAATAATAATATATTATGCATAATAATGCTTAAGGCCCTCATACATTCAGCCCTGGTGTACGTATTGGTACATAAAACAAAAAGCTCATGCATGTTCTTACCGCTGCATGTGTTCCTGTGTGCTCCAAATGTCCACAGGTGCTGGCAGCAGTCTGCATCACAAGTGTAATAGTGCCAAACACCGCATCATCTCCCCAAAGGTTGACCCGCGCACTGCAGGTGCTTACAGCAGTACTCATTCTGAAGTCCAGAACAGTGATGTGTCTGAGGGCAAAACTGATCACACCCATGGAGCGGGCAAAAACGGAAGAACAACAGGTGATGGGGCAGGTGGATCGACAGCACGAGAAAAGAGGAACAGCAAAGGAACGAAACCGGCTCTACTTCATCAGAACAGCATGGAGGTGTCCTCCACCAACCAGGTTGAAGTACCAGACACCACCCAGAGCTCACCTGTCTCCATTAGCAGCGGGTTAAACTCTGATCCAGACATCGCCGACAGCCCGGTGGTGACAGGTATGAGCCACGTGGCCTCCGTCATGAGCAGCCTCTCCCAGTCCGCCACTGTCTTTATGTCCGAGGTCACAGGTGATCCCGTGTACAGCATGTCTCCCACTGGAGATCCCAGTACTCATCTCCTAGGCCCAGAAACAGCCTCAAGCAGCTTGGTGCTGGCAGTCGCTCCTGACAGTCACAAATTTGCTTTTCCTGGAGCTGTGGGTGTGGGTTTAGGAGATGTAGGGTCTACAGAGAGGTTGGCAATGCTTTCTGCAGCTAGCATGTCAGAAGAGCTTGTCCTCTCTAGCAGCCTAGAGTCTGGGAGCATAAAGCTGCCTGAAACTACCATGAACTTTGACCCAGACTGCTTCCTCAATAACCCCAAGCAGGGTCAGACGTATGGAGGAAATGGGCTGAAGACAGAGGTCAGCAATGCCAGCAGCTGCAGCAACGGAGGAGTCCGCTGTTCGCCTTCTCTCACTGACAATGGTTATGGCTTCAACGCCTCACTGGTCAAGAATATAAAAACTGAGGACACATCATTTGAGCAGCAGCTGGCCAAAGAAGGTGGTTACCAGGTTGGAGAGGTGGTCAGTGGTGCGGGTAGCCTGTCCAGCTCCTCAGGCAGTGGCTCTACTCAGAGTTCACTGGCTCTGACACCAACTAGCTCATTACTCCCATCTGGGGGTGGCCTGAGCCCTAGCACCACACTGGAGCAGATGGATTTCAGTGCCATTGATGCCAAGCAGGACTACTCTTCTACAATAATGTCTGCTACAAGCTATGGTCAAGCTATACCCAGCCCCCAGCTGGCTCACCAGAGCCACTCTCCCAGTTTCTTTCTGCAGGGCTCACCCCAGTCCACTCAGACTCAAACACACCAGAACACTAGCTCTTCTGCTCAGAACTCACACGATGCCACTGCTTACATGGCTTTGTCCGTAGTCAAGACTGATTCAACAGGCACCAACGGACATCACCACCACCACCACCACCACCACCATGCTCATCAAGGCCAGCACACTGCATCAAACTGCAACGGCAGCTCACCAACAGAGAGAAATGGACATGGTGGCACTCTGCAACTTCTGCAGTACCAAAACCGCTTCACTGGTGCTAGCAAAGAACACGAGGAAGTTGGAGGGTTGGAACAACCAGCCAACTCGGAAGGTCAGGAGACAGGTGGGCAAGAAAAGGAGACAGAAGACTTGCTGAAGGCCGGGGATCACCTGCAACACTGTGTGGGAAACGGGGCTGATGGCAGTGGAGCTACAGAGCACTACCTCCAGCAACCAGAGAGCACCAACATTAGAGCAGGAGGAGCTGGAGGAACGGGCACGAATAATGGAGCCCTTTGTAACGGCACTGATGGAAACAGGTCAACTGGCAGTCCGCATCAGCAGCTCCAGCCACTCCTACAAGGAGCAGGGCTCGTCCAGGGGCTATTTAACAACATGGCAGCCCACCAGGCTCTGGCCACAAGTGGAGCTAATGGAGGAGGGTCCATGGAGATCAGTCTGGATCACTTTGACGTCTCGTTTGGAAATCAATTTTCAGACCTCATCAACGATTTCATTTCAGTGGAAGGAGGAAACGGTGCAGCAATCAGCGGACAAACGGGCAATGCACTCTACAGCCATCAGATAATGGCCCACTCAGGCACGGAAGGGCAAGTGTCATCTGGAGGAAGCAGCCAGCAGGTTGCTGAAGAGGGCACCACTCATGGAACTGCAGGGTACAACTCTGCAGAAATCTGTCTGCAGCCTTGTTGCAGCCCCCAGTCAGCCCAGCCTGGGGCATTGGGATCAGACACTGGGCAGTTGGCATACATGCAAGTAGATGAGGTAGTGTCTGCAGCAGTGGCTCATGGAGCCATGGGAATGCTTCAGAACACTGGGAGGCTGTTTGTGGTGACAGACTACTCACCAGAGTGGTCTTACCCAGAGGTGAGTAAGTCAGTGAGTCTGGGAGAATAATTTTGCTGGAGACATGGGGTAATTTTGCCACCTGAATTTTGTCCTTGATTTGATTCTAAGCTCAGGTGTGCAGATTTTCTCATTCTCATTGTGTCCATGTGTGCAGATTTTCTCATTCTCATTGTGTCCATGTGAGTTTCTCTGGTTCTTTCTTCCATCTAATAAAAGTACTCTAAAAATTGCCATGACCAAGATATGGAATTTACTGAAAATGAATACATTTGTGCTGCTCAATGTAACTAGTTCCCAGAACACCTTGTGGTTGATTTTCATGGAGCTGTGATGTATCAAAACCACAAGATGGCAGCATTTAGACAAAAAAAAATTAAAGAAAATGAGACAAAAGAAGGACAAATTTTTCTATTTATTTATGTCAAATGGAAAATCAAACCAATGATCTAATGGGGCAAAGGGACATTATATAGATTAACTCACAGAATCATAAAAGAGCCAGACAAAGCTTTTAGATATTAATTTCAATCTCCACCTACACTGTCTATGAGTCAGGCATAATAATTACTACTTGATGACTGTTGTATTCATTATTAAATTACTAAATGTTTACTAAATGTTGTAGGGTGGAGTGAAGGTTTTAATTACAGGACCATGGCAGGAGGCCAGCAGTGACTACACTTGCCTGTTTGATCAGATCACGGTTCCTGCCTCTCTCATTCAGCCCGGAGTGCTGCGATGTTACTGCCCAGGTAAGACCCCAAACAGGACATGCATGCATATAACTGTAGCCGTGGACCAGACTGTATTCATTTTCATTTTGTCAACTTAAAAGTATTTTATAATAAAATAAAAATAAAATAAAATTGTTAGTTTATGATAGCAAGGTGTTTCCAGATGTCAAACGTACCCTGGTACAGGTGGTACCATGACTGGTACCTGATGTGATTTTGTCTAATCTGTATACTAACGTAATAACGTATGTCACATGACTGTATAATTCATTATCAACTATT
This sequence comes from Clarias laeviceps, assembly GCA_030014305.1. NCBI lineage: Eukaryota > Metazoa > Chordata > Actinopteri > Siluriformes > Clariidae > Clarias > Clarias laeviceps. The sequence goes on along the minus strand of JAQMYJ010000016.1, from coordinate 3,480,180 downwards.
AAAGTCAGCTTCTATTATGAAAGCATTATAGAGACACTGATCAAAATTTCTATATTTAAACAATTTGTCATAATATTTTGAGGAAAAAAGTTATAAAACACTACAAAACCGGATGTTTGTGCACCCCTGACCAACTAAGAGGTACAAACCTGATCCATCATAGTTTAGGTTGGAGCAGAATAAGTGGAGATTCCTGTATAGATCACTGACTGAACTCACCTGCACTGAACTGGAACTGGAGCCTCCCTGACATCACTTCAGTGCATGAGCTTACTAAAAAAAAATCAAATCTCCACAAAAGCAAATCTAATGGAAGTGCATTATAACGGGATAGAAGGAATAAATCTGGAATGAGATGTTCGGTGATTGTGACACATTTTGTAAATGTGATGGAACAGGTCTCCACATACTTTTGGCTGTATAAGTGAGTTTATTAGAGGAAAAAAAATCTTTAGTGTCTGATATGACAAGAGAAAAAGTACTTTTTTGAAAATTAATTCATATTATGTCATATGAATTCATAGTGCATTCAGTACAGAATTAGCAATCATATTCTAACTATGTTTATAATATTTTTCTGTTTGTTTTGTTTTTAAATGGCCATAAAATAGCTGTCCAATAAAAAATCCAATTTGATCATTATTCATGTACAAATTTACTATTTATACAGTAGATTATGTATAAATGCCTTAAACAGAGCGCATGCTTTTCCTCCTAGCTCACGACACGGGCCTGGTGACCCTTCAGGTGGCTGCCAGCAGCCATATCATCTCCAACTCGGTGGTGTTTGAGTATAAAGCACGTGCTCTCCCCGCGCTGCCCACCTCTCAGCATGACTGGCTCTCCCTGGACGGTAGGTTGCTTCCTTCATTTCGCATGTTGTCCACTGAGGTGCTGCTTTTTACACTGTGATTCACTTACAAATATATATACAGTGTTTGTACCTCCTGAAAGTCTTTTATTTTCATGGCATTTTACTATTTTCTGTCTTCTGCTCATGAGTCGGTGAGAAGCTATTAATTATAGTAAGCAAACATCTAATCATGTTCTCCAACTTGATTGTGAAAAGGTCTACAAGCAGATTAGTTTTACATTAATGCACTCAGGGGTCTAATAATAAACAGATTGTGTCCTTGTTCGACTGTTGATGCAGTGATGGTTTAATATTGATGTAAGGTGCCTCCAGTGCTAGTGCTTTGTAACAGTTAGAGATAAAGCTCTAACTTTATTTTCCACTCTATTAAATATAACGGGGGGGGGGAAATCTATTTCTTACTTTAATTACTGATAGATAGATAGATAGATAGATAGATAGATAGATAGATAGATAGATTTGAAACCAGATATTCACATACACTTCAGAAAAAAAAACACAAAACCTTTTTTTGTCGTTACTGTTTAACACTTTATCAGAGTGCCAATTTTCTAAACACAAACCCAACAACTACTTGAGTATTGAAAGAGCAAACAAGTTTATTGCAACCAAAAGTAAATGGACAGCACTGGACTGGCCAGCCAGAAGACAACAGACACTCCGCGAAAATTCAGCAAGCTCCCCACAAAAATTCTGCAAGATCCCCTTACTTCCCCAATTTTACATGGTTTATATACCCTTCCTTAGCAATTACATCATTGTTTGCTCCTCCTTAACTCAAGAAATGACTTAATATTCATGAGATGTAAGCTAATTTTGCTCAGGTCCGATTGATATGGCACCTCCCCGTAATTTTCCCCTCTCATCTCATATTTATTCATGTCTAGGTCGGCCTAAAAGATCTTGTTTAAATTTTTCCCTTTTTTGGAAAAAGTTTGGTTTGTTCCTGTTTTCTTAACCAGACTATTGACCACTTCTGGTGAAGACTTGGGTTTTCGTCTGAGAAAGTTTTAAGCTTTTTCTAAGATACATAATAATCATATTCCTATTTTCCTATTCCTATTCCTATTCAATAACT
>JAQMYJ010000016.1:3454875-3474710 GCA_030014305.1 Clarias laeviceps | reverse complement strand
CACGAATCAGGAGACGGACAGCAAGAACCGACATGGGCGAACTCAATGACTGAGCGATAAGCCGTGGTTTGTTTACTCCTCTTATATTTCCTGATTCGCGACCGCATTACTTCCGGGTCCTAGTGCCGGTCGCAGATTGAGTGTGCATGACAATCTGCTGATGATCAATTAATCAAGTGCTAATGATTAGCAGCACCTAGCTGCAACTTACTTTTTTAAATTGTGTGGAAGTAAGGTGGTACTTAGCATTGCCCATATGTTATTTTCTCTTTTCTTAATTTTTTTTTTAATGAATAATGGCATGGTGAAAAGCATTATATGATGGTTTTCGTCTTAGGTTGTATTTGTCTAATACTAAGACCCACTTTGATCATTTGATTTTATTATATTTTAACACAAAAATACATATAATTAAACAGGGTTTACAAACTTTTGAACAAGACTGTATATCAGTGAGTCTTTGGCAGAAATACCAGTTTCAATCAAAAGATCTACAGTATGGCTCCAAACTGAATACGTTGAGCTTATGGAAACAGCACGAATTCCACCTATTTCAGACACCTATTTCATTTTTCTCCCACACCTCTCAACTTGCAGTAACTAGTTTATAAGCCCTCCAGGAGATGCTAGTCTTGATGCTTTGATGTGGAGAAATGGTCCACACATACTGTACACTTTTATTAGTTGTAGAGATGAAGATCTGCTATTCTGTCCCTGCAGAAGAATTCACACTTAGGGACTCAATGAGCCAGATTTAATCAAAGATGTACACACTAGGCATCAAATGCAATGTATAGCCACAGGACATCAGTGGCCCAAATGTCCTGTTCCTCAGTACGTTGTTTTAAGTATTTCAATGATTTAAAAAATAATAATTGTAATTGCTATAATATTGCTATTGTGCGTCACATGTAATATTGAAAGTTCTGACTAAAGTAGCATACCCTGTGAATACACTGCTTAGAGCATGCATCTGGAGTTGCCACCAGTCTGACCTATTCCTGATCCATTATATTAGTTTGAGTACTTGCTACAGACCACAGCATGGTTGAGCTGTTTAATTAAATCCCCCTTTAAAATGTAGAAAATCATTGCACTGAAGCATAATGAAATCTGTCACAACAAGGTCTGTGTTAAACTGTCACGACCCACCAAGCCACAGCTCTGCCATGATTTCAGAATCACTCCTGTTCCACGTTCCCAACCACTCCTTACATCTCACTGCCTCACCTTCCGCTCTCCACACACCAGGGTGGCATCTGTAATCATCCCCCTTACCTATTTAAACCACACATTAACACCACCTCATCGCCAGATTATTGTGTGCCTTCCATAGCCCAATTCTCCAGCGTTTGTTCCATGCCTTGACTCTTTGTTACTGACCACGCTTTGTTTTTCTCGACCTCGCTATTGTCTCACGTTTGGATTTCCATGCTCACAGATTTTGTTATCGACCATTGGAATTGCCTTCGACCACGAATAAGCTTAACGAAACCAGCCACCAACCTGCGCGACTTCTTCATTCTCTCGCCGGCTCTCCACATCTCCGCATCCCTGCACAAGTCACGCTACAAACAAAGCCCTTCCGCATTCCTGCGCGGGACACACAAGGCGCTCTCGCCGGCTCACGGCACTTCCGCATTCCTCCCAGGCTCACGTTGCACACATAGCTCTCACACCGGCTTCCGCATTCCTGCTCCTCTCTCTCTCTCTGCACATGCAGCTTCCCGACACAGAGCAGCAAGCGCTCCAGCTACAAACACAATTATAAAAAACCCCGCTGCCAAGCCAGTTTCAAATCTGACTTCCATCAGTTCATAACATAATAAATTCCTAGGAGTTGCTCCACTGCACTTGGAACCAAGGCCGGTTTTGCCCCCTCAAATAAAAAATTTGAAATGTTGAGAAAGCACATGTTAATATACTCATAACATAATAAATTCCTAGGAGTTGCTCCACTGCACTTGGATCCATCTCGACCTGCAATCCTAACAGTATAATCTGGCCACTAATGGATCCAGCAGAGGCAGCTCGCCTGAGGGGGGCACTGGAGAGCTAGGGAGCCCTCCTAGGCAATCACCAACAAGAGATCAGGCAGATCACCTCCACGCTTCAAGCCATCACGGAAACCTTAGCGTCACTTACCACTCAGCTACAGCAAACACAACCACCCCCGGCACCTATTCCACAGCCTTCTTTCCCAGTACATGCCACTGGTCATGAACCACGCCTACCTGCCCCACCCACTTATGATGGTGACCCGTCTACCGGTCACTCCTTCCTGTCGCAGTGTTCCCTTGTTCTTGAACTGCAGGCCGCTTCATTTCCCACTGAACGATCCAAGGTGGCTTGTATAATCACGCTCCTCTCAGGGAAAGCAATTGAGTGGGGAACAGCATTATGGGATGCCCAGGTGCCTTGCTGCTTCACGTACAAAACATTCACTGATGAGATGAGGAGGGTTTTCGACCGTTCGTTCTCAGGACACCAGGCGGCTGGACAGATACTTCAACTACGCCAAGGATCTAGCTCTGTTTCCAACTACGCCATTGATTTTCGGACACTGGCGCCCTCCTGTGGCTGGGACGAAAAGGCCCTTTTTGATTGTTTTCTCAACGGACTCTCAGACTCAATCAAGGATGAGCTCGCGGCCCGGGAGCTTCCGTCAGACCTGCAGGGCCTTATCGACTTGGCGACACGCATTGACGCCCGTAAACGATCCTGATGGGAGGAACACAGGCCTTTCAGTAAATTTTACACTCCAGTGCCCACATTTACTACCCCTGAGTCACCTCCTGAACCAATGCAAATAGGTCGCGCACATATTTCTCCAAGGGAGCGTCAGCGCCGTAGTGATGACAGGGCCTGCTTTTACTGTGGCCAGGTAGGCCATGTTGTGCGGTCCTGTCCACTAAAAGGTCGGGCCCCCAGTAGCTCTGGGGTTACAGGCGGGCCCTGCTTCCACTCTTTCCCCGGATCAGCGCTCATGTTTTCCTGTCACCCTGGACAGTCACTCCTACATCACCCACGCCCTAGTAGACTCCGGGGCCGACCAAAACCTGATCTCCACCTCTGCCGCTTTTCAATTCAAAATCCCGCTCACTTCTCTGTCTCGACCATTCGTCGTTCAGGCCCTTGATGGCAGTAGACTCACTCCTATCACTCATCGCACCGCTCCCGTTACCTTACAGTTTTCCGGCAATCACATTGAGACCATCACTTTTCTCGCTGTCCAAAATGCTCACGCACCCATTGTCTTGGGTCTCCCGTGGTTAAGAGTACATAACCCCCACATAGATTGGTTGAAACGAAGCATCATGGGCTGGAGTCCCACCTGTCTCTCGTCACGTTTGCGCTCTGCTACCACAGGTCGAATCTCTCCCACCTTTCAAGATGAGATCCCTGACCTGACCAAAGTACGCACTGAATATCATGATCTTCAACAGGTTTTTAGCAAATCTGGGGCTGTCTCTCTACCTCCTCACCGCCCCTATGATTGTGCTATCGACTTTCTCCCTGGCACCTCCCCTCCTAAGGGCCGACTTTGTTCTCTCTCCCACCCAGAGAGAGCTATGGAACAATATATTAACGAGTGACTCGCAGCAGGGATAATTCGCCCCTCCTCCTCACCTGCAGGAGCAGGATTCTTTTTCGTAGATAAAAGAGACAAGTCCCTCAGACCCTGCATTGACTACAGGGGATTAAACGAGATCACGGTCAAGAATCGCTACCCCTTTCCACTAATGTCGTCAGCCTTTGAACTACTCCAGGATGCCCGCATGTTCACCAAACTTGACTTTGTCACTGGACTACCACTATCCGACAATAACACGTGCATCTTGACCTTTGTAGACCGGTTCTCCAAATCAGCCCATTTCATTCCATTACCCGAGCTTCCGTCCGCCAAAGAAACAGCCCAACTTCTGATCGACCATGTTTTTCGTCTCCTTGGACTTCCGCTGGACACTGTTTCTGACAGAGGGCCTCAATTCTCAGCTCGTTTCTGGAAGGCATTTTGTGGCCTTATTGGTACCACCCCCAGCCTCTCATCTGGTTTTCACCCCCAGACCAATGGACAAACTGAACGCATGAACCAGGAACTGGAGAAGACATTAAGGTGCATGGCCTCTCGGGACGCAGCTTCCTGGAGTCGCTTCCTACCCTGGGTGGAATACGCCCACAACTCTTTCCCTACCTCCGCCACAGGGCTGTCTCCGTTCCACTGCTGCCTTGGGTATCAGCCACAGTTATCCTCCGCCTTCGTCCGCCGCTGCAGAAGAACTTGGCAGCGGGCTCCTGTCACGACCCGCCAAGCCACAGCTCTGCAATGATTTCAGAAGCACTCCTGTTCCACATTCCCAACCACTCCTTACATCTCACTGCCTCACCTCCCGCACACACCTGTGCGGCATCTGTAATCATCCCCCTTACCTATTTAAACCACACTAACACCACCTCATCGCCAGATTATTGTGTGCCTTCCATAGCCCAATTCTCCAGCGTTTGTTCCATGTCTTGACTCTTTGTTAGCGACCACGCTTTGTTTTTCTTGACCTCGCTATTGTCTCACGTTTGGATTTCCACGCTCACGGATTTTGTTATCGACCACTGGAATTGTTTCAACGACTACGAACTTGGATCACGGACTTTCTCTCGTCTTTCTGGCTCTGAACTCTGCTCGCCTTCGACCATGAATAAGCTTAACGATACCAGCCACCAACCTGTGCGACTTCTTCATTCTCTCGCTGGCTCTCCACATCTCCGCATCCCTGCACGAGTCACGCTACAAACAAAGCCCTTTCGCCGGCTCTTCGCACTTCCGCATTCCTGCGCGGGACACACAAGGTGCTCTCGCCGGCTCACGGCACTTCCGCATTCCTCCCAGGCTCACGTCGCACACAGAGCCCTCACACCGGGTTCTGCATTCCCGCACCTCTCTCTCTCTGCACACGCAGCTTCCCGACACAGAGCAGCAAGTGCTCCAGCTACAAACACGCTTATAAACAACCCCGCTGCCAAGCCAGTTTCAAATCTCACACCCATCAGCTCATAACATAATAAATTCCTAGGAGTTGCTCCACTGCACTTGGATCCATCTCGACCTGCAATCCTAACACTTAGTAATAATTAGCTATATCACTGTTACTCTGTAAGCCTTTTAAAACCCATTAATAAGTGGAAGATTAACATTCATCCCTGAGGTGTGAAAGAGTGAGAGAGAGAGAGTCCCTAATTTCTTCCTTATTCTGTCCATTCTTATAATGCACAGATGTACACAACACAAGTGTGTGTGTGTGTGTGTGTGTGTGTGTGTTTGAAAGAGAAGGTTCGTGAGGCTTGCTAAAGCACACAGTGACAGGAAGGTTCTATGAGCAAAGCTGCAATGCAGGGGCCCGAAGCAAAGCAGAGCAGAGGTGTCCTATTCATGATTCATAATAAAAAAATAAAAGGTGCGTGTGTGCGTGCGTGTTTGTGTGTGTGTGTGTGTGTGTGTACGGTGAGACATACAATATCAATATTGTGATACAATAAAAAGAGATGGGCACAGTACACAAATCCTGTACTTCAGTAAAAGTAGAGATTCCCTAGGGCAAATATTACTCAAGTAAAAGTAGAAGTCCTCCATTTACTTGTGTACCTGAGTAAAAGTACAGAAGTGCTCATCCTCAAGTATCAAAAGTGCAGGGCCTGTATTAGCTCACAGTAATCCTTTTTCATAGTATAAATTTTTTTTCTCTCTCTCTCTCCCCTTCCCGATTGTGAATGTGCAGTTTTCGTTACTGTATGCAAGCAGCTCCACTTTTGATTTCAAACACCTGTTGCGTTATTAAGCATTTCTCAAAGAAACACCAAGTTACGCAATGACACCTAAAAGTCATCAGGTGGCGAAATTAACGCTTCAAATGCACACCACCATCATTAGGTAACGCAACACCATGCAGTAATTTATTAAGTAAACACACAGATGTGCAAGTAATCAAAAATTTATTACGGGTTTAAATCAAACAGATTTATAAACTCTTAGAAACTCACAGACCCACCACTGTCATGGGGAGAAGAGACAAATCTTAGGTATAATAACAAATTAATTAATACTGAACAAATACTTTCTGCAAATCATTGTTTTTCTCACTACACCAAACAGCTACATTGTTCTTGTAATATTCTTAACACAAAGCTCAGGTCATGTTTTTTTAAACACCTTTAATTGGCGCACAAGCCCCTGTATTCATCTGCTTTGCCCCAGTATAATTTCATGTTCAGGTTTTAACAAGTTAATTGGCAGTGGATTACTTTAGATTGAGAATAACTACAAAGAATGGATTTGATGCCCTAATCCACAATGGGATCACAATGGTGATGTACAGCCTTCACATGGCAATCTTTCTATCCATGTAAACAAGAATCAGAGTTAAGATATCAATCCTGACTAACATATTTTTTTAATAAATAATACCAGTGATCTTATTTTGGCTCAGAAATTGAGTGTAGATGGACAGCAGAAAATTCTTTAGATGAGGAAGAAACAGGAAAGTAGGAAGGAGAGAAGAAGAGTGAGAGAAGTAGCACCTGGCTGTAAGTGGTGATAAACATGGATATGAAAATCTAAGAAGATCAGAAGTTTCTGAAATACTCAATCCAGCCTGTCTGGAACCAACAACCATGCCATGATTAAATTCACAGATTAGATTATTATTTTTTAAATAAAACTCTTGACTTGCATTTATGCATTGTGCTGCTGCCCTGTGATTGGCTGATTTAATAAATGAAATGAACTGCATACATAAGCAGATGTACGGGATTAAAGTGGACTTGAAGTTTGTTTGAAATGATCTTTGCATGGGAAGTATTTGTATCCATTTTTATTATTGTGAAGTACAAGAAAAAAATGCAGATTTAGAGCAGATTTAGAACGGATTTACTGTATATAATTTATGGCACATTAGCACAATTCATACATGCAACAGACATTTAAAAAAAAGCAACTGTGTGATTTGAGTAATGGGGACCTGTCCCTAGTAGGGCTTTACTTCTAACAACGTCTGTCGCTCAAGTTTATTAACCTGTAGAAGTTTTTGCAATTTACATCAAGTCAAGGACTTCTATAAAGCATGGAGTAAGGCAATGTAATTATGTTTTTTAGAAAATAAAACATTTAATTTTAGAGAGCAGTAAACCCTAATAAACTAGGTCAGTACTTGTAAGAAAATGAACATCAGTATTCCTGACCATCATGGAGAATCTGCATGACAAAAACATAAACAATGATTTTCACACAAAAAAAGTAGGTCATTAGAATTATTTAACTAGTCTGTAAGTTCTCTACTAAATTGTAAATGCAAAAATATACAGCTAGAACTTAAAGTGTATATTTTACTTACTTTACTGGTTTTAGTTTTGAAAATTCAGTTTTATTCAGTTTTCAGTGGTTTGACAGGGCGGAGTAAACATGGACACCAAGTTCCAAAGGAAAAGTGCTCTTTTACTTACATAGTGAAGGAAACAGGTGATATCGCACTGTAGTCAGCACACACACACACACACACACACACACACACACACATACTGTGCACACCTGACTATGCACTATCAGCTGGGCTGCTGGTAGCTGAAGGGGGAAGGGGGGGCGCGGGGGGGTGTACAGAGGGTAAAGTCAGTCAGGGGGTGCGACCTCCAATGGCCACGGTCAGGCGAGTTGCACAGACATGCTAAGTGGGGCAGAAGGAGGTGGGCAGGGTGCTGTCACAGGCTCTTGGAAGGCTGCTTTTCTCTGTGGCAAAGTCTTCCCAGAGTTTTTCAGACTCTGTGGGCATAGGAAATAGTCATGACACTTTAAACTAAAAATACCCACTCACCGGACTGGGCTTTCAATTTTGGTTTTATTCAGTTTTCATGACATTAAACTAAGTTGTTTTCAGTATGTCTTGTTTTAGGGTGTTAAGCCCAGTTTCCACTATTATGACTCTTGCTATGAATTGCTACAGTTTAAAAAGCAATGTTTGTTCTGGCGTCATTAGTAATGGTAACACTACGGTGGCACTACATAAAGGCACAGAAAAGCAGATGATTTGGTACAATAAAGCAGCAAGTATTAATGATTCATTAAAATAGTTTTGCAATGCATTGTGTTGGTCCATGGATCCTTTTAGAAATGATAACTGTGATAACTGATTAAATGGATTAAATTAAACATGCTTTGACTTTATTTGTATATAATAGTAATTTTACTACTCAGACCCTGTCACAAATATTAATACCATTTACTAAAGAAAAATATTATAGCTCACTCACCAGTGATTCCATCCTGGCACTTATTAATCCTCACTGTTCTAGGATCACAGCTCTTTTACGGTTATAGCTATTGAAACACACGCCAAACTTGATCACAGATTATATAAAGCTGAAGCTTCGCCATAAATGTTTTTGAGCATGTTTAAAATATATGTATAATATGCCGGCACGTTGCAAATTACGGGTCACCCAGAGGTGATTCTAAAGTCTATCGGACCCTAGACAAAAATTTCACAGGGGTTAACTTTTTGTTCTTCTTCTTTGTTGTTGTTAAATACCTTAAAACCAGAAATAAACAAAAGTTTAATTTTGTTGTTTTGTTAGAGCCATACATAACCATTTAACTAAATAAATTTCCTAATGATTAAAATAAACTGTTAGGGACGTTTGCTGTTTTATGAGCATAATTCTTGCTGCAGTGTAAACTAAAATGTGCTTAGATAACATGTATGCATAAGTTTGCAGTGCCTTGCAAAAGTATTCATACCCCTGGAACTTTTCCACATTTTCTCATGTTACAACTACAATTGTAAATTGGGAATTTATGTCATCGACCAACACTAAGTGGAACTTAAGGAAAATGATAAATGGTTTTCAACATTTTTTACAAATACTGCATACTGAGATAAAATTACACACAGGTGGCCTCTATTTACCAGTTAGGTGACTTCTGAAGGCAGTTGGTTCCACTGGATTTTGAATACAAACTCACACCACAATTATTATTTTTTATTTGTAAAACGGTTCACATTTGAAGATCATTTATTAACAGTTAACAATTATGTGCCACTTGGTGTTCGTCTTACAATATTATTATCGTCTTACATTATTATTATTATATAGGCCTATTATTATATATTACAGCTCACTCACCAGTGATGCCATCGTGCCAGGATGGTATCACTGGTGAGTGCGCTGTAATATTTTTCTTTTGTAAATGTTGTTGATATTTGTGACAGGGTCTGAGTGGTAAAATTACTATTATAACATCCCGATAAAATACATTTACGTTTGTGGCTGTAAAGTGACACAATGTTGAAAAGTTCAAGGGGGTATGAATACTTTTGCAAGGCACTGTAAACGTACGCATGCGTGTTTTTCTACTCTGGCGGCTGTCGTGTGTTCTATTTAATGAGATCATACGACACGAATGAGCGTTTTAAGAGGTGACTAAGACCTGTATTTGTGTTCCACAGTGTGTTACAGTAAACCTCGTTCCCAGCTCAGCACTGTGTGACAGAAACACTGTGAGTGCGTGTTAGTCAGGGATGTGCGTGGATACTGAGCTTAAAAAAAATCCAAGCGGATGCGAAATATTTCCACTAAAATGGCATTACTACTAAGTACAGGGGGGGGGGGGTGAGAGTGTGTGTGTGTGTGTAAGAGAGAGAGAGAGAGAGAGTGTGTTCTCCCATGAACCCGATAACCCGGGTGTTGCGCTCGGCGTGGGGACGCGTGAGAAAGCGCGCTCCTCTCCCGCATTGTCATAATGCAGTGGGGAAAACGCGTTTATCCGCAGCGCTGCAGCTCCGCACGCGCAGCCACACGCCAGACGAGGGGGCAGGGGTGCACAAACTACTGCCCACTGACCCCCAGCACAGCGCACAGCACGCGGCGCGGTTTAATAACGTGCTTTATGGTGCGAAGCCCCGGCGCGTCTCTGAGAAAAAGGCGCAGCGCCGCCGCATTTAGCGCCATCATGTGGACCTGAGCTTGTGCACATGCTCTGCTTTCTGTCTCAGTTCAACGATCTACAACAGTGCCATGACACGAGACTAGCGCAGCAGTTTGCAAAGGAGCATCACCTTTATGCGTTTTATAATCTAAACAAAACAAAACATCCTAAGGGTTTATTAAATGCTGGAAAGACTTCGCGCTTTTTGCGTTCAAGCGCATGGATGGATGGACGGATGGATGGATAGAGGAGGAGGAGGAGGAGGGGGTGGAGAAGGAGGAGGAGGAAAAGGAGAAGGAGGAGGGTCTTTATTCTTCTCTCCACTCCCCTCACTTCCACTTTGTTCTATTGTTGTTGGGTCTGTTGGTGAGCTGCTCTGTGTCAAAGCGCAGGAGAGAGGCGTCTGTGAGTGACAGGGAGCAGGACTAAGCCTTCAGGTTAGTACAGGATTGTATTGTTTCTGTTTATTTTAATATTGCACAAGAGATAGATTTGTATTTGCATCTCTCTCTCTCTCTCTCTCTCTCTCTCTGTGCGAATGAGTGTGTATGAGTGTTTATATTTATTGCTGTATAGAGTGCACTAAAGTTTGACAGCACTGCGTTCAGCCTTGTAAGTGATAAAAAGTGTTGGTGGTGATGTTGGCATTTAACTGCTGATTGATTCCTTGTAGGTTTGCATTTGCTCTTTCACTCCACGTACCATACAGTAGAAGTTGTAGTAGTAATGCGTGCTGTAATAACGTGTCATGCTTCTACACGTGAGTGATGCAGCCTGCTATACAAGGCACAAATACTGTATAAGCAGGAATAGTCGTGTAACCTTCCTTGTCGATGTAATTGTATTTTTGCAAATATGTTTTTTTTTTCCTGCAATTGATCATCAGGTGGGATATGTACTGTATACATCTTATAATTCTCAAGCATTACAAATACCAATCATAACACTCAGCATATAAATTGCCCTGTTTCTGGGTCATGCACCTGGATGTGGCTCAGTTTTCAGACATTAAAGAGCAGGATTGTTGCTAGGTTTTTTGGCGAAAAGTGTTTTTACATCAAGACCAGAGGGAAATCTAACTATTGTTCTGGCTTTGACTGTATAACTACTCACCATCACTGCTTTAAATAGAAATCATTCACTTGTTGTGCTTTTATTTTTTCCTCAACAAATCAGTAGAAGTAAAACTCACTGAAATAAGTGATCCCTTTCTGAGAAGTTGGATGTGGGTGGCTCTAATCCAGGCTTTCTAAGAAAGCTCAAAGTTCTCTGTTCCACACTGACAAGATTTAATGCTTGGGGTTTGTTATTAAAGCTTCAGGCTCTGCACTTAAACTTATCAATCAAATCTCGTTTTTTTAAACTGATTCTAAAGGAATGACATTTATATTAGATTCTGCATGATCTGGATGATTCCAGGAAAGCAGGAAAAAGCAACCTGGTCCAATTTTCTCCTTTGTAAAACAGATGTCTTAGTTTTGTTTGTTTTTAATATTGACTATTACCATTCTCATTTAAATGAGGCACTGGGAAGCAAGTGTTTCTGGAAACCGGTGTGCAATTTATTTTAATTTAATCAGAATTCTGATCCATTACCTTTGTATCTGAAAGGAAACCTGTCTCCACAAGGTCTGTATGATAAACAGCATCACTACAGAACAAAGAAGCACTGTGCATGGGAAAAATTAAACAAGAGGGGGAAGAATCAGAAGACATCAAATTACTCTGGCTTCAGCTGTCCATGCTTGTAAGTTCACACACATTCGAAAATTTGAAGAAAGACGACCTGCAACACTGAAGGCATTGCTGTCCAGCTTTGTGTCCTACTTGCAGACAGAGACACAGTCTGGAGGATGGACCCTGAGCCTTAACACACTCAATCAGAGCTGGGATTGTAATCTCAGAGGTAATGGTATTACCCTAAATCACCCCCTACTGTATCTAATACCACGAGCACCTGTCCAGGGGGTGTAATCCACCGACATCCACAGCATTAGGACCTGTTATCCCAGCTGAACTAAATCCTCCTGAGACACAATCACTGTGCATTACAACTTCAAGTCAAAGCCCCAGAGCACACAACCATGACACTCTACAAACCCAATCCTGTTAAATATTTATTTATATATTTGTTTTGGTCTAGGTTTCTTTTTTTTCAATGAAATGGCCTTTTTTTTAATTACTTTTTTCTCTGATCTGATATGATAGTGCTCAATGTCAATAACCTGACGTTCTATCCATGACTCATCTGTGGATTAAATGAGTAATCAAACTGCCAGCTGGATTTCCACAAAACAAGCTGAGCCCTGAGTGCTGAGCAGCAACAAGTGTGCGCGCCTCAGTAGAGTTTAGGACGAAGAAATGGTGCAAGATCCCCCACTTTAGAGCATGATGCAACATCGTGATGAAACAGAGAAACTGGGCTCTGCAGCAGGGTATATTAGAGTGAAATACACAGTGAGCCTGGCAACAGCGGCTTTAGCGTCTCCATCACAAGGTGGACTAACACGAGGCGCATGAGATCCGATTGACCAGTTGGACGCCACGGGCCGGTGGACTTCCTGCTCTGATCTCTGATGCAACAAACCGATAAAGAGGGTAACGCTGTGGACTTGCTCTTCTATTTTTTGTTGTTGTTTTTTTTTTGTTCAGTATTTGTAGGTGTACTTTAATTTAGAGTTGTATGATGTACCTGTACCTGCTTTGCTTTAGATTGACACTGAATGGGAATGTGACTGATTTTGATGTTTAGATGTATAAATAGCGTCACATGCACTCAGCCTTAACACAATGCTAGTCTGCTTCTTCTTCTTCTTTTTTTATTTTCTTTTTAACAATGCATACACAATGTTGAAAAAGACAAACTGCAATGAAACAGTAAGGCTATTTATTTTTCTTTTTATTTTATTTCTACAGATTCGTTTTAATCAGGATTCTTCTTTTTAAATGTAAGCGCTAAGATTATTTAATCTGCACTTTTGCACAGCAGTCTTTAATCTGGTTCTGATAATAACATTCGTACACCATGGAGCAGAGTTCATACTGTAGTCCATCTTCAACGAAGAGCTGCTGCCCTTTGCCGATTTGAGCCGTGCCACAAAGCTCACGGCTTTTAGTAGCCCGGGTTGCTCTGTTTCTGCCCTCGTCTGATTCGCCGTCTCTGGGCTGTGGGAGGTGTCGTAAGAGGGAAGGGCCGAGCGTTGATTATGTTGAGGCATTGTTGTAGTGTCGTTCGGTCCCTCCTTTCCCCCATCTCCTCCTCCTCCAACCTGTTTTTGGCGTACGTGCGCCGCATTCTGAGTCACTCAGAGTGGACAGAGAAAGAGAGAGAGGGAGGGAGAGAGAGAAAAGGGAGGGAGAAGGAAGGAACAGCAGGTGGAGATGACATCATCTGCACTGCACCAACACTGCAGCACTGTTCGAACAAAGGCACGCTGTAGCCGCTACGGCTAACACAGAGCTGCTTTCTCCGCCTGTTGATTGGGTGGAAGATGTGCACATGCACACAGACACACACACATTTCTACAGATTATTATAACCGTATTGTGTTTCCTTCGGTCCCCCCATCCATTAAACAAGACTTAGTGTATCCATGCCACGCCTTCATTTTAGTCCTCAGATACGTTTTGCAAAAGTCTTTAAAATAAATATCTATCCTCATTTCTTTTCTACTTTGACAGCAATAAGAGTGCAAGAATGCATCCAGACATCCACAGTCCAGTCAGGAAGAACTCTATCGATGGGTTACACTGTTTAACACAGCATGAACGCTAATTTACTCCTGTCCTGTCCGTTCCACAGACAACCAGTTCAGAATGTCGATCCTGGAGCGCCTGGAGCAGATGGAGCGCAGGATGGCTGAGATGTCCGGCCAGCAGCAGCAAGGCAGCGGAGGATCGTCTGAAAGTGGAGTAACAGGAGGTGGAGGAGGAGGAGGCAATGCAGACCAAACGCAGGTGTGTATCATTACACTGTCATTAATTATTCGTCAGTTTATCTCATGTAGTTATACCACAGCATATTATCGATTCGGATTGGTCGGATTGGTCAGATGGTGACAGTAAAGTTTCTGTTATCATGTTTAATATTTTTAATAACAGAGGCTTGTTGTGATAATTGCTGTGATAATTGTTGATAATATTTTTAATTGTTGTGATAATTGTTGATAATATTTTTAATAACAGAGGCTTGTTGTGATACATTCTTGCTTCTGTAGTATCCACTATTTAGAGCAATTGATTCTAATTATGTGTAATTGTTGATATGGTGAAGTTTTCTGCACCTTCCTGTTTATATACACACTGTGGATTTTTTTGATAGTTTGACAATCTGTTGTCTGTTGTTAACTTTAACATTTAAGTACAAGTAAGGTATGCGATTATATGAGAAGGTGTTCAAGTCAAAGAAGGAATTTAATAGGACAGAATACAGTTGCTTTTATTCCTCTACATAATCCCCTGATACACTGATTCACTTATCCCAGCATTTCACTAGTGCTTGGATACATCAAGGTAGAAAATAATTTTAGTACACCGAACCAGTGGCTTGGTTCAAACAGACAGATAAGTTACCTGTTAAACATTTTACTTGCTGAATGCTCATGCCTGCATTGCGCTCGGAGTCATTCACGGACGTACAGGCTTCCTTAAAAAGTTTGCACCATTCAAAAGTTTTACTGCAGCTAAGAGTCTCATCACCGTACGGTGCTTGAAGTGTTCTGTAAATGTCAATAATTTTTTCACTTTTCATTCACCAGAAATTGCATCACAAGTCATGATTTCACATGAATGCCCCTTGAGAGTCACACTATCCTATCGTTGATTATTTTCCCTTGACATGATGTTGTGATTATATAGTAATATGTAGTAATGCCCATCGGACGTGATGTCTCCTCAGCTCTCCCCGGGTCAGAGTCAGAGTCCGAGTCAGGGACAAGCTGGAAGCTCCTTTGAGAGTCGAGTTGTGGTGGTGTGTGAGAAGATGATGAATCGTGCCTGCTGGGCAAAATCCAAGCACTTAATACACTCCAAAACCTTCCGTGGCATGACCCTGCTCCACTTGGCAGCTGCTCAGGGTTATGCCAACCTGATCCAGACTCTTATCAAGTGGCGGTGAGTGTATCTTTTAATTTGACACGTGAGTAGTCGGTCATTGGAGCATGCTGCTAATTATGAGGTTGTCCACAGGACTAAGCATGCAGACAGCATCGACCTGGAGTTAGAGGTGGATCCTTTAAATGTTGACCACTTCTCCTGCACCCCACTTGTGAGTATTTAGTGACCAAGTAGATTTATTTTATTGTTACTGAAAGCATGAGCTCTAATGTAAATTTTAGATATCTCACATCTTCACTCTTTTTTCTCTAGATGTGGGCTTGCGCTTTGGGTCACACAGAGGCAGCAGTGGTTTTGTATAAGTGGGATCGACGAGCCCTGGCTATCCCAGATTCTCTTGGACGCTTACCGTTGGCCACAGCTCGATCCCGGGGCCACACCAAGCTGGCGGAGTGTCTGGAAAATCTTCAGAGGGAAGAACAGCAGCAGCAGGCTCCAGCACCCAGTATGCCTTTCTCCTCAAATGCGGAAAGCTCCACCACGGAGGGCTGGATGAACGTCTGGGGAAGTGAGACTGCTCCTGGAATAAGAGCGACCAACGTTGCTAGCTCAGCTATGAGCTCAAACCAAGGTGACATATAATATAAAAAGTGTATTCAGTCAGAGCTTACTTTACAGACAAACACTAGTACGATGATTTAAAAAAAAATATTTTTTTTTCACATCTCTGCAGATTTGAGGAGACCCAGGTCTGAACCTTCCAGCTTCTACACCAATGAAAGCCAAGGAGATGCCCCATTAACTAAGAAACACAAACCCAATCCCGAAATCCACCAAGCAAGGCCAAGCAAGCCCGGGTCTACCCCTCTCGGTTTAGGAGAGCAAGTCCACAAAACTAAAACAACCAGAGGAGGTACAGCGGACAAAGAGGCAGGAAAAGGGGACAAGGCTCAGACAAAGCTAAGCTCGGCGTGTGGGGGCGGGCGATGGAGCGGCAAACAGACCTCAGGACGCAGAGGGCCAATTGGAGGACTCGCCAAAGAAAGGTTGGCGAACAGGCTGAGGTTACGGGAAGCACCCGCTACGGGATCGGTCTCCGAGCTTCTCCTGGGACAAGAGGATCTGGAGAACACAGGGGATCTGCAGGTGTGGAAATGCACAACACCATCAAAACCAGTTTTGTTAGTCACAGCGTAAATGTAATACCCTTGATCATACCTCAGCTGTTTTACTCAGGAGCTGTCGATTAGATTTTTCTAGAACAGCATCTCTAACAGTAGTGCTGCTACAAATCATGGGTTTGTATTAATGCACATAGCATTAGTTCTGTAGCAAGAGTTTGGGATGTGTGTAGGGATGCTCCACATACAGATTAAATCGTATTGTTTTATTATTTTTTTGAACATTTATGGAAGGTGTCTCCAGTGTCACCTGCTCTGTAGCAGTCAGAGAAAAAGCTGTAGCTGTAAGCTTTTCTACATCTCTTTTACATCTTCTGTGATTGAGAAAGAGAGAAAATAGAGCCTGGTAAAGAAGGGATCATTTATAGCTGTTGTAACATTAGTGAAAGAAAGCTAACCTGTTTCATGGACTTTACACAAGTAACTAAAGATTCTTTTAAAAGTATGACTTTTATAAATGAATAAAAACATCTCAAGAATAAAACCCTGCATGGCATGCAGCTACAGAAGTTTCACTGCTATAGTAATAACCAGATGTGGGAGATAACTGAGTACATGTACTTTGTTTTTGTACTTAAGTACGAATTTCACGTATCTGTACTTTATTTAAGTAGTTTTATTAAATGATCATTTTTACTTTTACTACGCGCATAAATACAGCAAACATCTGTATGTTTATTTATATACATTTCTCCATGGCTTTGCGTTACCTAACGACAGTGGTGTGTAGTATTTGAAGTGTAAATTTCGCCCCTACTTACTATTATTTGTAATTGCGTGAATTGCCTTTTCTTTATGACACATAATAATGCAACAGGTGTTTGACATCAGAAACGGAGCTGAATGCAGACAGCAACAAATACATCAAAATCGGCGAGTAAGACAGACAGACAGAGAGAGACAGGGAGAGTTTTTACTATGACTATGACTAATTACTGTGAGCTAATTCACACCCTGTATTATTGACACTTAAGTAACTTTGAAAGTGAGCACTTCTGTACTTTAACTCAAGTACACAAGTAAATTAAGGACTTCTACTTATACTTGAGTAATATTTTTCCTAGTGTACTTGTGTACTTTACCCTCCTCTGCTAGTGACTCCAGCTCATTGTTGATTAGTTTCCTGTAGTAGCATGACAAAGTATGAAGGTATTTTGTTCATAATTGCCATTTGCAGAATTAACAGCTGAATTTCTCCATGTTTCAGCTGAACATGATGACTCTGGCCGAGCACATCATCGAAGCAACTCCCGATCGCATCAAGAGTGAAAACTTTGTAGCCACAGAGTCAGCACCTCTGGATAGTGTGGAGGTCAACAGCACTATGAGCTGGTTAGCTACATACCTTGGAGATGCAGAAAGGTAATACGCTACATACTGCTCATAACGCCGTAAATGCATATACAGTATACATCATTTGTATGTCTGAACCCTGCTTTATTATTTTTTTTCAGGTTCTTATACAGCAAGCCGGTGCCATGCTCCACAGGACTAGGCGCCGGCCACACTGGCAGCCATCCCGATTCTGAAGGCCCTTTTGGGAAATTCGGACTTCCGTCTCCAGCAGACTGGAGTGCATTTCTTAATGTCTCTCACAGCAAAAAGGAGCAGGATTTAACCCAGCTGGCCCTGTCTGACCACGAGCAGAGAGAGCTTTACGAGGCAGCGCGCCAAGTCCAGAGTACCTTCCGCAAGTATAAGGTAGGGACCTTCCGGATCCAGGAACATCTCCGTATCACTGCTCATGTGGGCTGTCATGGTGTTCCCCCTTTTTTGGTGTGTTTATTGTGGCCTGGTTTCAGTCATTGTGCTGTATCGTGTGGTGTTGTAAAGGTAAACCTGTATAACATAAACCAGATCTATCAAGTTTTAAGGGTTTAAAGGTGACAAGATCCACGGTTTGTGTTTGGATTTGTGCTTAAGAGGCGTTGCAGTTAAGCATGAGAAGTCTTGCTTGAGCTAAGCATGGCCTGGCTACAGGAAATGACTGCATTGCTCTCTCTCTGTGTATATATTTATATACACTTTGTGTTACTGTATGTGTGTCCCATTCCCAAGTCTATAACATACTTTATAATCTTACATCTCCATACAATGTAATAGACTTTCAGGTACATTAAGAATCAAAGCGGACTTCCCGGCCAGCCGAAAAAAGCGGAATCTAGTGCCATCTCCGTGGTCATACGCTTGCAGCCCGGCTGTGAATACTAACCTGTCCCCTCTCCTGTCCTCTCTTCCTTTCTTTGCCTCTTCCCTTACTCCCTCCCTCCTGCAGGGGCGTCCACTCAGAGAGCAGCAGGAACTGGCAGCTGCTGTTATTCAGCGCTGTTATAAAAAGTACAAGCAGGTAAGCTCAGCATCTAGGAGAAATTCTCCTGTATGCCTCTTCTCTCTAGTCAGTAGTAATGTCGCATTTGTCTCTTTCTTCCACAAGCTGACATGGATAGCCTTAAAGGTAATATGGCCATTTTTCATAGGACATACTGTTACACATGTTAGGAGAAAAGACGTGTGATGCAGAAAGACCCGTTTAGATGTTGTTTAGATGTTCACGCTCCACTTTGTCCTTTTGGCAGTATGCACTTTATAAGAAGATGACGCTGGCCGCCATCCTAATCCAGAGTAAATTCCGCAGCTACTATGAGCAGAAGAAGTTCCAGCAAAGTCGTCGGGCAGCCATGCTGATCCAGCAATACTATCGCAGCTACAAGGAGCTGGGCCGACCCAACCCCCATTCTCACGCTGCTGCAGCTGCAGTCCTGGTGCAGCACAAGCTCAGGTACGAACATAAACAGGTAGTAGAGATCCTGAGATCCTGAGCCGATTTCAAGACAGGAACAATTACTGTACTTTCTGGGTATGAGGGATGTACGTTCTGTCCCTGCTGTCCATTGCAGTGACGTGAGCCAATCACGGGGGCCTACGAACTCACATTAGATAACCATTTGTTCTACATGTTGAATTTATTTCTCTTCCCTTTATTCCTCTAATTGTTTTGTTTAGCCAATCAGGCAGAGCATCCCCACTGAAAGAAGGCTTTATACATTGAAATTGACAATGGATGCAATCATAAAGGATGTTTTTTTTTGGTGTAGCTTCATAAAGCATAAGATCTCTGATTGCTGGAGAGAACTCTGTCTAACAGGCAGCTCAGGTGAAGACCAAACAGGAAAGATGAGGTAAAGGTGGCCTCATTCATACAAGCTTCGTGTGAATGGAAAATTACCAGAAATAAAGTTGACTTCTTAGGAAAATTATTTGAATTCTGAGAAATAAAGTCAAACATTTCTTTAAGTTGTGGAAAAGTTTCCCATTGAGTTCTACTCATCACCAGGGTTTTGCAACATTTATTTAATAAATTGTTCACGAATAAAAAGTTACGAGAATGGTACAAATAAATCAATGAATATATTAATAAGCATTTTATATTTTGACAACTCTTCTGATGTTTGTTTCTTCTAAGAGTTCCGACTGGAGCCTGTACATTGCCAGTCAAATGATTCTGATCTCTACATTGATCTCTACACAGATCGCTATACTGATCTCTCTAATCCCGTGGTTCTCAAAGTGTGCGGCGCCCCACTAGTGGGGAATACAGACATGACAGGTGGGGCGCAATGAAGGGGAGGAAA
>JAQMYJ010000016.1:3425441-3454775 GCA_030014305.1 Clarias laeviceps | reverse complement strand
TTTTGTTGACAAGTGGGGTTTGAAAATTCGCCCACCCCCTTAAGTGGGGAATGACAGAAAATGTTTGAGAACCACTGCTCTAATCTAACCTAGTGATAAATTGTGCATGAAATGGAAGAATGTTTGTTAAAAATGTTTAGGGAGTCATTTAAAACTGTTCTTAAAATTTAAATAGTTTTAATTTAAATAGAAATCACGTGCGTTAATCAACATTTTAAAAAACCTAAAATAAAATGATAATAGAAAGAATAATGAATAAAATGTAATTACACAACAGTGGTGTTGAACTCTGGATTCTGATTGGTCAGAAGGTGTTGATTAATCTTCTAAATGAGGCGTGTCCCAGTCAACAGGTTACATCTAAAAGACATCAAAAAGACTGGGTCAAGACCTTGCAAAAACACATGGATTATCTTTAGAATCAGTTTGAAAGATTTCTAATTGTCTAGTGACACCTGGCCTAATGCGCTGGAGGTCTTTTGACGTTAAATGTTTATTGAGTACTTGCCCCACCAAACCCACTACTTTAAGTTGAACAAAAGTATGGAAATGTTAATTTGAATTAATGTCTAAATTCAAGGCAAAACTAATTGAGCAACAGACAGACTGGCCCAATCTGCTGTAGATTTAGCCGTCATACTGATCAGTCACTGTGTGTTTACTGGGATGGAAATGGATAAAAACATTTTTGGTGAATGAAAGATCAGTTGCTCTCGTTGTTGATTAATTACCTATAACACCACACCTCAGAAGAAACTCCTGCCCCGGTATAACTAAGTGCCTCAAAATCACTCCTAGGAATTGCACTCAAAGTTTATGTAGGACTGAAAAAATTCCTAGCTCAGAGTAGGCCATACTGTAAAAGTTCTTTGGGAAGCTTCCTACCCAATTTTTCAGCGAGGAATAGGACTGAGCCAAGGAAAGCGTGTGACATCACTATTTTACGACATTGAGAGACCCAAAGTACACATTATAGTGGGTATTGTAGTTTTGCCAGGTTTTTGCAGTTTTAAACGGTGGAAAAGCGAAACGGTGAAATCAGCGCCAGTTTTGTAAAAGCTTTATGCACACAGACAAAACTCATAGATGCGTGACTCGGCTACATGACATTATCCTAATTAGACTGCTAATTGTACACTCAAATAATTTAATATAAATACATAAAATGTATATATAAATATGATTAATTTAATGTGTGTGTCCTGGATAATGACTACAGCTCCATTAATGCAGCTTGTTTTTTGTTTATTTCACACTGCGTGGTGAGGAATCTGGGTACGATCTGTGGTGCTATAAGAGCAAAGTTAGATTTTTATCTAATAGCTCTTACTCCAACACAAATTGAGTCACTCTGCGAATTTTTGGCCACTTAGGAGCGATTTCTTACTCTGAGACCCTTGGTAAATATGGGCCCAGGACTTCCAAAACTTATGACTAAGAGTCTGAGTCACATGACTGAATCCACAATTTCTTAAAGATGTTTCCATGCACAATAAAATAAATCAGAAGAGTTTCACCGTGTGGTGAAATTAAGCAAGCATTTAACACTCTGTTTCAGAAGCGGTCTGCTCACCAAGAGGCAGGACCAGGCCGCCAGGAAAATAATGCGATTTCTGCTCCGATGTCGCCATAGGTAAGTCACACTGGCACTGATGTATCTCCTCAAACCAACACAAAGCCAGTTTCCTTTAAATACAGTAAATACTCAGATTTAATCTTTTATTGTATTTGATGTTAGATTAAGAGTTTATCTACACAGATAACGTTTCTTGACTCATGGCTCACCCTGCACCCCATTTATGGCCCCTCTCCTTCCCCCAAACCCCACCTGTCCCTCAGTGTGTGCTAATAGCTATGTGGTGTTGTTTTGCTGTTTACGCAAAGCCCCTTGATGGACCATAGACTGTTCAAACGGGTGAGTGCAGCCTCGGCCAATCAGCCTGTCCCCATCTGACGTCCTGTTCTATCCAGTCCTCTCTCTCCCCCTATATCATGCTCTCTCTCCGTTTTCCTAATCTGTCCTTTATTTACTTTCTCTTTCTCTCTCTATCTATATATCTATCTCCATGTCTTTATCTCTTTTGCTTTGTGCCTGCTTGCATGATGGCCAACTTGAAGCCTCCCTGGATTTCAGCCTCTGAATGAGAGAGAGGGGGCGATCGTTGTAACGAACGATCAAGCAACAGATATTTACAACAAATTCCTCCCCCCTGTCACTCAATTCATTTCTCCTCCATCTCTGTTTGTCATGAGGACGCTTTCTGAGAGCACTATGGACTGATGGACTGCTGGATTATGTGGATGGCATTGCATGCTGGCCAGAGGAGGCCTTGCTTCTTAAGGAGCATGCTGTAAATGATCTCACTTCCTTTAAGGAAGGGTTTAGCCCTTAAATGCCTGGCTGCCTGTTTCTTACACTTTATATGTCTTGGGTTTGATTTAATAATGATTAAATAATAATAATAAATGCTTTATTGAGGGGTGTTCAGGGGTGGGCGCTGTGCCTTTCAGGAGTTTATACGATTCTATGGTGTTCGATACAACAGAATGTTTGCAGGAATACAGAGATGACTTTTGTCATTTATGCTGTTTATTAACATTTTGTCTTCTTGACTTTCTTGATATCACATAAATTGTGTGACATGATGTATTGTGCATGTGTAGAATAAGTTACTAACCACATTAGCAGTGAAGCTTTTTCTTTTAGCTGTCAAGTCATTATTACGTTTTATTTTGAAGACATTTTTTAAAGATTTTGCATGTAGTGTTTGTATGACAATGTTAAGTCTGAATGATGACGGAATCGTCGGTTATTTCTGTAGATCAGTGTGAGTGCTTCCAGTACATGGCATCATGTTTTCTCACGCAGCTCAGGTTCGACATGGGATTCGTACAGGAATGTAACACAACACAGTAGTTACCCTGAGGACAGAAGGACGCTGTGGTACATGACACCACTGAATTATTGCTGCTTCTGCATGTTCAGATTAACAGCCTTTAGTGTGTGTTGTTGCATAATTAAGCAATAACACACTCTGTGTCATGCTGTCATAGGTAATCAATGATCAGAAGTGTTACTGTTACTGTTTCAAAGTTCAAACTACATCATGTCAACCCAAAGTGTTTAATTGCTACGTTATCATTATCTCATTTTCTCTTTATGTTAATAAGACCAAAAGTTGCATTGCAAAATGTGAAAATACTTTGAATCTAGTCAAATATCTCCAATTAATTAAACTAAGATTGTAATAAACCAAATACAATATTATTAAACCTATATCCTGACAATTTTTTTTAATTGTCTTATTGTATCACACTGCACAAACTGACAATATTTTAATCTAGTAAAATTTGACTTAATGTTCTTAATATAAGATTATTAAGCCTATGTCTAGACAACTTTTACAAGATTTTTTAATGTAAATTTTTTCTTCTCCTGGCAGATAATTTTGCAAATTTTAAGGGGTTTTTTTTCTTAAAAGAAGCAGAATTATCTGCCAATAGAACAAGAAATGGACATTTAAAATTTGTAACATTCATCTATAAATAGACTTATTAACTTCACTAATGTTTAGTTTTAATCTCGTATTAAGGAATTGTATATACATTTAATTAAACTAAAGAAATTTGTATTTACTAAGGTATAACCTTTTGCAGCTAGAAGATGATTTTGATAGCTTTAAGCATTTCTGCGCACGTCTGAATTAGAAAGAATTAGTATAGATAGTTAACTCTTAAAAAAAGAAAGTAAAAAAGAAAACTCTTAAAATAAAAAGTAGTAAATGAAATACCAAAAAATCCCCAGTGTTAATTTCACTCTTTCAGAGTTTATTTAAGTCCATCTGGATTCATGTAAACGCTGCTGTGTGTTAATTCCCCCCAATAATAGCCCCAATTCTTAAACTGAAAACCACTAGTTATATTTCAATAGATTTAAGATATTCTCATTATGAAGAGATCACTTTTGGCAATGTGCAGCTTGCAGTCAGAAAGAGAAATCATAAAGCACAATGTTCTCTGTTCCGCAGTAGAAAATGTTCCACGAAACACTGACACTAGAGTCTGCTTCCATAGATGTCCAGTAAATGTAATAATATAAACAATTTTACTAGCATGTTTATTATTCCATCCATCCATCTAGCAACCCCTGTAGTCCAACCAGGGACCGGGGACGGCATTGGTGACCATTGTATTTATTCCCATTTTGTACGACCTTGTAGGACCTCCGGTCAACATTCACATGCACATTCACATACTGCAAGCAATTTGGGAACACCAGTTAGCCTACTCTGCAGAGAACTCGGAGGAAACTCACCAAGCACGGGGAGAACATGCAAACTCCATGCACACAGACCTGATGCAGGAATCGAACGCAGGACCTGGAGGTTCAGGGCAACAGTGCTAACCACTAAGCCACTGTGCCTCCATGCTTATTATGACGTCTTAAATTGATACGGAAAGTTATCCAAGTGACTGTAAACCATCTGTTACTATACAGAAACAGTAACATACAGACAAATATTTCAGAAAATTAATGAACACCTTCAGAATCTATCAGGAGCTGAGAGTGAGCTGTGTTTGTTTGTCGCCTTTTGATGAAAATTTCAGAGAAGAAAAGCGCTTCAAAGCGTCTGTCTAAAACACAATCTAACCCTGTGTTTCTGTCTTCTGTCTTCTCTTTTCTTGCAGGGCGAGAGAACTGAGAAAGGCCAAGGAACATGAGAGCTCGCCAAAGAGCCCCGTCACAATGTAACGTCCACCTCCAGTTCAGACTGTTCCCCTTTTCCTCTTTCTGTTTTTACACGAAATGAACAATTTACCAAAAGACAAAAACTATTCAAGAAAATGGGAGAGAAAAAAAAACAAACAGAAGCGAGAAGATGTGATGGTTACATCATTGCTGATTCTGTCGACCCTGGTACTGCCACAGCGTTGTGTATTTTTCTTCTCCATAGGAAATGTGGGGAGTTCTGCATAAAACAAAGACTTTATCTGGGAAATAATGACATCCTCATGCCATTTTTGCACTCTTCATATTGTTTTTTTTTTCTTCTTAAATCAAGGAACGATTGCCATGGAGCTGAACATTGTTTTTTTTTTTTTTTCCCTGACTAAAGGCGCTTGTAAGATAAGAAAGTCAAGAAGATTAAGACAGAAATTGCGTTAATGTAATCATGCTGCTTATGATTATTATGTTTTTATATTTTGAATGAAAAACCTACTGATTTGATCAACAACAAAAAAAAAAGAACAAATATGAGAAAAGCAAAACTGAAAAAAAAGAAAAAAGGTCTCACTGATCTCATTGATCATGTGCATGCAGAGTTCTCCGTCAGCTCCATGTACGTATATATCAGCTCTTTGGTTCTTACTGGTCCGTCCTTTCAGCTGGTGAAAAAGGGATGGGCTGCACATGAATGTAGACCGGGTTTAGGTTTTAAAAAAAAATCTGGGTTTGAAATATCTGTGTCTTACTTTTTGTGTTTTTTGGACTAAGTCACGATTTCAGGACAGAGCTGAGTCTCTGTTGGGTATCTGTTTGTGTGCACTGTTTTTTGACTTTCTAAACGAGTCCTTTTCTTAACGTCGCCTTTCGCTGGCCTGACTTTGTGAGTCCCGTGTTTGCTGAATTTTAATGCATGTGTTTGAGAGCCAAGTGCTCCTGCATGCTGACAAAACTGTTTTGTGGATTTTATTTTTTTTTGTGTGCGTGTTAATTTAACCTCAACATCGTTTCTTTGTCCTGCACATTTATTATGTATGTCTTTTTTTTTTTTACCTCATCTTACCTCATTTTCGTCTTCTTTTACAGGCTACCTTTTTTTTTTTAACTTACTTTTTTATTTTTGTTGTATAATTGTCTCATTGTGCCACAGAAACACTATTTTTGCTGTATGTTTGTGTGTGTGTGTGTGTGTGTGTACAGTAAATGTGGGTGCATGTGCGTGCACGTGTGTGTGTGTGTGTGTGTGTGTGCTGACTAAGTTTCAGCGCTTTGCTTTGTTGCTCTTTGTTCCAGACAAAGCTTTTTCGTTTCGGAGATTCCCGTATCACTGACGTCTTAAAGACTTTTTAAAGGGTCCCTATAAACAACCTCCATATTTTTGACTAAAGCGCCGTCCCTGTACATAACAAAGACGCGAGAAAAGGTACACGGAGAGCCAGAACCCTTACCACAAGAGGATTGTATTTAATAATATATATTATTTTATTCATAAAAAAAAAAACATAATAACATGATAGAGATAGCAAAAAAAATAACAAAAAAATTATATTGTATAGTTTTGTTTGAACGCCCGAGATGTACGGTTGTATTGTTTGTAAATACTGTAAATATCTGGTGCAAAAGAAGGAGCCATGTGCATGAAACCTTACGATTAATGACACAGAGCATAATATAAAGAAAAAAAATGTAGTGGCTATGATCTAAACAGATTCATTCAGTTTCAATATAAGAGCCTTTTATTTCAGATGTTCTTATAAAGAGCATTTAGCAAAGCATGACGTTTTTGCAAAAATCATGATAAAACATAGAGTTAGTGGAGACCCGGGAAAAAAAATTCATCTTCAGATACGACCTGTTTATAGAGAGACGAGAAGTTTGTATACCCTTATGAATTGTCCAGATTTCTGTATAAATGGCTCCAGAAATGTGACGTGATCATGTGACAATAAAGGGAGTATAAATAAACACACGTGACATCACGTGTGTCCTGACAGACGTGCCGTGTCTTTTGGTGTAAAGAGTCCAGGGCAGCCATGGAAAAAGTATGGGATGTCTGGGGTTACTTTTCATTCAGGTTTGGGTTTGTTCTGCTATGTAAAAAATACACACACACACACACAATTCAACTGTAAAATGGACGAAGTCAGTGCTGTTGGTATTAGAAATATTTAGGGATTCCTGCCACATGTGCTGTTTCTCATAGTGCCATCCATTCACATGGGAATTCTGACCAATATCGCCAGTTTCTGCAGGAATGCTGCCCGTTAACATCCACCACCATGAAAGCACCAATTCCTGAAAGACTTCTGAACACTTCTGCTCATTCCAGTAGGAATTCTGACTAATACCACCCATGCCCATAGGAATTATGCACAATGTCACTCACTCCTTAAATAATTCTGGCCAAGACCACCCATTCCCATAGGACTAATGACCAATATAGCTTATTCCTGTAGGAATTCTGGCCAATACCACCAATTTGTGTAGACATTCTCACCAGGGTTGCCAATTCTGGTAGGTATTCTGACCAATATTGCCCATTTTTGTATGAATTCTGGTTAGTGTTTCTCATTCTTATAGGAATTCTGCCCAAAGTTAACCATTCTTGTAGGAATCCTGGCCAGTACCACCAATTTGTGTAGGGATTCTGACCAATGTTGCCCATTCCTGTAGGAATTCTGGACAATATCACAAATTTGTGTAGGAATTCTGACCAGGGTTGCTTATTTCTGCAAGACTTCTGACCATTGTTGCCATTGCTATAGGAAATTTGATGATGATTGCCCATTCCTGTAGGAAGAGTGACTAATGTTAACCATTCCTGTTGGAATTTTGGCCAATGCACCCAATTTGTGTAGGAATTCTGAACAATATTATCCATTCCTGGAGGAATTCTGACCAACGCTGACCGTTCCTATGGCATTTCTGACCAATGTGGCCTATTCCTATAGGAATTTGACCAGTGTTTCTCATTCCTATAGGAATTCTGACCAATATTACCCATTCCTGTTGGAACTGTGGTCAGTGCCAATGGCTAACACCAATCTCTCCTGTAAGAACTGTGCAATACCATTCATTGTATTAAAAATTCTGGCCAGTACCACCTAGGCCTGAAAGAGTTTTAAGTACTATATACATATCTCCCATTCCTGAGCCCAGGCCCACACTCTCTCACAGTTATTATATTTGTTTATACCCACCTATAATAAGAAAATTGGTTAAACCTCAGGTACCCTGACCAGAAAAAGGCACCAAGTGAAGATGAATAATTGAATGCTCTGAGCACATCATGCTTCATATCTGGCAACTCTTTAAAAACCTGTACATTTTTGTTGGCTTCAGGTCATCGCAGACCTATTATGAACCAGAGGGGTGACATTGAACACCATAATGCATAATATACATATACATAATACATTATAATATTAACTTAAAGAAAGCAAACTTGGAACGTAATATCTGGTTTTGTCGGGGCAGAAGGAGCTGGAGATCAGTAATCAAGGCTGTGGGCAGAATGATCTGAAGGGTGTGAGGTCAAATCCCACCAAACGTAACCCCTAACTTCCTGTGCTCACATATTTTTCTAAGTCTGTCTGGATGAAAGTGGCTTCCAAAGGACAAATGGAGTAAACTGTACCTGGATATTGTATAGCACAATATCAGTATATGGAACTGATATAAAACTCAAATAAGAACATAAAGAATTGAAAAATCCAAGTTCAAATCCAGACTTCAGTCAGAATCAGTGATGGAATTAAACACAATGTCAAACCAACTTATTATAGAGGAATTAGTGAGGATAACAATCGAGTGATTATTAATTTCCAACCATGGAATGGGATCTATAATCTTTTTTCTATCAATTCCCTTGACTTCTGATTTAATTACATCACAGCACTGTGAGCCATTCAAACAGAAATCTAGACGATTAAAATCTTTTTCTTTTTTTTCCCCCCACAACAATGGCTAACAAGATTTTTTTCTTTCGCCAATAGTGCCATGATATCTCTTTATCGCTTACTGAATTATTCTGCTCAACAGATGACTATAAGAGAGGTTAAAACAGAAAAAGGACCCAAATTCATTACATCCTACTCCACAATGGTCACGGGAAAGAAGAGATGCTTTGAGATCTTGAAATAGTTCTGTCTGTTAACTTAATCTTACATCTCAAGCATAAATACTGACACGGAATATGAAAAAGAAGCCAAGAGAAAAATTATTGAAAGGTGTTGGATTTGTAAATGGCTCAAATAGGGAACGTCCCTCTCTGCTGTTGGCAGTATATATACATAAATAACTTATATTTATATAAGAGTAGTCTGAAGTCTGAAATACTGTATGTCTGTATGATCTAAGAGGATTAGTATTATCGAAGATAAGACTCATCAGATTTATTTTTCTGCCATTGAATCAGATCTGAGAAGGAAGAGGGTGAAAATTAAACAAAATTTCGGAAGAGGTTCATCTGATCAAGCCTACCGTTTTTTTTTTAAATATCCCTGTTTTACTCATCTCATTATAAATTTTTCTTTGATCGAAGCGGTCATGCTGTGCAATATGGCTCGGTTAGGAAACCGTTGTGAATCTGTATTTGTATTTGTTTTTACGTCATATTAAAAGAACGCAAGGGCTTTGGATGAAAACACTGGATCATCGTTGGTGAATCAGACACGAAGACAAATTCCATAACCTGATCTGATCGTATTTGTCATATGAAAAGGGATCATTTTTTTCTGACTCACACCAGCAGCTACACTCAGAACGTATGGTGCTCATTCACAGGTCTTACACTGTTTATCTGTTCTCCTCCGATTTCAGTCTTTGAAGTGATTACATCAGATCTTCATTCTTCACATCATCACAGAGATTTAATATCAGTATTATTGTAGAAAGTGCCTAAAACGTAACCTTCTGAGAAAAAAAAAATCAGGAGTTTATTACTTACAGTGATGGTCAATGTTAACTAATTCCTCTCTCTCTCACTTTTTTTTTCTCTTTTTTTTTTTACTATACATGGATATGCAAGGCTTAAAAACCAGTTTTGTTGTTCGAAGAGTTATGATACCCCTTTCCTAGCCCTTCCTCCTTCACCTTCTTATCAACCTCCTTTCCTGAAATGTGTTTTCTCCTTCATTTATCAGGAATGTTGGATCAATTTATTCATTCAAGCATTTCATTTCATTTAATATGCTTACACTAAGTCAGGTAATAGAGCATTAACATTAACAGATAGATGTGAAACATGGACATGAACATGAACATGCACGGCACATTTGCATGAGAAATCAGATTTCAAAAGAACTTATAACAATACACTAAGCATGCCTGTCGTTCATCTCAGTACTCATATAGCGCAGTAGAGTAGAGAAGAAGGAAACAGTATGTCATGTTCACACACACATTATACATATATGTCACCTATCACAAGGCATCACACTTCAGGTTTGTTGCAAGGCAGGCACAGTTTGAACAAGACTAGTGTTATTGTTATAATTATTATTATTGATATTAATATTTCTTTCATTTCATTCGCGTGACTAAAAGTATTTCTTGTTGTTGCTATTCCTCATGGTCAAAACGTTCTTTCAAAATTGAGCATGCAAACTTCAGGAAGTCATCACCAAATCTCATGAAAGGCATGTCTTGAAGAATTGGGGCATTTTTATGCAGGGTTTGCAATCAGAAAAAAAATACAAAAAACGGAAAGTATAGAGAACACACAGAGATCATGCCCGTCTATCATAATTAGTATCCGCCTCTTGTAATGTATCTCATAATGGTTACCTGTGTTTGAGATTCGAGATCATTCTGCCTCCCTTTTGTAATTTTACTCAGGGTGCCAAAAATGGGAGGGAGAATCCAGATTTAGATTCGATTTAGAGCAGGTCAGGGCTTTGGGTCTGAAAAGTTTTATTATTAAGACATGAAGGCATTGAGTACAAATCACTAAAACCCCGGGAAAGCAGGGTAGGCCTTGTATTACTGCTGAGTTTAAATCATCATCGTCGTCATCATTGTCATACAGCTGAAGGAGCGTTGTTAAACATCACTCATTTAACATTTTCAAACAACAAAAAAAAAATGAAAGAATACCTCAACACCGTTAGGCAGTCATGACATTTTTTCTATATGAGGTGAGAGGGTGGCGTGACTCCATCCTCTACTTAAATTCCCCAAAGCCTTGTCTGAGGTAGCTGTGCTTTACTGCTGAGCACGTCTGATGTCACACACTTCTCTAAGGAGAAATGACAAAAAAAACGAAACATGCGACAGGTTAACTTTTCAATCCTACGCACTGTTCACGTGTTGGAACCAACCAATAAAACTGAGATTTTATGCGTATAGTTTTTCCTCCCCTCTCTGAAATCAGTAAAACGTAGAGTAGGCCTATAATGAACCAATCATCACTCTCCTTATTTAGAAATTCAGAGCAATAAACAGTTTCGGTTTCTTTAAAGCAGAGTGCTATAGTTTAAAAGAATTTAGAAACATGAAAAGAAATAACAAAGACAAGTTTAGTTCACTTCCTCTTATGCAATTAGTGGTACAGAAAGTCGGGCATTCAGTGATCTATGGATATCGGTTTCATATTTCCCCGAAACCCTAATGCACGTTTTCATCATTTTCAAATGATCAGAAGAAGAAAAAAAAATAGCTGAATATAAGCCCAGCTTTCTTACAAAGTGATGGGCGATCAACACTCTGCATGTAAAACTAGTATTAGTCCTCTCTTTTCCCTTCTCTTCTCTTTCTCTCTTTGTT
This sequence comes from Clarias laeviceps, assembly GCA_030014305.1. Lineage (NCBI taxonomy): Eukaryota > Metazoa > Chordata > Actinopteri > Siluriformes > Clariidae > Clarias > Clarias laeviceps. The sequence continues at coordinate 3,443,284 of JAQMYJ010000016.1, read as the reverse complement.
CCCCTCTTCTCTTTCTTCCCTCAGTCCCTGCTTTGAATCCTTCTTCCTCTCCTTCTTTCTTTCTCCGATGAGTTTTCTCCTCACGTTCTAATTTTTCCTCTCTCTCTCTCTTTCTCTCTCTGTCCTTCTTGTGAGATTTATTTTTCTGTAATTGTGCATGTAAGAGCATCACTGAATTGTTGGATATGTTTAAAAAAAAATAAAATACTCAGCTGCTGAAGCCATGCAAAACATTTTGAATTGCCCTCAAAACATGGAAAATGTTTTCTGAATGCTTTATATAATTTCTGCTGTAAAATAAAATCTGAAAATGATAAAAGGTTCACATTGTGTTATTCCAGCAATACAGTACATGAATGTATACAGATATACGCACACGCATAGTCACAAAGTAGTCAGTCACGCCCAGTAATGAAGTAGATAAATGTCTCTGAAAAAATTTCTCCTACCAGTTGAAGTTCAAATGATTCAATTTACCCACTTAATTCTTTTACCTAATGAATCAAATGAATCTGTTTATTTAAACAAACATCCAAAGCAGCAAATATGTTAGTGAACTGAGTTTTGAATCTTTTTTAAGTATATCAATCCAAATAGGTACTGATTCTTTTACAAATTGTGGAGTTTTATGCAAGTCAAATCACACTTGTGATAACATTTCTGGTAAATAAAGGCGTAAAAGTAAATGACAGCTCCAGTAAAACATATAAACAGAAACTTTTTAAAGAAGGCAGTACAAGGTGACTCAAACCCCTGTGAGAATTCAGTGAGTGGAAAGCCTGATCCTCGAAAATCAACGTCAGCAACTTGCGGAAGAGCATCTGTCTGTGGGACTGTACACACAATCAATCACCAACCCCACTTGCACATTACAGGGGCAGTCCTGACCTCACTCCATCCCATTTCTCATATTTTTGGGCCATAAAAGAAGTAAAATGTGAGGCCAGAGTATCAAATGTGAAGCAGGCAGTCCGATCATGGCTCAGGTGTACCGAGAAAACTTTCTACCTTGAGGTTATCCAGCACTAGTGACATACTGGGATAAGTGCATTAGTGTAGCTAAGGATTATATAAAGAAATAAAGGAAGTTTTTACTCTCAGAACTGTGTTCTATTATTCTGTACAATTAAAAGTATCACTTTGACTCAAACGTCGGCATATTAAGCCAAAAGCAAAGGTGTGGGGGGGGGAAATACATTTAAATATTGCAAACAAAAAACATTAAGAAGTAAGAAGAGAAAAGAACTAAACAAATTCTGACCATGTGATGCTGTTTTATGGTGTCGCTGAATTAATATATCAATCAATCAATCAATCAATTAACATATCTGGTGTGAAAAAGAACAGGTCCATTTGCTAGGTCCATTTTTTATCATTGTTTCCAAACCCCAGCAGTAATTATGCAGCTGAAGCACACTCATATCCGCACCATACACACTTATCCTCCAGTGTTTCCTTTGTCCTGAGAGCCAGCACGCAAATAAATATCTCACTTCAGTCAGAGAAGCGGAGAAGCCAAAAGTGGAGAAGCCTCACTTGGAGAGGCTTCTCCAGGAGCAGGGGGGTCCAATCTCCAGAAAGAGCTTGTGCAGGTGTAGGCTTTCATCCTAGATGAAGCAACACCTGATTCCACCTGTTTAATTATTTGTTTGTGGCTTTCAATTGACTATCAGCTGTGACCTTTGCTTACTTGGAATGAAAATCTGCACACACACACACACACACACAAGCCCTTTCTGGAGAAGATTGGAAACCTCTATCCAGGAGCAAGGTTGAGAACTTGTTCTGTACAATAGATGCATGGTTGGATAAAGCAGAGTCGATCGAATTAACATAATCCAGGCAAAGGTCTGGGAAAAGTGAGGGAAAGATTGAGGAAGTAGAGAAGATTTGATCAACACTGTGCATGACAGAAGGTTCTCAAAGGGTTCTTTAGGGGCAGTGTTTGAAGCCTGTGTGGAGGAGATCAGATGAACATACTGAGCAGGACAAAGGGTCGGGAACCTGTGCTGTAAAGGGATCTGTTTACATGGATGCGTCAGGGTTGCTGCTCAGGATGACCCTGTGTGGTCTGCATGGGATGCTTGTGGTGACTGGGGACGGTTCCACTTTACCATGAACATGGTGGTGATGCAGACAGCTGTCCTCTGATGACTCAATAAATTAGGACAGAAATTCCCAAAAAACACTTTTGGACCTGAGCCCCCAATAACGAAAGTGGACTTAATATAACTTAAACACCTGTCCAGTATACTGAACATATACTGGCTCTCAACAAGACCACCAAATAGGATTAAACAAAACGGACTTCTATTGTTAATTTACACAATAAACACACACCCCCCCTACATTCTTGCTTACACATCAGAGTCAGGATGGAGTACATTACTGACTATGTTGCACATTTCTTGTTATGCTGCAGATTTTCTATTCTTGTTTACACACAGCTAATTTTTCAAATAAACAAGGACTAACCGCACTTTGGAACATGGACAACCAAACAGCTGCTAACACACCTATCATTCTATTTCATACTCCATGTTTCAATCATACTGCTGCTATCATACCCACACAGTATATTTTATATTTTATACACTTAATACTATAAAATTATACCTTACAGTTTATTATTTCTTTCTGTAAAGTCTGTAAATCCTGCATAATTTACACCCTTCTATTTTAATTCTATTTATTTATTTATTATACATTTTTCAGCCCACATTTTTTTAGATTTTTTATTTATTATTATTATTCTTTTTTTTTTTTTTTTTTTAACAAATTCTTCATATTATATTACTTTTATTGGAAAATTCTATTTATAATTAATTCTACTGTCTAGTGCAATTTAATTCACCATGGAGGAATCTTTCTTCTCTGGTCACAGGCAGTCATATATGGGTCATTACAAAAAAAGTGGAAATTGGGTCATGAAATGAAAATTCCTTGCAATGTATTTCTTCTTTCACACCTTTAATTTAGAGGAAAATTTTTAATTATTTACAAAATGGCTTCTATATGTAATACCGCATGGTTTTCAATTATGTCAAAATCAATTAATTATTAGATGTAATTGTTTTTATGTACAATTTTTGACAGTTATGATTATAAAATGATTAACAGTAATGATGGTCTTCATTAAACTTGCATAAACATAAACTTGCAAAATAAATGATGATATAAAAAATGAGAAGTGACATCTGACATAGATTTTGCATTTGTCCAATGCTCATCTAGTGAAGCATTCCAAAGAAGCTTCCAAAAGCTGACAACCACACACACAACACAAAACAAACAAACAAAAAGCTGGGGTACTGTCAAAAAATGTAATAAATATCACCGTCCAGACGGCAAAAGTTTAAGGAGAAGTTGGCTTGGATGTGAGATGTCCAAAATGATTTTCTGAGCCCTTTTAATCGCCCACCCTTAGAAAAGTCATAGCACCCCATTCACTTCGCTTCGCAAGCACCAATAATAATAATAATCCTTAGAAGAACCGGTGGGCCCTGGACACACTATGACGCAATAGGGCTGATGTCATAGTGCTTGGGCCATAAGCATGTGTTTCAGGATTTATATTAAAGTATAGCTACAAGTGTGTCTGTTTTTGGCATCAGCAGAAGTAAGTGACAGCACTTTCCACAATTTTTGTAGAATGATCTGTAAGCATTTCCCTGCATGTCATAGTGTGTGTGTGTGTGTGTGTGTGACAAATAAAATGTGAGTTTGACAATGTGCAGGACAGAGGGTACTCCACTACACCGGTGGTGTTTTATGAATTAGTTTAGAGATGGATAAAGTGGCTGAGATCAGATCTGTTCATCTCTAAAGGTCTCTATTCCATACTGAGAGTCTCAGAACAACGTACCTGGGCTTAGGTTTCTCTCTCTCTCTCTCTCTCTCTCCCCTCCTTCCTTCCTTCCCTCCCTCCGTGTGAGTGTGTTGGTATTTTCGCGTCTCAGCCCTTTAAACACAGCTCCCGATTATTCTCCGATTGTTCACTTTCTCTGCTCCGTGTTTCTGTCTCCAGCAATCATGTAAGTCTACTTTACGCTATTTTAAATTACAAACCTTTTAAGTAATGTCTGTTTGTTTTTAAAGTATGAGATGATAATGTGAAGGAAAACTACACGAAAGTAAAAGCTGCGCCCAAACTTCCGCTAGCGCAACAGGTTAGCATAGTAGCTTAGCATAACTAGCATTTTCGTTTTTAATTATTATTTATAATTATTCATTCCGTTGAAAATGGCAGTAGTGTTCAGTTTATGTTTTATCGCGATTTATGTTATATAATGTGCGTTTTATTACTTTAACAGTACTTTAAACCCAGGCTAATTAAGTTGCTAACAAACATTTAGCGTAGCTAAGTAACCAACTTTAGCTAGCTAGTGTTAATGCTAATGCTAAATGTTTTTGTAATTTATTTCCCTTTAATATAATTTTAGCCACTGTCACCTTTCAAAACATTAAACATTTTTTTTATCATTTTAGTTTCAAGCTCAGCTAGACATCTTAGTTTCTTTGCATGTAGTTTGTTGATTAAAACACAACACCTAAATGAATATTTTTCTTTTAAAGCTTTAGAAAGTTACACAGGACTATAAAACCAGCACACATGTTTGTTTTGTCATCTGAGCAGCTGAAAATGCGAGAACGTGATTTGATTTCCTGCTTTTGTTCAACTAATCCACTTCACAATAGATTATAAAAGCTCAGGGATTGTGTGTAGGATTTTAACTCGGTTATGAATTATATTCTATACACATTATAATAATATAGCAAACACATTATACACACACCACCTTTTAAAGCCTTTACATTAAACTAAACTTAAAGTTTTCCACTTCTGGATCACTTCTGGTTTTTATCACATTTATAGCTCAATTTATAGCTACAGTATTTATAAAAAAGGGTTTGACCTGCGCATTGGTCAGTACTCTCTCTCTCTTTCAATGATACCTTTATGATATGTGTGATGTACTGGATTTAATAAGCTATTTTATTAAATAAGCTACTTGCTTAATGTAAATAAACATCTGCACCAGTAGATATTAATTAGAAAAGTTAAACTTTTATATTTTTTACTGAGATTAGTTCATATTTTCACCACTGGCGATCAACAGCAGATGGGTGAGCTGCTCTGTAGATATTACAAAATAATTTTAAATGAAAATCACAGCTAATTTTTTTTAATAAAACCTTACTGGGAATAGTTGCCATATAGTGTATACTGTAAATACACTAAAGCCTTGCGATGTGGCGTAGAATATAAAGCGTCCAGGCGTTTACCCCCGGTGAAACCATGCAAATGTCTTCCTTGTTACACGAGGGCTCGAGAGCATCTCATTTGTTTAGCTGCTCAGACTGTCTGTTTCCATGCGAGGTGGTTGATGGAGCGATTTAGGATTTTTTTCTCATTCCTGGTTTTGTTGCTTTTTTTTTTTTTATATATGAAGCACTTCGTGATCTGTTAGAAAAGACAAAGCTCAGGGTCCAGTCAGAGATTTTTTACACATGGCCTGGCCAAAAAAATGCCATCAAGCAAAGCAAACAGCTAAGGAACTGGGTTAAGAACTTGGCAAGACATTATGAAAAACAAGGAAGAATAGTGTTGAACCATCAACTTTGTGGAAGGAATGTGGTCAGAAAAAAATCCTCAAATTATCAAAACATTACCCAAACATCTAAGAAACAGAGGTCTTTAATCGTTGCTTAATGATCCCCAGTGACTCGGCTTTACTGACATCTAGAGGAAAATTCCTGGAGAATTAAATTACTTGATTTGCAGACTACAGATTTTGCATTAATAATTTATTAGTGCACAAACTGATGTGAATGTTGACCCGTCAGTTCCTGGTACCACCTTCTCTGTCTGTCTCTGACTCACTCTGTCTCTGTCATTCTCTCTCTCTCTCTCTATTTCTGACAAGTGTGTGTTACTGTCTGTGGAATGTGCATGCATTCATTAACTTAAAAAAGCACTTTTATTTAATGATAAATAGTTAGTCTCTCTGTCTTCTTCTCTCTTTCTCTGTGTCTCTGTCTCTCTATCTGTGTGTCTGTTTATCTCTGTGTCTCTGTTGCTTTATCTTTCTCTATCCGCATAAGCACTCCTTTCCTGAAGACTTTCCTTTGCTGGGAAAACATTACAGAGTGCTGAAACTGGACACTCCTTCCATCAATATAGCCCTAACCATGTCCACATCACATTTTGTATTAATCATATACAGGACACTGTCCTTTTTATGCTGTTAAAAGCTCTACATTTTTAAGTTCTGTTTATTAGTCATGGATCTTGTGTGATTGCTGTATAGTGTTACTGTGGAAATGATACCATATCAGGACAGTGATTTTAATCAGGGTGGTTATACAAAAATAACATGCACCTTCTGACCAATCTGATTTGAGCTTGTGCTATAAATATGGAACAAAACAACCCATGTTGTGCCGTTATGGAGCAATAATTAACAAGGTGGTAAGTGGTATAACACAGGGTGTCCTGAAGTATTTATTTACACACTTGTAACAACAGTTTGTTAATGATTACAGAACCTCATATCATACTTTATATAACTGTGGTTAATGCTGTAGAATGCCCCTGATATGAGTTACTTCCTGTTTTTTTTTTTTTTCTTTTTTCCCCCTCATTGTACAGAGTCGGTATATCATCAGTCTCTCTTTATTCTCTATCTTCAACAAAATAAGACATGAAGAACAAAACTGCGAAAGCCTAAAACATAAACATGTCTATCCTGAATATCTGGCTGACACTGAAGACTTTTTCCATAAACTTTCTTTTGATCAGTTACTTTATACAGTAGCTGTTGCTATAGAAACGGTGATGTATGTATATCACAGGGGTCAAGTGAATACCGAAAACAGGGTTTTGGTGCTGAAGCCGAAATGTTTTGGATTTGAAATCCTCAATCAGTTTAGAGAGTTATATGTGCATTTAGTCCTGAGTATATGTCCACTGGGCTCCTTAAGTTAGCAATCAATTATTGATCAAGTTATTTAAACATTGGACACACACCTGATTGTTGGTTCAAATTATTGTCTGGAAATACAGGCTGTGTTCGATTCCACAGTAATTTTAAAAATTGATTCCTGTTCCATGTGCAGGGAATGTCTTGTTAAGGGAACATCCCTCGACAAAATCCCTCTATTTAGATCACCCTGAGACGCCACCAGTGCAGACATCACTTCCTCCAGGCATTACCCTGGTAAACTAAAACACCTCTGATACCAGTTGAAATTTCAGTTTGGTTAATGGGACATTTTTCATGTCGACTTCTGACTGTGTGATGACCCATTGTTCCCTGCACTGTTCACTGTTTCCTTTGAACTGATTACCTTCGCTTGCTTCACTTTGAAATCCAACTTTACAGGTTCACACACACCTTAGTTGGAATCATTCCCCTCAGGTGTGCATCCTTTCCAGTTTATCTGACTCTGGCCCCTTGACCACGCCCCCACCACTACACACAGTCTTTTTTCTGATTCTAAAGGCTTTTGGTAACGTAGGTGTTGCCACTGTGATGCCTCCGTGTGAGAGCATTTGGAGTTGATGTCAGCACCTATTCAATAATCATATTTGTTGGCAACTCGTTTTGTCATTGATTTTAATCGATTATATTTTATTCCTAGTTTTTTGCTCGCTGGCTCAGTGATTTGTTCATTTCTATCATATGCTTTCTGATAATGTTTTTTTTTTTTTTTTTTTTTTTCCTTTCGGTTCATTTTTCAGATTTTTAGCTTTTAGGTTTTACCTCAAAAGAAATATTGATGGAAAATGTCCTGCTTGCCTTGTTCTTTGTGCTTTGCCTGTAATGCTTATCCCTGTTTTACATTTTGTGTACTGAAATCACTTCCTTAAGCGTTTCAGCCACATGGTGGCAGTGCAGCTCCAATTATTCTGACTTGCCTGATTAGACACCATAAGAAGGAGATTTATTTCAATAATGATGCACACAAACACCGTTTAAATGTTTATGCACAGTTGAGGGGTGTAAATTATCCTTTTAGGTGTAACTGCTTACAGTGTAACAGCCTGATTGTCCCAGAGAAGGTGTTGTGTGTAACCTTTCTAACATCACCCGTTAATGGACCCGTTCCTGTTTAAGACTGTTTTGTGTTGCTGCAGGTCTGCTCCCACTGCAGATGGTCCTGGCACCTCGGGCGCGGCAGGAAGCAACCGGCGGCTGCAGCAGACCCAGGCTCAGGTGGATGAGGTATGGCAAACAGCTAAATGTACACATACTATTGTGGATTTAAAGCTGTACACTAAGGGGTGGTGTTGGGCTTGGAAGAACTTTTACAGTGCTGAAATTGCATTATTGTTGTTGGTCTTTCGGCTGCTCCTGGCATGGGGTCGCCACAGCAGTCCTTTCAGTGTCTGTGTTCTAGAAACTTTTTCATTTAAAACTACAGAGTCAGAAACTGCCAGGAAATAAATACCCCTTTTTGTAACCCACTCCTCTTCAAGACAGTATAAGTCACCACAAATGACAGATTAATCTGAAGAGCGAGAATTTTAATAAAAATGCGTCATGAGAAACGGTATAAACGACACAAATCGCCCTAAAGTTGAGCTTTAGATTTAATGAAAACTGTTTCTAATACAAACTTAATCTACGAAAAGAGAAAACAAAAGATGTGCTTAAAACAAGCTTTCGATAAGAGTTCTCTCTCAATCAATGCCGCCAAACAAAGGCAAGCATTGAACTTATATACTTGCCTTTTCTACTATTTCACTTCACCTCTGTGAATCAACCAGTATGCCTGCACAGGGTTACAAAATCTGCTTCCAGGTATCTCCCAGCAATGATTACAAAACCATCATACTTTACTTTTAGTCTGTGTTTGCGCATCAACAAACTTTCACAGATCAGCATATAATCATCAGCGGCATCTCATTTAAGCAATACCACACTCGAGGTCATGCTATTGTGCATGTGAAGCCTGAGTATTGAAGATACCATAACCATGCTGATATTCATCACAGCAACAAATAACAAACTTGGAGTGTGTTATTGCTTTTATACGATAATTACCACAAGCACCATTTATTATTAACAGATTATTATTAGGATTATTCTGTGCTTGGCGGAATTGACTAACCACGACTGGCAGATCTGGCGATCAACAGTTAGTGTAATTAACAGGGGTGAAAGTAGTTTTAAATTCTTAACCGGTCCTACAGTATGTACCCAAAAGGTGAGGAGAATAAACCATGGAGGTGGAGGACAGTACTGAGAAACAAGATTTACTTATTTCCACTAATTCCACTTTGAAATATCAGCTCGGTTAACTTTCGGTTTCGGGTTGAATCCCAAAAAGTGTTAAATGGAAAGCTAGTGCCCTATGTAGTGCCTCCAAGTAGTGCCCTTTATCAAGGATTAAAGATGGATTTGGAGATCAGCCTTGTGTTTGAAGCGATTTAGCAGAGCATTAACAGAAGCAATAACGTTCTGAATTCAGAGGCGATTCAGAACAAGTTAGGAGCGATTACTAAGGAGACAGTTTGGTGTTTAAGATGATGATATAGATGTGGGTGCTTGCTAAAATTACTTCTGAGCCTGTTTTTTTTTTATTGTGGGTTTTGGCAGGCAGCCGCTGTTTCTTCATTACTGCCCTCCACTGTACAGACCTATTTTCACCCATGCTCATGATGGTTATGTGTAAAAATTACCTGGGTACTTGTGAATTCATCTTCGACAAACAACAATGCTCTTGCAAAGGTGGAAAAACAACTAGATTTTTTTTTTATCGATTTCTGTTTAATGTTTTCCGGAAGTAAAATCCTTTTTCATGACAAAACAAATTTAAGAGGCTCTAGGATTGCTTATACAGTATAATCACTGTAATAATATTAATGAGTGTATTATTTGACGAGTTAATGGACCGCGCTCAGGGAGCAGGCTACGATCGAGAGTGTAGACAGGAGAATGAACCAGTTCAGCAAACAGACCTAAACAATGATCTCCTAGACCTGCTGTGTGTTATAAACACGGACATCCTCCTGCTGTGTTCCACTTTCACTTGGAGGAACTTTGAGAATCCAGTCGTGCTAGATCTAAAGTTATGGGTCATTGATGAACTGCAGTGATATATGACATTATAAAAAAAGTGTTTAAAATGTTGTTTTGCTAGACAAGGGTGTGTGTGTGTGTGTGTGTGTGTGTGTGTGTGTGTGTGTGTAGCAGGCTTGTGACACGTTACGTAAAGTTTAATGAAGTATATCTTGATTATAAATATCATTGTGTCTGTGATTTAGAGAGAAATAACGTTGCTTAGTAAAAGTTAAGTAGTTAGGAATGCTGCAGTGCGGTATGTTGATGTTTTTAAAATGGTGAAATTTGTCTCCCAGTCATTCCTCAATATTAACTTGAACAATAAGCTGTTAATATGCGTCATTGGTTAATTATCTTAAACATTGCGTTATTTTGTATAACAGCACTCTCTACACTGTGTGACGCCTGATATAAACCCAGCAGAAAATATATTTATTTAAATTTGTTTTCCCTCTCCATGTCTGGAACACATTGTTGCGTGTCAAGGAAATCCGTGTACAGTCCATGGGTCCGCTATATGTACAGACTCCGTGTGTTATATGCTTCCAGAGGTTGAGAGAGAAGCCTGCGCTATAAGCAGCTCGTTGTCTTATGTACTGCAGCTGCTGCTAATCTGTTCCAAGCTCCCGGCAGGCGAGTCATGAAGTCCAACGCATCTGCGGCATGGCATGGAACTGACTTCCTTTTACTGACTCTAACACGATATAATAGTCTTGAACCTTTTTTAAGCAGCTGAATAGAGTATAGAAAGTTCAGAGCGCCAGGCTTTAACCTTTATCCATTCATCTTTATCAGTAGTGTGAAATGTAGCCGTGCAGCTTAATGTTAAAGTGATAAATCACTTAATTCACCTTATTGTTTCTATAGCTGTAGTGTAGTCACCAAGGTGAAGCTGTACCTTTTTTATTTGTGACAGACATTTACTCTGTGTGAGTTTCTGAGTAATGCGACAAGTTGCGATTTTTTTTGTTCGTTAACTACAGTGTAAAATTGTAAGTAAGGTTGTGGTGGTATAGGAGGAATAAAATGCTGCTGTTTGCAGAAGAATAAGCAGTGATGCAGTAGTTGCCATCCTCTTTATTTTATTCTGAACAGTGCAGACGTACTGAGGGAATATTCTCCGTATTTTCAGTGTCCCCTTAAAAGTACAAGTGAGAATTTCCTCGCTCTGGTAACAGTTGCTTTAACTCGCGGCTAGTTTTTCTTTATTTATTGATTCATTCATGGAAAAGTGTAGAAGCCAGTGCCTCAGTGATCTGGGGGAAAAAATCCATGAAATCATCTGACCGCTGTTGGAGATCTGGCCATGTTTTGATTGCTGTGCATGTGAGGGGGTCATCTCAGGACTTATCTCCACCGATTATGTAATCTCCGTCTCCATAGTTATATAAGGGAAGTGTGGGCCCCCTCCAGTCCATGCTGTTTTAAAGGAGCCGTGCCCTGTCTCGCACTCCTCTTCCTTTCCCTCTCTCTCTCTCCTTCTCTTTCGGTTTATAGATCACTGGAGCATGGCAGTTAGGTACGTCTTGGCCGGGATGTTTTATTACGTTGCCATGGCACTTTTATAACAGAAGGGCGGGGTTTTGCATCGCTTTGTCATTTCTCTCCAGAAGAGGGGACTTCCAGAGTGTAAGACTGACGCACATGCATTTAAACCTTACAGAAGTTTGCTTGTTTCAGCAAGACAAACGCACAACACTGATCAAATCTAGGTCAGCCTTCTTATTTCTACATGTTGGTACGTGAGTCTCCTGCATCGGGACACGCTTGAAGCACGCAGCCTGTAGATAGACGCACTTGACCCTTGACCCCAGAGAAGAACGCACTGTTCTGACATGTTAAACCCGCGTGCCTCGTAGCTGTCCAACTAGATCCCAGACACCACTAAATACAGCTTCTCTGACCTGGGGACTGCGCCAGTCGTAAACATGTCTGAACCAGCATCCTGAGACATAGTGGTGTACTGAGCACTAGAACACACTGTATACACTCACATGGTTCGACAGGCCCGTACAAACAAATTGAATGGCCATTTGCTGCCGCCTTCATGTTTCTGCTACCTATCTGGCCACGCCCCTCTGCAAGACCACACGCCCCTCTGCAAGACCACATGCCCTTATTTGCATGTTTATTCAGTAGTGGTTATTTAATAATTAACTGCTGAATATTTTTGATGGTAGCAGCAGCTTTAACTTCAAGCTGTAACCAGCAAGTGTATCTTTCGTCTCGGTCAGAACTGAAGCATCCTGTTATTCGGACAGTAGTTTATATTTGTATTAATTATATTTTATTTTGTTTTATGTTTTTGTCAAAGTTTTGTTTTTGAGACTTTTTCTTTTTTCTTTTTTTTGTCTGCAACCTTTTTTTTTTTTTGAGTAAAACCATTCAAGAGTCCAGTTTTATTTCATTATTATTATTATTATTTTTTTTTTATAAGTTTATATCTAACTTTTATTTTTCTTTTTTTAAGCAATTTGTCCTTTATAAATGTTACAAAAGATGGAAAATTAAAAGCTGGTGAGAGAGTTTATAGCTGCTGTAACATACAGTAAGTGAGAAGAGGAACTATCTTGCTTCATGGATGTTCCTCTACATTTCTATTACTAAATGAATAAAAAGTACAGAGTTTTGTATTAAATATAAAATTATTAGTTTTCATATACAATATATTATAATATATTATAATTATATATTAATTATAATTATATTACTGTTATTATGAATGTGTGTGTGGCCTGCAGCATATTTTAGATTTGAAATCTTCTGTTGTATTGTTCAGACATGGCTCAGACGTTTGAGAAGTTCTTGATAAATACATTATTTAAATAAAAAGCTTTAAAAATAGCCATCTGTATCTGTCCGCCTTAAACGCAGACACCGTGTGTACAGTGCTGTCTTTCCTTCCTCAGGTGGTGGACATCATGCGGGTGAACGTGGACAAAGTCCTGGAGCGAGACCAGAAGCTGACCGAGCTGGATGACCGGGCGGACGCCCTTCAGGCCGGAGCCTCGCAGTTCGAGACCAACGCCGCTAAACTGAAGAGGAAGTATTGGTGGAAGAACTGCAAGGTAAAAAGAGTTTCTGAGATGATATTCTGGACAGGAATCCTCATACATTTCTTCTCATGGCCATTTTTTAAATTATTATTATTATTTTTTTTGGGGGGGGCTAGTTTTTAATGCTCTTGTGTGTGTGTGTGACCTTTGTAGATGTGGGCCATTTTGATAGCCGTGCTCATCATCATCATCATCATCATTATCAGTGAGTATCCCTGCATACATTTTGTTTCTGAGTTAAGTTAGGAATCAGTCCAGCATGAAAAGACAAACACACCATTGCACAGAGCCGCACAACAAATGGATGTCCACATTACAACAGTGACTTACAGTCTAATCTAACACACAGACTTGTAGGTCTTTTCTTACCTCAGTGGGACACACCTGGCACTCTGTTTCCACAATACTTTTTAAGGACTGGCTTGAGCTAAGGTGTGGTCACTCGTAGCAACTCTCTCACGTGTGTGTATAAAACACTACTCTGTAAGAATGGAGTAGTGTTTTCAATTCATTTGAACAAAAGGCTGTGTTCTAGGTTGAAATGTCTCAAATACGATTTGTATGTGCTCCTGGATTAGATGCATCTGACATGTGGTCATGTGACTTGAATGAGAACGGGCAGATCAGGATAATTCTTTTTTTTAATAAATGTGACTTCCTTCAAAAAAGGTCCATGTGAATCAGCCGTTACCATAGAAACAGCACCATGATGTCATTATTTAGTAAATCCTGTGTTTTATTGGTTGCACTTTAAAATAACAAAATGAGAAGTTTTTTTAACGTTTGTGGATGTTTTTTTTCCCCTATTTTTAATGTAGTTTGGAGTAAATCCTAAACCAGCAGGAGGATCACAGGACGGCCTGACGGTTATGACAGGAGAGTGGATGCACATAAATATCTATACAATGTATTAGTGGATACCATGAGGATGGAGAAAGAGATCACGCTCTTCCTGACGTAAAGCTGTTCTAGCCTGCTGAGTGTCAAATTTTGTAAAAAGAAACAAATCCTTAACTCTTTTGTTTGTTCATTTGTTTTTTCCTTGTTTTATGTTGTTAGGTTTTTAATAGATGTGATTTTGAATGTGCAAAGAAGTTTCTTCCACGTACACTCCTTATTTTCACTGATTGTGCTCATCACCGTGGCGTCTGAAGCAAAAAAAGTGTGCCTTAAAGGAGCAGTTTGTAATTTTTGTAAAGCTTTCAGCTCGTAGATGTACAGGTGTATAGGGACAATTTAAAAATGACAAACTGCATCTTGATCCGTGACGTCACACGATCAACAAGTCTACATCTACTTGTTAAAATATCCTGACCAAAAAAGTTTGGTAATTGCTTACCGATCAAAAGAGAGCTCCTCGTCTCTCAAACACCATGTGAAAATAGTCAAACTGTGTGGGTTTTTTTTTTTTTGTAACTAGTCTGTGCCTTAACATTTTAGAAGCGTCCTGCGACTCGAAGGCCTTAGAACAAAGCCACCTCAGTGCCATTACTAAACACTGCCAGCATAATTCAAATCTTACACTTACTAATTATTTAATAAGCCATATATTTAAAAAGATGATTAATATTGCAGTTTGTGTGTACATGCATGGTTGTTTTCTTCTTTCAAACTCTTGGTGTTTTCGAATAAAATTCTTTCTACATTTTCTTTTTTTTTTTCTCCTTTCTTTTTTTTCTAATGTCACTTGTTTGACAGCACAGTAAGAAATTTGTTTAGGAGTGTGTGTGATGAATTTATACCATGTGCAGTACTGTGTAGAAGACTTGGACTACATGCCATACTATGCCATATCAGTTATAAGAGTTAAAAGTTTTTTTTCAACAAAGATCTTGACATTTATCACAAAGCAGGAAGAGCGCTGCCTTTGTAAAAACACCATGTAGCTGAGTATGTTTAATATATTAATATATAAAATTCCTCCAGCCGCACAGCTGATCCAACTCTGGCGTTGATCAGCCAAAGCAGGTATGCTAGCAGGGGCAATTCAGTAAATACACCAGGGCTAATAATAATAATAATCGGATATACAATTTAGGGGCAATTCAGCAAATACACCAGGGCTAATACTAATCGGAGATACTTGCCGAAGTGCAGATCTTTGGGGAAAAGTGTGTGAGAACACCCTGACCTGGAAATACACTCTTGACAATGCCTATAAAAAGAAAGTATAACACTACTTCATGTGTGGGGTATAATAAGGGCTATGTAAATACAGTAACTTAAAAATTAAATTTTTATTAGTATTATTATTAGTTTCTAATTTGTGATACAAGATAAATACTTTTACATGTTTTGGTCTAAGACTTTTTCACATTACTGCTTTTTGAATGTAAAGCATTATATTTCAGATCAGTTCATTAAAACAAGCTTTTTTGGATTTGCTATTGCTAATAAATGTGGATTTAATAACCTCATTTGCCTTGTGTGTGTGCACGCCTAAAGAGCAAACAGATAAATGATTGGGTTTGAGGGGGATATGGGGGGAGAAACTGGATTGTTGAAAGGTTGATCGATCTCGCTGAGCGTTTATTCACTGTGTTTAAATTCCAGCCGTGCCACAGCTGTCCAGTCCAGGAGCCAGGAAAGCAAAATGCGCCCTGCTGCGTGGGTAGGGAATGGGGTCTCTCTCTCTCTCTCTCTCTCTCTCTTTCCTCCCCTGCTCTGTACAAGGTCATAGATCACAGGACCTTGTTGTATTACCTTTTCCTGTCAAGTCACAGGGACCCCAGGCGAGCTCAGGAGGCTGTGAGCTCAGGTATGCAGAAAAGGGCAAGCAATGCTTTCTTCCGAACTGCACAGCATACGCAGCAGTTTGGCTTCATGTATTTCAGATGAAGCACATGTTCTTTCACATGCTTTCACCCTTTCCATCTGGTCACTGTTGTATGATAGAGGAAGTGGGTGGGAACTGGCAAGAGAACAAATTTGTTCATTCATCTTCTATTGCACTTATCCTGTATACAGGATCACAGGTTACATGCCGGACAGGGTGCCAATCCATCACAGGGCACACACACTACGGGCAATTTGCGAACACCAATTAACCTAATCTGCATGTCTTTGGACTGTGGGAGAAAACTGGTGTGCCCCGAGGCAGGAATCGAACCCTTGACCCTGGAGGTGCAAGGCCATAATGCTAACCACAATGCTGCCATGCCGCCTAAGGAACCCAAATTTGAGAAAAATTGCAGACAGACAATTCAAATAAATCACTCAGATGTCTACATCAAATCAGCAACAAAGTGGAAATAAGTTACTTAAGGCAACTTGATGTCCAGGTGTAGACTCGGCTAGAGGAAGTAGAGGTGTGATTCAGGACTGGATTCCAGGCGGAGCCGACAAAAACAATTATTTTTTTTATTATTATTCATTAATTTTTACATTTTACAAAGCTTTTTAGGTACATTGTTTATTAACGTTGGAGCAAACTTGAGATAATCACTTGCGCTTAGGTTTATTGCATCTTTGGTATCTACTCTACCCTGGTAATAGTCTCTCTGATTCAAGTGACTAAAGACAAATAAATAAAAACACATCACATGCACACACACACCTTTGGCAAGTGAACAGAGCAATTCTTTCAGATTCTTTGTGATTCACTTCCTCAGAGCTGTTTTTCTTGTTCTGATTTACGTGTAAAAATCTGCCCCCACAGAGCAACACGAAGTGGAAATCATGACAATATATGAAAACCAGTCCAAGTGGGCAGGTCCAGGAGAAACGTGGTCATAGGTGGTACGTGATGTAGGCCAGGGATCTGCAGCTCCAGTCCTGGAGGTTCAGCGTGATTCTTTTGTACAAACACAGCAGATTCAATTAATACTATTAATTAGCAGGGGTGTGTTTGGGTGTTGGTGGCCCTCCAGGACTGATCTCTGATGTAGGCTGATCACACGTGGAATGCATGTTGAAGTCAACGTGAGGAAATCACATCCGGAAAAAAAATGAAACCACACACACTACACGTGAAAAAAAAAAGTGAGACATTCTTTCTTAAATAGTTTTTAAACACACGCACAAACATGAGTCATGTTGATTGTCTACATTTGACCTTCGTGAAAGGGAGCGTTTTATTGTAATTGTTTTGACTTTGATTTAGAAAAATCCTTGTTAAATGTATTAAATTTTTATTCATTAAAAGTTATTCTATTTTGAATATATTCAAAATGTTTATTTACAACATTTAATCTGATTTTGGCTGATTTAGTTTTCAGCTGAAATCAGGGAGTTTGAAGTAATTTATGTGTGTGTGTGTGTGTGTGTGTGTGTGAGAGAGAGTGAGAGACAGCTTTGCAAGAATTGTTTTAAGACCTACAGACTTTGATAATAAAATCATGGACAATAATGAGAAGTTTTAATCAGCGTAATAATATTTTCAGTTTGAAATAAGAATGTATGACGAGGTACTGATATAACGAGATCTCTTGAACTAATAGATTGGCATTGGAGTGTGGGGTCAGCGTCCTTTCAGATCTTGCTGATGATTTGAGGTTATGGTGAGAAAGTACATCCCTTTTCTTCATCATTCCATTCACTTCCTTTTCCACCGATGGTCGCAGCGTGTGATGCTACCACAACCATTTTTATCAGCTGTGAAGGTGCTCCTGGACTTCGACGTCTCACCTTTACTCTTGGGTTTCAAATTCAAATTCAAATTTTATTTGTCACATACACAGTCATACACAATACGATATGCAGTGAAATGCTTGTACGA
>JAQMYJ010000016.1:3384566-3394788 GCA_030014305.1 Clarias laeviceps | reverse complement strand
TGTGTGTATAATTTGAAATTGAACTTTAAAAGTTCAATTCACATCTCTGTTTATATGGAAAAGTACACAGTGTGTGAACAGATTTAGCTGTCATACAATGATAGAAGTGACAGTTTGACAATATATTCATTACAAATTTATGATTTGCTTTTATTTTTCAGTTTCTATGGAACGGAGATGAGATTTGTTTGACGCGGGCAAGAGTTTCTCTCCGAGCCCGCGGGTTACTCAGCAATCTGCCTGCATTTCCAGTAATGACCAGCAGGTGGTGCGCATGCGCCGAGTCTGTGTGTATATGAGCGTGTATGTGTGTGTGTGTGTGTGTGTGTGTGTGTGCGCGTGTTATTACTCGCCTGTGCGTGGCTTTTGGTAACGACATGTAGAAACAAAACCGCAAACGCATCTAACTCTTAGCTCTAACATTTATTGTTTGACTTTTATACACCAGGTTTGCAAAAGTGTTACCTGTTAGTCAGGTGCGTGTGTGTGTGTGTGTGTGTTGTTTGGCGGTGTGTAGGTGGTGAGTGTGTGGTGTGTTTTACTGGAAAGATTAGAAATCACTCAAGACTTGATTAGAGGAGAAATAAACGACAAGCTGGAAGAAGGTGAGAACTTTATTTCTCTCAGTTCTATCACACTCTACCTCTACACTGTTATTAACTCTACTTTCATTAATGATGTGCTAGTTTTTTAAATTAAAATCATATTTGGATAAATAGGATTTTGTTTTGTTTTTTTAAGTTTTATTGTTTTATTTTACTCTAAAACAGTTACAATAGATTTAATTAAGGGTTTCAAAAGATTAGTTAGGCAATGAACTAATTTAATATTGTTTGTATTATTATTATTATTATTATTATTATTATTATTATTATCTTTAGAGTTTGCACTCTGTTTTCCTGATCTGATCTGATGGAGATGTGAATGATCATCATATTGCCATGTCACAGGTTAAGATCGACAAATCTCCCCTTCCGCAGGTCTACGACGGTGAGCATCTCAAAATTAATTTTGTTTTTAAACTAAAAGTGTGAAATGTTGACTTTTGTAGATTCAACCCACCACTACAGGGACTTCACCTTACAAACGTTTATTAAAAGTACTAATGTGAATTAGGGTGACTGTATTGGAGATCAGTAGTCTAATGTTACTGGAGTTGAGTACTGTAGTTGAGTGCAGAAGAGAGGGGGTGGGGTGGGGTGGGGTGGCGAGGTGGGGGCAGATAAGGCTTCAAGAATGTCCGCACTTTCCCTCTAATTGCTTTGGACAAGCGTCCGCTTAGTGAACATCCTCACACTCAGGCGAGAGTTTGCATTTTGTGGATTTTTAAAGCATGTGTACAACGGTGTGATGTGATACACTTCTGTATACAATAATGGTACAATAGGTCTTAGAGATCTATCAGTGCTGATCAGTACCCTTTTGTCTGAGAGTGCAGTCTCAGGGACAGTTTACAGAGTGTACGGGGTTAAAGAAAAGTTTCTGTGATCTAATATTCCAAAAACAGACAACCAGAGAAAGCAAATACTGGACCTTCATGCACAGGAAGCTGCTTTCTATGCTCTCTCTATATATCTCTTTCTGTGTGTGTGTGTGTGTGTATAGCACTCCCTTCTCCTCTCCGTCACTTATTTATATAATCTCTTCTACTTCACTCACTCCCAGTGCCAAATATAGACTGTGCTAGAGAAAGGAGAAGGAGTGTGCTAAAGGAAAAATGCACACATGACCATTTTCTAAACAGAGGCCTCAGTCTCTCTCTCTCTCTCTCTCTCTCCATCATTCCCTTCCTCCCTCATTCCATTGGGCTTCTTGTGTCTCACTCTAACCACTACCATCTGTGCACCCTCAGGTTATAGGTCATCTTGCAAAATCATGTAAAGAATTAATCATGTAAACCGATGAAATCGGATCAAACAGCAAAAGCAACACCCTAAATAGCTCCGCCTACTTTCACAACACAGCACTGTTATTTATGTACAGGAAGGGAACATTGTGTAGAATCATTGCAGGAGCCAATGTCCTGAATAATGTGAAATATAACTAAAATGAAATAAACAGATTTTTTACAAAAATATCAAACTGGTAAAAGGGAAATATTATTAAATGAATTTAAACAGACTGAGGTTGTCGAGAAAATCACTAAGTAGATTAGGGAGATTTTAAGTTACTGGAACTAGTTTAGAAACGCCTTCAATACATTATCAATGTGCTGAACTGTGAAAAATAATGAATGGAGATCACTTAACCTCTTAGTAAAGATACAAGGAATACCAAAGCTATGTTTTAAAGTGAAAGTAAGAGCATTTACATACACACACACACACACACACACACACACACAGTTCCAAGTCTCAGAGTGTGAAAGTGTGGTTCTGGGATCAGGGGGATGATTTTCATACATGAACTGGACACCACACTGTGTGCTGTAATCAAAGCAGTGTATAAATGTCATATTATAAAGTTTATCTGTTTATAATTATGATTGATTTCTTAAACTATGGAACGTCCATGAAACTGGTCAGGTCCTGTTTGCTCTTACTTTACAGCAGCTGCTTTAAACTGCTTTGTTCTTTCACTGATCTGCCTCTCTCTCTGAAGTTAATAAGACAAAAAACGAAAAAGTTAGAGCTGTACCTTTGACACTCGTGAATGAAATGTGAGATGTTAAACAAGCGTCTCCTTACAGCAGACGTGACGTGACGACTTTTGTTAAATAACAGCAGACGTATTATATTTGTTATAAGTCTTGTATAATGCTGTGATTTGAGGAGAGCCACTAGTGAAGAACATTTTTCCGACACAGGAAGTGCCAGTGCCAGTCCCAGTCCCAGTCCTTAATCCCAGTGCTTGTGTCAAGTGCTGTTTGAAACGAGCCTCTGTCCTCAGGACGGCCATGTTGTCAGCTTTTCCGTCTGAGCTCATAGAACACGCAGCTGGAGAGAGGCCTGGAGGGCACACTGGCTAGTTTTTTCCACCTCCATTGCTAGTGCTCCTCTAGTCCATTCACAGGTTTATGTTTGATATTTGTTTCTGGAGTTTTTCACCGTCAGTCACTGTTTAAATAAGAAAAGGTAATCTGTGCAGTTAGGTGTGTCAGTGTTATTTATCACAGCACTGGCCTCAGCAGGCACATCTGCTTGGGGATTCTGTTTAATTGGAGCCTATTTAGGTAAGGAATTTGACTGGGCTAGTTACATATACACACACACACACACACACGTACAGGGAGCTGCCGGCATTAACCGGCTCTCGTCCTGTCTTACTGACCCACTTGGAAGGTTTTCCTGTTATGGCTGTCATGATGAGATACACACACAGCCACACACTGACATCGCATAAACAGTCCTTCCTGCACACACTCACTGAGCCTGCTTCGTGTCCTGCTTTGTTTCTCTCACAGTGTGTCAGTGTTTCTCGGTGCTGGAAGACGGAGCGCTGGCTCACAGCCTTCAGGAGCAGGAGAGTGAGTAAACACACTCCATCACACTTGTCCTCATCCAAAGAATGACATTCTTATGATGATACTAAAGATCGAAACAGGATGACGGGACGTTCTGACATGTTCCCCTCCATGTGTCGTGTCTCAGTCGAGCAGTTCTACAGCTCCAACATGCAGAAGAACCAGGCGGTGCAGAATGATGTGCGTTTGGCTCGGAGGCTTCAGGACAACGAGGAGGAGGAGAGGGTTCGTCTCACACACCAGCTCCAGCAGCTGTAAGAATGTCTGTGTGTGTGTGTGTGTGTGTGTGTGTGGGTTGGTGGGTGGGTGGGTGTGGCAGAGTGTCTTGTAGGCACATAATGATCAGTATAACATAATGGTAAATGTAGAACAATAATATCCCCACAAAAAGGGGCGTTCAAGTCAAACTGGGACTTTTGATTGACTTTTGAGAGTCATGAGAGTAAAAACTCCCTTTGTTTCTTTGTATAATCCCCTGCTACACTCATACACTTACCCCAGTATTTCACTACTGCTTGGATACCATCAAGGGAGAACGTATTTTTCTTCATGTCTGGAACGCTGGCCTCCCAGGAACTTCTTTAATGGCCCAAACATGTGGAAATGGCATGGAGTGAGGTCTGGACTGTGATGTGGGATGTGGCAATAACTCCCAGACGAGTTCCTGTAATGTGCAAGTGGAGTTGGTGAATGATTGTGTGTACAGTTCCCACACACACCTGCAGCGTACACAAGCATCATTACTCACAAGCATCATGCCTCAGTATTCTAATTCATTCCTCGTTTGTCTTCGTTTGTCTGCTCTGCTTTAAAACAACACTCCTGGCAATAAACATTTCAACAGAGCTGTCAATTATTTGATCACCTATACATCACATTATCTGGCGGTTAGCCAGCTGACATTATCTATCAGATCAGGGAAACGATCAGTTAACAAAATACTTTGTGCTATAGAGCACATCTGGAGACCAAGTAACAAACATAATACACATGGAAGAGATATATACTCTGTTCTGAGTTTTTGCTACTGAGTCACATGATACAACACATTAGTGTCACATTGAAGGTGCAATGAGTGATCAGTATTAAAGGTCCCCTCTTCTCTTACACTGCTCTTCTGAGCACAATGTTTCAGTGTCTATGTAAATGAACTAATGCTGAGCCACACCCCTTGGACAAAGCAGATTGGTATTTTTAGCTCATAAATACAGACAGGCCATAAGATTTCGCTCTATATAACAGGTGTTTGAACTATCACTAAACAAGTTGAGAATTTTATCACGAATGAACGTCGACTCCTGGGCTGAGCTGAGCCCTTGAGTCAGAGGAAGGTCTTTAGCAAAAGATCACAATTTATTCCAGCCACAATCAGACTCAAAATATTAGGAAAAAAACAGCCATCTGAAGGGTGTGTTCAATAAAATATATGCATGTAAAAAAAAAAAAAAAAAAACAGTAAGTGGGTGGGGTTTTTCTCAAAAAAAAATTTTCATGCACACATACACACCAGGGACACGTGACTGTCCAAAAATTAGAAACAGGTCACCTCAAAGCTAGACATCTGACACGAACGGCTTTTGGAGTGCACCACATGGGAGGCAAACTGATCCCACGTCACTTTAATGCATAGGTTTCAGATTACAGGTGCAATCCGTGATTTCATTAAAACATGTTTTTTCAGTATTTGTTAACATTCTGGTAGGTGTAAATAAAAATGTCTGCTCTGAGGGTAAACTCCAGACTCCACAGCATCCCAGGTTCTGTAAAGGAACGATCTGTATTGGCTTGTCAGTCATGTTCAGCTTGTGGGACGAAAAAGTGTTGCTTACAGAAATTGCTGATAACTATCAGAGTGTGTTTAGAAGTGTGTTTTCCCCTGAGCTGTGAATGAACAGGCTGGCATTTCCATCTCTGTGGCACGATTGCAGGGAGGAGGAGGACTGCGAGTACGCCAGGGTGATTCAGGAAGAGCTGCGGCGAAGCGACGAAGAAGCTCAGAGAAGAGAGGAAGGGGACGAGGTGGGAAAACAAACACACGGATCCTGCAGTTAAGGCTTTAAGTTCAGTATGCATGCTACATGTGTGTGTGTGTGTGTGTGTGTGTGTGTGGTCTAAGACAGCACTCGCTCTCCAACAGTCTACAGTCTCACACTTTTTAACTTGATCGAGCTCTTGCACAGACTGCGTGCTGCTTGTTCTAAATACTGAAGAGATCAGGGACGAGAAAGGACAATTAGAGCAACAGAATGAGGCCCCTGTTTTCACGGGAAGGGTCTCTCGTTCAGCAGAACACTTCACTGCCTCAAGTGCTTCTTTATTGCTTCAGTCTTCTGAAACCCAACTTTTAAAAATGCCAGATTTGTTGTTGATGAGGTCGCTCTGGCACCACCGGCTTCCTAACCGTCTCCATAGCAACGCCAGGGATTTTATTTTCAGCATGATGTCATTGTAGGGGTTCGGTTAGACGCAAGTGTTAAGGGCTAGAAATTGAGCACTGATCCAACTTTAGATCTTATGTTACTACGTGTTTGTTGCAACTTTGTTGAAACATTGCAACTTTGCCTTGATCTACTTGAACTACGGTCCTGTTTTCTCATCCTCTGTTCTTTTCTTTGTTCAATTCAATCACTAGTTCGGTTTCCATAAAACCGTATAGGCCAGAAAAGTCTTGCACGCTTCAGAGAAGTCCCAACAGAAGTAACAGACAGAGATAACAACATTTTTGAGCGTTTGTGCAGAATCTGGGCTGAGTTTGAGTGTAATACCGCCATCTAGTGGAAGGGAGTTTGTCTCAAATGCCTCCTTTGTACAGGAGGTGACGTTTAAACAATAATTTTATTTATTTAGTGAATGTGTGTTTGCAGTTCAAGGAAGCCAATTCTGGTGTCTCTATTAATTCAATTAAATTCAGTTTTATTTATAACAATGGACACGCATCTTTAAAAAAAATCAAAAACAATTATGGAAAAAAGTTAGAAAGATGTCAGGAAATATGTATAATTCATAGTTATCAGTTTGTCCCTAATGATGGCAGTAGGAAGAATCCATGTGACGAGATCTCCAGCCAGAAGCCGGACACCAGGACGAGTCAGACAGGTAGTGCAGAGAGCAAGCAGGGACTCGGGTAGGACTAACTATGACAGCTTAACTAAAAGGGAGAGAAGGGAGGAAGGAAACGCAGACATGCGGGGTCTTTGGGAAGTAAAGCAACCAGTCACTCCACCTTGAAAGTTGTAACTGGAAAAATTCGGACACAGTGTATTGCTCAGTGCTTGTACAACACCTGGTGATGACTTTTTCAGTCCAAGCACAAAGGATACCTCAGTAATCACTATGCATATGTGTGTGTGTGTGTGTGTTTTGTAGCAGAGAAAGTCAGATCATAAGCTTGTCCACAATGCATTAGCTGTGCTAGTGAAATCCTTGTCCCTCCTTATAAAGGTCTCAACAGGATGAGTGGAAATAAATGACAGGTTTGGGCCCAGACTGAGTTTAACGCAGTGTTCTGGGTTTAAGAGCTGATGCTTTAGGAAAATCAGCCTTCCATCAGATGGTGTTTCAAAGTGTCCTGCGTCGCTGCGTCAACTTTTTAAACACTATATCACTGTGTCAGTCACTACACTTGTGTGTAGTGTGTGTGTGTTTGTGTGTGTGTGTGTGAGCAGGGAGTCACCTCATGTTTGAGAAAGAAAAGTATTTTCTGATCCTTTCACCACACAGATGTTTCAGCACAGAATGAGAAGACACACTACATGAGCACCTGACTGAGCATTCATACTGCACATGAATTGTGTGTGTGTGTGTGTGTGTGTGTGTGTTGGAAGGGCCATTAGCCGGCCCTGGGTGGTCTGTGGGGGTTCCTGCTGCCCCTCTGACTAACTGTGTACAGATAAATTTTATCACATCTAAGTGAACGGTTTGTTAGGCGGCATGAAATATCTCACTGTGGTGCTGTTAAGATCATCAGAAAGCTTTACACAGTGCAGTCGAGTGCAAAAGTTTGTGATCCCTCTTTATGCTTATTATGGATTTAATGATTTTCAAATCACAATTAAAAAAATGTTTACAGACCCAGTATAGTCTGACCTGGAAATAAAAGCAAAATTAAAAGATCGGGGAAAAAAACATGAAATTAATACACAAAGTGAAATCAAAATTGTACTATGTACTACAAAAGGGTCTGTTTTTTTGTTCCATTTCATCAGTTTTTTTAACACCCTAAACATTACAGCTGTTCATCTTCATTATTAACATTCTCCTCCCAGTTGCCGTAGTGTATGTGAATGTGTCTCAATAATGCTTAATGACTTCACAGCGCAAAACATGTCTGGTTTTATTGAAGTACAAACAGGAATGAGCTCTCGAACTGTTTGGTCTGAGCAAAGTTTGGGTGCAAACTGGAAAACACCAGTCATACAGGCTGTAACAGAAACTATTGACCTTGAGGAACGTTGGAGGAGCAGGTAGGAAGACAGGAAGTGTTTATGCGGTGTGGGCTCTGTAAGTGCTTTAAAGAATGTTTTATATCATCTTAACATGGGTAGCAGTAGCCCAGAAGGTCAGCGGTTCCTAGCTCCATCGCCAAGCTGCCGATGTCACCCCTCCGAGAACCTATACAGGATAAACACTATAGAAGATGATTCATTCATCTTAGCACTTTTATACTTATGATTATAAAATAATTTGTAAATATATATTAACCGTCTTGTTAGGTTAATCGAATTTCAGTTAAAGTGTACAAACGTTTGCACACAACACTATATACTGTAACACTCTCTGAATTTTATTTATCATTTTATAGCAATACAAAAAAATTCTCTTTGTATACTATATGCAAAACAAAGGATTTTGTTAAAGACATTTTAGCGCCCCCTGCTGTCAGAAGTACGATTAACCCTGTAAAAAGTTCTGAAACCTTATAAAATCCATCAAAATAATAATAATAATAACAATAACAATAATAATAAAAATATAACAAGAAATAAAATTAATGCATTTAATATTTAATTCAAAACACGTCTACTATTTTTATATTATACACTTGAATTGATCACGGCTGAGCAGGCTGGAAAAAAAATACATGCAGAATATTACAAAAATGTAATAATGTTGTGTTTCCAGGAAACCACAAATCTCCAGTCAAACCCAGCTTTCTGAAGATCCTGACCTTCAGTTCAAACCTCCTCTTTATTGACTAAGCTTCAGACTGATAACTTATTTAATATTAATTTAACATTAATTACTTCATTAACATTAATACAATAAACTGTATTTTTTTAGTACAGGCAATGTTGTCATTAATTAATGTTTAATAACATTCTCAGGAGATATTTATTGGCGGTGTGTGTGTTTAACACAAGGCTGATTTTAATGATTTAGTGATGAAGACAAATAAGCAAAAATAATCTCTTTAGAACTTCAGAGTGTTGTTCATATACACAATGCCAGATCTCTATTTATACAATTTACACAACGTCAATCAATCAAAGTTCCCATTACAGAGTCTTCTCCTTATACATCATTTGAATCTTACCTTAGACTTAGTAAAAGTTTAGGATAATGATGGAGGTAAAACACCTTTGCAATGACTATGGAGACTACAAATTATGTACCAGTAATGTAAGGAAAGTAGTCGGCAAATGCTGCCCTCTACTGGTGCTTTTAATAATAATTTATTTTTTAAAATAATCTATTTCATGGTTTTCTGCAGTCATTTGTCATAAATTAAAGTAAATGGTATTGACAAACATAATGCCTTAAATAAAAACACAAAAAAATCTGATCTTTCATGTCTTTATTGAACACACTCATTCAACATTCAAAATAGTTGTAAAGTGTTTTTATTTTTTTTTCGGGGGTGGAATTAATTTAAATTAATAGGTCTTAAGTCTTAAGGGTTAAGATTGTCAGAGACTCAGCTGTGCAGACATCTAGAAGAAGTTCATTCCACCAACTGGTGCCTGAACAGAAAACAGAAACAATCTAGATGCATGCCCTCGATACCTGAGAGATGGTGGGACCAGCTGAGCAGTGCTAGAGGATCAGAGGGAACATGGTGCAGCATGGGGTTGGATTAGACCTGAGAGGTAAATGGGCGGTGGGCCATTTTTGGCTTTGTAGGCAAGCATCAGTGTTTTGAATTTGATGCAGGCAGCTACAGAAAGCCAGTGCAGGGAGTAAAGAAGTCCAGTATAGAGTGAGAACAGAAGAGGACCAAGTACTGAGCCCTGTGGGACACCAGTAGAGAGTCCGCATGGGGCAGATTTGGATCCCTTTCATGTCACTTCATACAACATGTCTTCTAGGAAGCCAGCCATTACCATGCCTTGCCACAGATTCCAAGGCCCGTAAGAATATATAAGAGAATCTTGTGGTTCACACGTCAAAGGCAGCTGAAAGGTCCAGGAGGACATCTGCCAAATGCCTAAATGTAGTGGAAGCCCGCTTCCTGTGGCTGTGGATCAGACCTGCACATCGTTCAAGAGGAATTTTAATCCCTTTTTAGTGGCAGAATTGCTTTAGCTTTGTCAAATTCTTTGGATGTCTCATGTGTATGACTCTTAAGTTATTCCATAGCATCTCTACTGGGTTCAGGTCTGGGCTCTGACTTGACCACTTTAAAAGACGGGTTTTGTTTTTCTGAAAGAAATTAAATGATATATTAGCGCTCAGGTCCATACAACTGTAATATACACTACCGTTCAAAAGTTTGGGGTCACTTGCAAATTTCTTTGTTTTTGTTTAGTGATTTATTTTCTA
>JAQMYJ010000016.1:3369130-3384466 GCA_030014305.1 Clarias laeviceps | reverse complement strand
GTTCAAAGGAGATTAATGCATTTTTTGGACGCCTTCAGCATTCTTTTACAATGTAGAAAGAAATACAAATCAGGAACGATCATGGAGTTAGAAAGTGACCCCAAACTTTTGAACGGTAGTGTATATATATATATATGTATTACAGTTGTATGGACCTGAGCGCTAATAAATAATTTCATTCCTTTCACTTGATTTTTCTTCTTATTCTTTATTGTCTTTTCTTTTTTAATTTAATTCTGTTTTTGTGCAGAGCAGAGTGTCTTTTTATTTTGTCCTGATTATTTTCTTTTATCTACTGTAATTCTGTATGTGTGGTGTGTACATGTCCGTGTATGTGTGGGGTGGAATAAAACAGTTAACAGTGTTTCAGTGTTTCTGTAAAAAAAAAGCACAATAACACAGAGCTCCCATGATGTCATACTTATACACCTGCTACAGAAACAAAGAGACACACACACGCACGAGGCAGATACACTTATTATAGATGTCGCCTTCAGAATCAAAACCGTAACAACGACTAAAATGTTGCTATTCAGCCTGCGCACAGGCAAACCAGTGTGTATGTGTGAGTGAGTATGTGTGGGGGTATGTGTAGGTACTTTCCTCTATTCTGCGCGTTTGTGATGTGTGTGTGTGGAAATTTCTCAGCCCACTCTCTCAGCCCCTGCAGTCATCACTGAGCTGAATACCTCACTGGCGTTCCGGAGTGGCTTTCTTATTTAATCATACCATGATATTCAGCCGAGTGTCACTTTATACACACACCTGCTGAATGTGGATGATTCCCGAGGCCAGTAGGATCACACACTGTTCCCAATTAATCTACAGTATAAATAATATTAAGTATAAATGAATACTTGACATCTTATAATGTGCGCAGGAGCTATGGTTTGTGCGGATTTATATTAAGGCGCCCTCTCTGATATGTTATCTTTTTACATCCAAGTGTAATTATACACAGATTTTTAAGAAAAGCATGTATGAATTAAGAACAAAGTGAATTAAAATCTCATTCTGTCCATCGTTATTGTGTATACTGGAGTGTGGTCCTTATATTATAGCATGCATTTGTGTGTGTGTGTGTGTGTGTGTGTGATGGTAGGAGATGGCCAAGTGGCTGCAGGAGGAGGAAGAACTGAAGATTAGGCAGGAGAGAGCCATGTCTGGAGAGCCCCAGGACAAAGGAGACACGCCGCTCAGCCAGAGTAACCATACTTCACTTTACACACACACACACACACACACACACACACTAGCAGGAATGTAGCCATTTTTACACCTGATGTCACAATTTCTGTTTGCCATGGTCCCGTCTACTTCTGGATGGCCAAAAGGGACGTTTCTTATTGGATGCCAGTGCCAAAACCCACATTCAACCCACCAGTCACAGAAGCAATTTCAGTAGCAGTAACACATGTTAATACGATGTCTCCTTAGTAAACACCTTCAAGTCACTTTAAATCTCCTCTAACACAAGGTTGAATCCCGTCTACCCCCTTATCAAGGGCACTAAATGGTATGTGAAACAAGGGATTGTACACCCTACTTAGCACACTAACTCTCCATTAATGCTGTTTGGGATTCGACCCTAGAACAGTTAATCAGCTATTAATTAGAAAGCATGAAATCACATTATGACAGAAAATCAAACATAATGTTAGGCAAAAGGTGGTAACTTGTGTTATCTTTGCCATGATGAGGTAATGTTATCATCAAAGCTTTAGTGTGATTTAAGAGTATTTCCTCCTTCTGTCCCTCTACCCTTTTTTCCTCGTCATGTCCTTTCACTAACTCTCTCTCCATGTTTCTTATCTTTCTCCCTCTGTCTGTACTTTTTTTGCTCTCATTTTCCCTCTTCAACTCTCCTACTTTCTTTCTCATCCTTTCTCTTCTCTTATCTCACTCTCTGTCAATCTGTCCAATCACTTTCTCCCTCTTCCTGTCTCTTCTCCCTATTTCTTGTCCCTCTTATTGTCTACTCTTCCTGTCTTCTCTTTTATTTCCCTTCTCCCCAATTGTTTCTTTTCCCTTCTTTTCTCAATATTTTTTTCCTTTTCATGTCATGTCACTCTTTCTTTACTGCTTCTTTCATTCTATGTCCAATTCTTAAATTTTCCTGTTCCTTCTCTTTCTTTCACTTTATTTCCTCATTTTCTCTCTCTCTCTCTTCCTATTGTATATTCTCCCTCTCTGTCTCTCTTTCTCACACACACACACAAACACCCACTCACCCTCTCCTTCTTCCTGTCTCCTTTCTCTCAGGGTTAGGGATTTGGGAGCAGATGAGGCGGGATGCTGAACTGGCTCGTAGACTGCAGGAGGAGGAAGACAGACAACCTCACAGGACGGTAGGTCACTCTCTCTCTCTCCCACTCCCTCTCTCTCACACACACACACACACGCACACACACACACAAAAGCATACACTTATTCATGTTACTTTAATTATTCAGTTCACACACTCTCATGCTCTCGGGTTCCAGAGCCTTGAAACTGATGTGGATTTCCGTACAGTACAAGTGGCCCAAGATGAGGTGAGAGGATTCATAGATAGATAGATGGATGGATGAAAGGGATTGACTTACACTGCATTGAGATGAAAGAAAATTGTAGAATGAATTCACATATGGTGAGTGGATGATGATATTGATGTCAGTTTAATTAAATCAGATGGATTTAATTAAACTGGATTAACTAATAGGCAAATGTGTATAAGATAAAGTGGCTGAGTGGATGGATGGGTGCATTGATGGTCTGGTGTATAGATGTGGATGGATTGACATGGATTGATGATTATAAGGATAGATGGATGAGTTGAATGAAATGGGACAAATGAGTAGATACTGTAAATGAATGGATGACTTCAGTTAGGTTGAATGGATGGATAAAATGATGAATGGAATGGAAGGGTGGATGAAAAGAAAGTTCTATTATAAGAGAGATGAAATATTATTAGCGTGTCAGGTGTGATGATGATAAAAGCCTCATGAACTCCTGACCCTGATCTCCTTCACTCTTTTTTAGGAACTTGCTCTTTACATGCAGCGACAGGAGAAGAAATGGAACAACAGGAGGTCATGTGATCTGCTGGAGAGGGCACATGATCCAAAAGGCACAGGCAGAAAAGTAGGGATCTCTCCCAGCTCAGCTTGTAGTTATTTATAACAGGATGCATTTTTAAATACAAAACACATTAAACACCAAATGTCCACATGTTATTTTCCCATATTATTAAGATAAATGGTTAAAGATTTTTATCAATCTTATATATGTAAAAATTCCTTATGCAATATTTTTTTTCCTGAAATTGTTCACCACTTTCTTTTATGAATAATAATACACTCACTCTCTCACTCACTCATCATCTATACCGCTTCATCCTGTTTTCTGGGTCATGGGGGGCCTGCATCCTATCCCAGGAGACTTAGGGCACGAGGTGGGGTACACCCTGGACAGGGTGCCAATCCATCGCAGGGCACACAAAAAAAATTTGATCTATGCATTTGCAAAAATTTATGTATCAATAGATAAAGAACATGATGTCAGTGATTGAATTAACAAACACCAAAAAAAGAAAAAAACGTATACAAATCTCTAAAACATTCTGCAAGGATTTGTACTATTATAGGTTTTTACTACAGAGCTTTGTAGTGGTGTGGTAAAGGGTGTTTTGCAGAAACCTGATCAGATCTCCAAAAATCTAAACAAACATACACACAACTCTATAAACTTCTACAAACCTGATCAAACCTGAACACAACTTCACAAACCTTTGCAAACTTTTATAGTTCTGCTCAACCCCCTACAAACGGTTTATACTAGCAAGTTTTGACCAGAGGTTAATAGATATTTGTACAGGTTTTAGTGCTCTTTTCCAGCTTAAGAGTTTTTTTTTCATTATTAATAAAAAGTTAACTTTCTGTGAACCACCTTAACTGCACATCCGAGTCCCCAAAATATGTATGAATCATTAATCAGAACTGAAAGTTTATTGTGTCATGGAAAGTCTTGTTTAAACTAAAAAAGAAAAGAGAAGATGGAAAAGATGAATAAAAATGTTTTAGCAGGAGGTCATCTCATTTTGAATAACTTTCTCAGGCAGTCTGTAATTTTTTTTTTTTTTACAATTTCCTTTTCACTTCTATAAATTCTGCAGGTGTCGAGAGAGAGACTGAACTCAGAGGGCCTGCACTCACCTGTGGAAGAGGAACAATCTCTGGACCAGGATGCACTAATCCCCACATGCACTGCCCTGTTAGTCTTTCTGTCCCCCTCCCTCACACACAGATATACATTTATTTTTATACTCCCAGCACATTCATTATCCTAAATTATATTTCTTTCCTTCACAGACACACACACCCCTTCCATAACATTGCAGAAGAACTGGACCCAACCTTCAGGAAACGAGAAAGTCAGATGTCCACCAGTCCATCATCAGGTAGTTAATTTCCAGGAAAAAATATTATCTGTGTTGCTGGTGTTAAAAGCAACTCACTTTTCCACACTGTCTGTGCAGGAATCTCCCTGGCTCCTCGGACACCTCACAGTATTTTCTATGACTACCTTCCGGAACCTTCACACACCCCGGTGAGCACACGCCAAGCCGAGAGAACGGGACGCCACAAAGCCAAAGAGAAACGGGAAAGCTGTAAGCAGCAGTAAAGGGATGTGTCTGTGTGCGTGTGTGTGTGTGTGTGTGTGTGTGTCTGCAGTTGTGTACTGTATTTTAGAGAAGGATAAAACACAACGTCATGGTGTGATGAAGTTACTGTTACCACCTCAGAGTTGATTAGTTTCCTAGATCTGTGCATCCTGAAGAAATTTATCCCTCTTATACATTACATCTGCCAACCATTTTCCCTTTTCATTAATTAAATAATGTCATGTTGTAAATTTTGTTACATGTAAATTGATGGTTATTGCTTCCTGTTCCTGTTATTGCTTCCATTATAGCAGCTACAGTACAAACTGAGTTGTACACTCAACACCCTCTCTTATTCCTCTCTCTTGAGCTCAGCTTGCCATATTAACACAAAGCTGTTTTCCTGATTGATCTCTGACACTAGAAACTTGAAACCATTTTTAGCGCATTCCTGCTGAGCGTGAACATCTCCTGTAAAAACTGTACAACACCTCCCGACCAATCAGAGTCGGGAATTCAGCAACATTATAAAATAAAACACTATTAAACAGATCTAATACAACTCTTGTACATTAGATCCAAAAGTGTGATTCAGCTGGCAAGAACACTGTACCTGTTCACTGCATTGTTAAAAGTATGTGGACACCTGGGTAATGAATATAGACTTGATACACACAAGATTATTCATTCAATATCGAGTATTAGTTATTAATAAATAAATAAGGCATTTGTCATTCAGTGTGCATTGTAGTGGAAACAGAAATTAAAGAGTCTGTAAAAAAAAAGGAAACAAAGAAATTAGTGAATAAGTAAAATAATATATGTTCCAAATCTTGGTGCAATTTTCATACATTGTATGGGGAGAGAGTTGAGCATCTTGTAGAACATTCACATATATAACACTCTCCCAAACTATAAACATATTTTATTGTACATTTTTCAAATATTAGCACATTCAGAAGAAATCATATAGGCAGTGATTTAGTATGATCCCTTTCTCTGGTGCGTATCAAACATTTTTAAGTACTTAGTCCTCTTTCTTCTTGCATTTAAAGGGATTTAACCAGTTATGATTATCCCATTAATTCGAACAAAATCATAAAAAATATTACTAGTGTTACAATTATCCAGAATAATCCACATTTAATAGTGTAGAGAGCCAGATATCTACAGTGTAACACTTTCTGTTTCCATTTCACTTTACTAGGAACTACCAAGCAGAAATACTTATTATAATTGATTTTGTTTTTAAGAAGTAATTCGTGCTGTAAGTGCAGTAGTACTGGATCTACAGGTTAGTAGTTTGATTTAGATGTAACTGTTGTTCCAGATACGACCAGCTGTGTTTCAGTTTCATTGTTATACAAATTGATGAATCAACAGAACTTCTTTTGGAGTACACAGAAAATAATTAAAGCTGGACCGAGTGCAGAGCCTTGTGGTACACCATACAGCGGCAGAATTCAAACCTATGAAGAAGGAATGTAGAAAATCCCCAGAACTAGAACTATTTAAATGACCTGTTCAAGTGTGTGTGAGAGAATGTGTATACTTGACACCCCATCCAGCACCCTGCATTGTTCCCTGAGATCCCTGGGATAGACGCCAGGTCCTTATGACTTTAAGTGCTATAGATAATAGAAGAATGTGGATATTGGCTGAGATATACAGTCAATTTGAATGCATTTTTAACAAGAAGTTGTTTGTAATAAATTTGAAAAATATTAGATTGATGCCTAGTAAAAACTTTTTTTTTCAGGTTTGTAATTATATGAGTGCATTTATTTTGTCTTACTTGTATGGATGACACTAAATACACTGAATACATACTTACTTCCAGATTAATTTTCACTTTTAGATCATACAGTACAACATTTGTAACAAAGTTCTGAATAAACAATATTTTAAATGCTGATAATGAGATGTACGCAGGTTGTGAGGTCTCTGAACAAGTCGATGAGAATGATGTTTAGCTCTTCATGTGCATTATGTTTCTAGTCATATGCAGGGGAATTCTTTTAGTGTAATATTTTGTTGAGGAGTCGAGCTGCGTCAGAATGATAGATTTGCTTACCTCAAGGCTCACTCCACCCACACATCTCGCTCACACACTCGCATACACACATGAATGTGGTCACACCACGTCTGCTACTTTAACCGACATTTTGTGTATGTTTTAACTTAAAATCAATTTAATCATGAAAGGAACAATGCATAACTTAAATTATGGACTTTATTATAAAAAGAATCATACAAATCATACTAGTCACGAAATTTATATATAGTATAGTAAAGAAACAAATAGGTAGTCTATCAGTCAAATAATTTATACAGTAGTAGTGACAGAAAGCAGAATATAATTATGATAGCATAGAATATAAAACTTTTAGCCATCCATTACAGCCTTTTAGATACATATTAATAATCCTGCACCAGGCAGGGAAAAAGATCTAATCAATAAACCTCTGTAGAAAATTTTATTACAAAGAATGCACTATTTATAAAAAAAATAACTTAAAGCTAAATTTGGATTCATTTATGAAGCGTGACTCATAAATACACACTAATAATATATCTGAGTAGGAAATCTCGTGTCACACCACTAGCTCGAAGGGCTTATTTTCGGTGAGGAGAGACGAATGACTGCCGCGTTCCTCCTGCGGAAAACAGAAACTACACTGCTCAGGTTCAGGTACCAGCCTCCGCCCTGCTGAACACACACACACACAGACAGAGTGAGAGAGCAGTACTGTGGTTAATCATTTATAATTGATTGTTGAGTTCAACATAACAGTTTGTTTAGTACATTGTGAACCCTAATCCTATCATAAGGTATTGCTTTTCAACCAAAACATTTTTGGAGATTAATTCTGTTTTGAAACGGACACTTTTGTCAACACTGGTGATATCTGAATTGAAGCTGCAATACCTTCTGGCAAAATTCGAAGACATCAGACAAGTTAATCACACACACAGACTTGTTTTGTTGGCTTTTTATGCGCGATGAAAAACACTAAGTGATCACAATGAATAACTAAGGATCTAATACTAGGAGATACATTACACTATAAGAATCACACACTGCATGATGGTGGCCGTACTGTAATGGTGGGACTCACATTAAACTCAGTAGTATTTAAAAACTCAGAATTGCAAGAAACAAGTATGAATCTTATACTAAAACCAGGCAAATACACAAAACAATAAAACAACAATGAATCGTACTACTAAATAACTGGGAATTACAATAAACGAAAAGGAATTTTACATTAAACAACTAACATAAACAACTAGGAGCCTTACTGTACACTCAAAACTGGGAATTACACTAAAAAACTAGGAATACAGTATGTGACTAAAGAGGAAAATCACACCCTACAGCAAATTCTTGGAATCACACATTATAGCATATTATGTAACATCATAACTAGGATTATCATAATAGACACCTGAGAATTGTACTCAATAAAAGGAATCGCAAAGTAGATCGCAAGGCTCTTTCAGTATGTAAGTAATTAGACACAAAATAATTGGGAATCTTGCACTACACAATAATCATACGCTGAGCTCATACATCCAGGGCTCTTCAGCTCCAGTCCTAGTGGCCCAGAGTGCAACAAAGTTTAGTGATTGCTCTGCTCAAACACAGCTCAATCAACGTATCTCTTAATTCACAGGTTCAGTTGGTGTGTTTAGGTGTTAAATTAAAAACAGCCCTTCCGAACTGGATTTGGAAAACCTTGCACTAAACCATGGAAATCATGCATAATGTGATAGAAATCATTCTAAAGATGGAACTCATGGATGGGAAGAGGAACTTTATAACATGATGTATAATAATATTAATTTTCTGAAAATGTTCACAGAAGCATTTCCCACAGTTACTCATCATCTATACCGCTCGTGGGAGTCCTAGAGCCTGTCCAAGGAGATGTGAGGCAGGGGTTATACCCTGGACGGGGAGCAAATCCATCACAGGGCACACACACACACACACACACAGAGAAACACACTCACACATTTTGGGCAATCAAGGAATGCCGATTAGCCTAATCTTCATGTCTTTGGACTGTGGGAGGAAACCCACCAAGCAC
Organism: Clarias laeviceps; assembly: GCA_030014305.1. Lineage (NCBI taxonomy): Eukaryota > Metazoa > Chordata > Actinopteri > Siluriformes > Clariidae > Clarias > Clarias laeviceps. The sequence goes on along the minus strand of JAQMYJ010000016.1, from coordinate 3,375,727 downwards.
AGGGAGAAAACATGCAAACTCCATGCAGACCCCGAGGCGGAATTGAACCCAGACCCAGTAGGTGCAAGGTGACAGTGCTAACCACTACAACACTGTACCACGATAGAAGCATTCATTATTCAATATTGAACCATTTAGACGTAGTCTCCATTTTGTTTAACAGTCTATCACTCTAACATCATTTACCTGCTGGAGTTTCCACAGGTCCGGGTGGGACCTTCACTGTCTTTTCCCTTTTTCCATACGTGGCAGCACACAGTGGCAATGCTGAGCTGATGATCAGGCATGCACAAATGATAGCTATGACCAGCACCATCCCTGAATCTACACAAAATCACACAGAAACACAATCGGTCACAAACACATCATTATCCATAGTTTAATAATGAAACAATTAAAGGTATTTTCTGTATACAGAAACCTTTTTCATTTGGTGTTGGGGAGGTGGGATTTAGATCACTACAGATGATGTCACTGGAGGCCGTACCCGAAGCCACAATATGCTGATCTGGTGATGGACAACTGAGGAAGAATTTAGGGAATGGGTTAAATGAATGACACACATGTCACAATCGCAGTGAATCTTGTGTTAGATGATAGTGTTACCTGCTGCTCCAGTTAATGCATTTATGATGGATCTGATGGTTGAACGTTCCAGCAGGGCAAGCCCGGCAACGTCCTGGTATTACAGAAACATAGGGCATTACTTCTATGAAAAGCTTTCACACTAAAGTGTTTATTAACACACTGTTATTAATTATATCACATCATGAACAAGCCACTGTCTTGTCCACTCCCTCACTCACTCACTCACTCATCGTCTGTATTGCATTATCCTGTGTACAGGGTCACTTAGGGCACAAGGCAGGGTACACAATTGGGGGTCAAATGGGGTGTCAATTCATGACATATAAATGTATATGTACTGTAAACTGAACCTGACATGCTGACTTTAACTAGCTAGTTAGAAAATGAGTTAACTCTTGTCTCATTGCTGGCTAGCAACACCACACCTCCACAGGCAAGCTGGAACTTTATTCTTTAAAGCACAAACAGACCAAAGAACCAGAGTGAGTGGTAAAGTGATATTGAAACCAATAAAGGTGTTAGACAGACATTTGGTATACAGACTGAACTGGATTAACTTAAACTTGATTAGGAGGTAAACAATAACGATCAAAACCGGAAAATCAACCCATAATAAAAACATCAGGGTGAACATGCTGGGGTTAGACTTCACAAACAGGGTTATTTACAGCGCACGTATGTGTGTGTGTGTGTGTGTGTGTGTGTGTGTGGACAGGTGTGTTTGATCAGATTCTTTCCTACTTATTAATTTTTTCAATGTCTATGGTGTGTAGAAATAGAAGTAAAATCATTTTCATGAAGCACAATAACAATAAGATCAGTCACAGGTAAAAATATCACAGACTAGTTTCGAGTGAAAAAAGGGCAAAGAGTTGTTTGAGACTATTTCCTTTTTTTCTCTAAACTACTTGAAGTTGCTGGTGTAGGACGAAAAGGTAGGAAAGATAAGAAGTGACGTGTGCATGTTCCTAGGTTCTTTCTTTCTTTCTTTCTCTGTGGCCTATATTTCTTTTTCTTTCTATTCTTTTTCTCACATTCTTTATCTAGCTTTCTTACACTTTCTGTTTCTCTTATATATATATATATATATATATATATATATATATATTCATGTATTTATTGAACTTTTTGACAGCCTGTCTGCTTCTTTTCTTTTTTTTTCTTTCCTCACACACTCATCTCTTTCTTTCTGTGTGTGTTTGTAGCGGGTGAGTGAGATAACTGACTCACTGTCTTCTGTAGGTTCTTGTCCTTTGCCACACTGCTGGACGCAGAAGGAACAGGCTTCGTTTCCACACACAAACCCCTGTACACACTCACACACTGTATCAGTGCTGGCAGTGCAGTGATGCTTCACTCGCTGTGGACCTGCAATGAAACACACACTCCATCCAGCCATCTGTCTTTCCATCGTGTGGACTGCTGTACTGTGTGGTGCAGTGTGTAGTGTGTGAAGAGTGGTGTGCGTACTTATGCATTGGGTGCATCTCGTGCAGGCCTCGGCCTTGTAGCTGGCAGTGAAGGTTCCGTTCACACACGGCACACACAGAGTTTTCACTTCTGGGCCGCATGCAGACACCAAGTGGTTTCCTGCAGCAGAAAAAGAATGAGATTATATGTTGCTTTGATGGTGTGTGTGTGTGTGTGTGTGTGTGTGTATGTCTGTGCATGCATGTGCACTAGCCACTGCTACGCTTCTCACCCTCGTGCAATGTCACGTTCTGTCGCATTGTTTACTCACAGGAAGCTCTTGCTTTTTTTTTTTTTGCATTATTTCTATTTCTGTTCATCTTTTCTCTCCCTCTCAGTTGTTTTCTTCACAGTTATTTGTTTTCTCGCTTTTTGTCTCTCTCTCTCTGCTTGTCTTTTCTCTATTTCTTTCTTTCACTTCTTGTCGCTCTGTCTCTCTTCCTATCTTAATTTTGCCCTGTCAGTCTGCAGTCTGTCTGTTTTTAGTTTGTCTCTCTCTGGTCTGCCTCTCTCTCTCTCTCTTTCTCTCTCTCTGTGGTTTGTACATGTGACAGTGCACATGCTACACTTTCTATTCAGTAGAATGCTAATCATACAAAATTATGAAAAATACTAAACTATGTAAAGAATTTATGTGTGTTAATTCAACATCAAGGTAGAATAAAAAAAAAAAAAAGAGTTAAATCCAGTCTCCTTGTGTCTAACTATTACACACACACACACTTTATGCTGTTTTATGGTTTTATGGTCACTCACCTGGCTTACATCTCTCACAGCAAACCCAGTTGGTGCGCGTGGTGTCTAATTTCCACACAGCACATCCCAGTTCCACACTGTATCCCAGAGACAGAGACAGCAAGACGGTCAGAACGAGCCACATCATTCAGGCTGTATAACACACACACACACACACACACAGGGTGACTGGTCCGAGTGGTTCAGAGCTCTGTGGACAGACCTATATGTCACTGACAGAGCGTGAAGACTTTTCATGCATGACATCACACATGTAACTTCCCAAATGTCACGGTGGTGCACCCACTAGAGCTACCCCCTCTTTCTAACTGCCCACACACTCACATCAGCAAAAACACACACACACACACACACACACACACACACACACACACACACACACACACGTGTGTGCTATTGTCTGTGGATGAGTCAGTATCAAAATCTCCTACTGCATGTGTGTATGTATATATGTGTGTGTGTGTGTGTGTCTGTGTGAGTGTTTCCCATAAGACACTTGGGCAATTCCTTAAAAAGGAGAACAGTAAACACACTGGGAAATTTCTAAGAAGGCCGTAGAAAATAACGCTATTTGACATGTAATGTGGTTCTTTCCTCTTCAGACAACATGGAGGTCAAACATCAAGGGTTTTTATTATTATTATTATTATTATTATTATTATTATTATTATTATTATTATTTTAATTAATTTCCCAAGTAGAACTTTTTTGCAACCCTAGTACCCATAAAAACACTGTAGAATCTTTAAATATATATAGGACACTTTAGCATTGAATTTTAGCTTAAGGTTCTCAAGGCTGTCTCACTCTCTCTATTGTTTCTATAGCAACACATCATCTAGAACATACTGTATTACCATATGGAGAATATACTGTATAATATTTTTATAAAGTATATATAATATATACTATATTTTATATGGCAATTTTTAGAGGGGGCATTGGTGGCTCAAACGATTAAGGCTCTGGGTTACTGATCAGAAGGTTGTGGGTTCCAGCCCCAGCACTGCCATGCTGCCACTGTTGAACCCTCGAGGAAGGTCTTTAATCCTGGCTGACCCTGCGCTCTAGCCCCAGCCTAATAACTGGGATATGTGATATATGACTAAATCTCAAGATTTTTGTAAGTAGAGGTTTATTTAAAGATTTATGGAAGGGTTTCGGAAGGGATTGCACTTTGTCGTGGTTGGGTTATGACCTGTCCACTGCATTATTAATGAGAATGTATCATGAAAACCCACTTTTTGATTAGTCTCAAAGGTCTCTGATATTGGTGTGTGTGTGTGTGTGTGTGTGTGTGTGTGTGAGAGTGTGAGTGTTTGTGTGTGTGCGTACATACAAAAAAAGAACATCAGGAACATCCTCTTTTTCTTCTTTAAATTTGAAATTTTTTTTATTTATTTGAGTGTAAATGACTCAACTTGAGATACTGAAGCTGTAAGCTTTACTGTTTTAAAGTTAAGGTCATTTGTTCAATAATTTAGTCATTCTGTGAGACTAACGCAAGCTTTTATTGCATGCTGAAGCAGGATAAATCTTCAGGTTAGTAAGTTAGAGGAGCAGCAGTAATGTACCATACAATTTCCTGGGCTTTTAGTAGCAACAAATCCATTGTGCATGTGTGTGCGGATGAGTGTGTTCAGTTTTAACCTGTTTGAAATGTGTCTGATATGGAGCGTTGTTTCTGATCTGTCTATTTCATACGAGCTAAAGACGGGCAGGTTAGTGGCTAACCACTAATGGCCAACATGGCCTTCTTCAGGTTTTAGTTGCATTTAACTTTTATATCGCTGCTTGTAAATAGATACTAAATCATTGCTTCTGAATATCTTTGTTTTGCATGTGTTGTTCGTCAGAAATGCAGGTTAGAAAAATCATAAAATGGATGAAAGTTTCTCTTATAATCGCCCGCATATGAGTGGGGTAAAAAAGCTGCATTTTTTCCCCTGGTGTTTCCGGACCCTGTGATGGTGAGGAAAATGCACTTCTGTAAAAAGGGTGTTTGGGACAATTCAAACTAGAGTTCAAAGTTACTGACACTGAAAGAGTGTGTTTGGAAAAGGGGTGAAATAGGGGGAAGGTGAGTGATACCAGAATGCAGGATCTGAGTTGTATTTTAGTTGGAGCAGTAACACACATTTTGGAGATTTATATTAACTTGTTTACAAGCAAGGAGTATAATATGTGACATTTCAAACCTGGAAGGATAATACTGGACTGTCGATTTTGTGGAAGAAATATGATCGGAAACAAATCATTAATGAGCATGATGACGCTTGGTGAAGTTGCATGGCCAGTAGAAATCAGAGCTAATAGTGAAAGTAAGAGCGTTCTGGAATTTCCTTTGGGATCCATAAAGTAAGTATGTATGTATGTATGTATCGCCATATACACACACAATGTATTGAGAAAACCATTTGTTAGTGAGAGTCATCAAAAAAAAAAAAACATTTAAATTTGCTAGGCAGCATTAAGATTGAACTTTGGAGGAATGGAAAATGGTCATGTGGTCTGATGAGTCCAGACTGAGCCTATTCCAGTCTCTGGAGGCAGTGTTATCATCTGGGGTCGCTTCAGTTGCTCAGGTCTAGTCTAAGCAATGTAATGTAGCAATAAAATTCAGTTCAGGAAAGAAAACTGTAAAAAGTGAATCATGTACATTTGTCATGAATTTGTAAAATGTTTCTTCTTTTGATCTTAAGTTCCCCTGGCACAGTAACACTAATTTACATATATAGTTAAACCATACATCCAAATACTACCAAATAGCACCTCATCTTTAGTTCAGGTGATTTATTAAACTGTCCCCTTGCTCATTCAATGACAAGTGTTCAGTCGACTAAATCCACACAATGCCATTAAGAATTAACTTTTAACCACGTCCCAAAAAATCAGACTGTCAGGATTTCTTCACTTGTCCTCATTATTATGCTGTTCCTTTACAAAAGGTGATTTCCATGTATCCTTCTTGAGGCCTAATGTGAAACTGCGGAGTCTGGGGAGTGGCTGGAATACTTTCGAACTTCTCAGGAGTGAAGATTTGACCTCATCATTGCGCTTTTTCATCAGGGCCAGAGCTGGAGTCATTGGGAAGTTGTCGTATAACTAAAGTGGAGAAAGACATTTTTTTAGTTAAATTAATTATGCTAATGCCAATTAAATAAGAAATATAAGAAACATAATCTTTTTTGTCTCTGTGGAGGAAACTATAAGTGTTCTACGTACAGTAGGTACTAGATTTTGCTTTCATATTTGGTAGACTCCATATAGTATGCTTAAAACTTTCAAGTACATAAAGTACCCTTAGATGACTTCTTTTCTAGGAGTATACCAATAATGCCACAACTACAACAATTCTTGCAGGAACTATACCCGACTCTTACGCACATTGGTGTGACTATGGCTCCTCTGCAGCGTCTCAGTCCCCGTTGAACTCAGGTCCAGAGTGGATGTGCTGATTGGATTTCTGGGCATTTTTGTCTGCAGACCCATGGTGCCGTGATCAGCACCGGGCTTTTTCAGGACGTCACCCAGATTCCAAGAGCTGTCGGCCTGAGGAACACTCACTACAGTGGGTTTCTGAAACAAAAGCAAGCATCAGAACATCAGACTTCTCATATTTGCATCCTGCCATTTAAGCTGAATTGCCATACTTCCTGTACGTAAAAAAAAATTACATACATTACAATTATATATATATATACAGTATATACACTCAGCAAAAAAAGAAACGTCCCTTTTTCAGGACTGTGTATTTCAACAATAATGTTGTAAAAATCCAAA
>JAQMYJ010000016.1:3355856-3368326 GCA_030014305.1 Clarias laeviceps | reverse complement strand
TTCATACACATTCAAATTCCATACAAACTTAAATAATTCTTTTGATTGTGTTAAGCTGCTTTGGGACAATGTCAATTCTTAAAAGCGCTATACAAATAAAATTGAATTGAATTGAATTTTAAGTGAATTTGTAATGTTACAGCATATAAAGACATTCTAGACAATTGTGTGCTATACACTTTGTGGCAACATTTTGGTGAAGAAACATGAATATGAGCGTCAGGTCTGCACAAACCTTTAGACATATAGTATGTCAAGACATATGAGGTAATCTTTCATTCATTCATTTATTTTCTGTAGCGCTTATCTTGTACAGGGTTGGGGGAGGACAGGAATCTATCCCAGGAGACTTTAAGCACAAGGCATGGTAGACAATGGACAGGGTGCTAACCTATCATTGACACACGCCCACACACACTCCAGAAAATTTGGAAACACCAATTAACAGAAAAACCAGGAAAACCGAGTGCCTGGAGAAAAACACCAAGCACAGGGAGAATATGCAAACTCCATGCACACACCCATCCCCCCAGCCCTGGAGGTGTGAGGCCACAGTGCTTACCTATATGCCACTATGCCTTAGGACAAAAGGATGACATGAACCTGTTGTAAAACCTGTTTAAGGGTTCCTTCACTTGGATGACAAGCTCTAATGGTGTCTGTGTTGCAGTTTCTCCTCATTGTTTCTGTTCGTTAGGACCTGATAACTGTTAAAATCTTAACATGGGAAGAAGTTTGAAAAAAAGACTAATACCTTATGCTCCTTATGCTCCTCACCATATTGAGGGCAGTGGTGGCTCAGTCGGTTAAGGCTGTGGGTTACTGGGTTACTGATCAGAAGGTCGGGGGTTCGAACCCCAGCATCGCCACTGTTGAGCCCTTGAGCAAGGCCCTTAACCCTATCTGCTCCAGGCGCACTTTAAGCTGGCTGACCCTGCACTCTAACCCCAGTTTCCTAATTGGGATATGTGAAAATTGAGCAATTTCCCTCTGGGATTAATAAAGTTCTAATTATTATTATTATTATAAGGATCTTAACAAGGATATAAACACTAGGTGACTAGGAGAAAATGTGATGTAATGTCCTCATATAAGGACAAAAGGGTCTTGAAGAATGTAGATTCCCTGAGCGTGCCCTTTGTTCAAGTCAGGTCTTCTGACTCAATGTGTAAACATATGCAAGTCTGTTGCATGTTTTAGCACCTTCTGCTGGAGTGGAGCTGCAGAAGACCCAGGTATTGTCTCCTCTGGGATTGTACTTTCCGCCCAGCTCCTGTCCAGATTCAGTAGACTCTCATGTCTGTAAATGCGTGAGAAAGGCACAAATTCTTCCATCATGTTCCTCTCCATCCTGAAGTCTCGGTGTCTGGACATGGCTAATTCCTCGTCGCGTTCTGGCAGAAACCCATAATGAAGCCTCTCTGGTTTTTGCATGCTCCTGTAAAAAAAAAAAAAAAAAGAAAGAAAAGGCAGATACAGTAGATAAAGTTATATAAGGAATAAACACCTGTAAGAGAAAAAAAAATTTACCATATGATTATACAGTACTAAAAACTACTGATCAGAGATAATCATGAGGACCTGCTTCTTCTATGGTTATGTGAGCTCTCTGAATGTGTGTGTTCAGGCAGATAACTGCAGTCCAATGCCTAAGCGCCAAATGCTATGTTCATCCTTACTTGTATCGCTAAGGCAGGTAAGAGATTAGCAGAGAGGAGAACATACACGGACACGAAGAGAGAGTATAAAGCTTGGGTGGAAGCAAAACCGCCATGCCTTATTAGAAAATAATCAGAAATGTCAAAAGCCTCACACCACTGTTACAAAACACTGGCACTGGAGACTCCTTCATCTCATTCTTTGTTAAATAACAGCACTTTTTTAATCAGTGTACTACTGTATAAGACTTAGATTATTGCATTAGAGAGTCATATTAGATCAACAGCATTAATATAAAGCCTTGATTTGAGGCTGCACACTCATCCATCTCTCACAATCATATACAAATAGGCAATCCGAGAACAGTGTTAAGGAAACAGAGAAAAGGTTCTGTCTCACCAAAACATCGCTTGGTGATCTGGTAGGTGCCTTGGCTCAGGCGCAACGTGATATAACCTGTGACAAAAGATAGCATGGGACACACACCATATTTATACTCAGATAGAAGAGATAAGATATACTAGTCTTTGTGAATATTTGGCTCAAGGGCAAATTTAGAACTGTATAGTCTGGAAATGCACAATGCTTCATTTAGGAAACTGTGGAAAGCTTGTGAACTTAAAGGACAGTGATACACCCGTAACAAAGTGTTGTATGAGCCACACCGTTGGACCTTATAACCTAGAAAATGGACCAGTCCAAAAATCTTAACTTCATCCACTCGCCTGCTTTCATCTTGCCATTCTGTGATATGAAGATCCATTGGACCAGCTCCAGGAACCCCTGCATACAAGCCAGCTTCTGTTCTGTAAAACTTTGGCAGTTCTTCTGAAAACTCAGGCAAATCCTGGTCTTCTGAAGAGTCTCCAGTCTTTGGGAAGACCCCAAGAGCTTCCCAGTCTATAGGAGAGTCAGCAGTGGGTGGTGGAGGGCTGGGTGGACAGTTGAACAGCGCTTGTTTTGGGGTAATTGGTTCTGGTTGGTAAAAAATTTGATCAATCGTGGGGAGCTCCATGGGAGCATCAGCTTTCCATGAGTCCGGAACGGGTTGTGAGGCAGCATAGAGGATGCGGAACTCCCGGTCAAATAACTCCACCGCTGGGCCACTCAGTACGGTGATGAGGTGCCGGTGAAGATGAGCGTCAATCCAGGACAGGCTGGAAAACAGGAAGTGAATCAAAGTTTCAGGGCAAACATTTTACCTGTTAAGGGTTATGCAGTCCTTCTGCTGAGAAAACCATTATACGTTCTATGAAGAAGAAAGTGTTTCCTTATTGTAAAAGGTTACAAGATGAACCTGTTTGGACAATAATAATGATTAATTACCAAGTAAACACTTGAAGGGAGTACCAAGTATCAAGATGGAAATGGAACTCTTGGAAATAGTATGTTCTTTAAGGACTCCTTAAGAATTTTTTATTATTTGAAAAATGGTTGTACTGTTAAGACATTAATTAGGAAAGTGTGTGGTCCACATTATTGGTGATTATTTGCTTCTTAATGTCTGGAATATGTCAGGTATTTTTCCGTGGTACTCGGTAGACTCTTTTTAACATTTATTAAATGTTTATTTACTAAATTAAGGTTTCTGTGGATGGTAGCTCTATCATGGTTTGTCCAGCTGTGCTCCTGAAGATCATTTAAGCTAAATCTTGAGCATATGTTCTTTCTTTCTTGTGCATTCTTTAAAAATATCTCTAAATATCACTAGCTTGGTAATGTGACATGCTTCCATTCGAAGACACCTTGGAAGATTTCTCTTACCTGTAGCTGCCCACAACCACCGTCTCCAAATCCACCAGGACAAAGTTCTCCTTCAGCTCTCCTACTACCATCTTTCCATCAGCAGACATGAATGTTTTTCCACCCAAAATCCGAACTATTATTTTCTGTTAAAAAGCAGATACTGTAAGATATTGATGTTGCCATTATGTTACTGAAATGGCATTTGGAGAACAAAATCAATATGTTCCATGCAATAAAGATAGATCTAACATTTTAGAGAGTTCTTTGGTTTGTCAGGCAACAATTAAATGTGAATTTTTCTTACACACAAGCTACTTGCTAAGTTTAGTTTCCCAAATCTTACCTTTTTTAAAACAAACAAAAAAAAGTTAGTTTGAAGAATTCTGCACAAAACCTTTTTGCCTAAATTGTGTAGCATAATTTCTTAAATATTGCATTTTGTTTGTTTTTCAAATCCAACATAACTTTACAGCATTGACAAACATGCTGGCTATAATATTATTGTATTGTTGCATCTTCTGTGGGTAAAAATTAAAGATTGGTGGGACCATATATCCAATGTTCCCTGAAAATGACTCATTCACCTCGAGTTCATAAAAGTCTTGTCACAAACCACAAAGATCTACAAAGTACTACTTTTATACTCAGAATATGTTTTAAGAGTGTACCAAGAACCAAGAGTTAAATATTTAAGCTCCTAGAAGGTTCTAGGTATTAAAAGAAAACTATGACTAATAATTAATAAATTAATGTATTAATTCTTAGAAGATAATAAGTTATTTAATGATTAATTGGATGAATCTACTACTTGGAAACCATGTTAATAGGACTGATCTCTTAGTTAGGGTTCTAAATAATGATCTTTAAATGATCCCCCAGAAGGAGAACTGAATAAGCAATGATTTTAAATAAAGTGTAATTACATTGTTGTTCAAGAGTTATTTAAATGGTTATTTAAGTTTCCTAGCTTCCTAATAGCCTTTTTGATAAGGAAGGCACACTCTGGTCTGAAGTGGAGTCTTTAATGAATCTTTAAAGGTCTTTTTTTTTTTTTTTACTTTCTTAAACCAAAAATAAAATTGTCTTTAAATGTTTTTTGGATAGCTAAGGTGCGTAACCTACTTAACTTTTCCCTATAAAACTCTATTATAGGGTTTCTACATAGACTCTAAAGCTTTGCATTTGAAGAACCTTTCTAAGAATTTTTTGTACTTGTGTGGAAAATCAGGGACAAACTGTTAATTACTTATTAAAATTCACATATGTCAAGACATATTTAAATACAATTAAATTGAATTGAAAATGGATTCTTTAAGGTTCCTTAAAGGGTAATTTGGATTTACTAACCTTTCTGATAGGAAAACACTTTGTAGGGTTCTACCAGAAGGAGAGTTGGATCGTACATTTTTAAAAAAGTATAAATACTTTGGGCCCTTCAAATGCTATTCAAAGTGCATTAAAGTGAATGTGGCATTTAAGTCAAAGCAGGACTTTTGATTGTGCAGTATAACAGGGCTTAAAAAAACTCCTTTTATTTTTCTATATAATCTCCTGCTACACTAATGCACTTATCCCAGCATTTCATTAGTGCTTGGATACCATCAAGTCAGAAAGTTTTCTCAGAAACAGATCGGACTGCTTGCTTCACGTCTGAAACGTTGGTCTTTCAGGAAGTCAGGAAATTGAGCAGCTAAAATGTTTTAGTCTGGTGTGTATTTAGAGATAAGGCTAATAAAGTTTAAATCCTAACAGTATCTTGTTTAGTGATGTATGTATTTATTCAGGCAGATGTTAGGGCACCTGAGCAGTAGATGTATTTGGTGCAGTCACACCCTGGTACGCCTACACAGGGTCCTTAACCCATCCATGGGATTATTATTATTATTATTATTTTGGTGGGATTGTTTTTTCATTTATTTATTTTACAAATATCTGGTGTTCCAGCTCTTTTCACTTGCACTGAAGAGTTCAATTTGCATTTTAAGTTAATTATGTTGAACAGACATAGTGTCAAGCTGCAGTTTCAAGGAGCACTTTTTTCTCTCTCTCTCTCTCAGCCAAGCTCTAACTCTGACTTATAAAATGCAGTGTAACCTGTTACTCTTGGCTTATACTGTATGTACCATCACTGACATTCCTTTCTTTGACGCTTGAAGAGGAAAAAGAATGTTGTATGTGTTACTAGCTGCAAGGAGTGCCGAGCTGTTTGTCTATTAAAATAAACAGTGTTTAAATTATGAGATGGCACATAACGACTAATAAACATGCTGAAAAGCAAGAGAGACAGATATATGGGAACGAATTAGGAACTGTTGAAATGGTTGACTGTTGCTCATAGAGGAGGTGTGGATGATCAGATTTAATTTGACTAACCGGGTGCTTGAGCAGATTTGGTGTTTGATTATCTTGTGCAGGTCTTTGGTTGAGGATGATGTAGACGACAACACCTCGAGATGCAGCCAAGTGCAGATCCCTGATCACAACGCTGTCTGTGAGTTTGTCTGCTACTATAGCGATCAGCTGCTCGACGAAAACAAACACAGTGAAAACATGAAGCATCGGAGGTGCTGCAATGCCAACGATGCTGTATCTGGTTCTCAGCATGTACTGTGTAAAATTGAAAATAGTTACAAACACAATTTGGCCCATGATTATCCTTTAAACTCAGATTAGCTCATATTTGTTGGGAATAAAAAGTGTAACAAATATTTAAACCTATAACATTAGTTATTACCACAATAAACCACATTTATGGAAATTGATAGATTTATATATAATCACAGTGTGACTAAAATTCCATCTATCCCAGAAAACTCAAGGCACAAGGTGGGGTAACCCATGGACAGGGTACCAACGCAACACTCAGGGCACAAGCACACACTTACACACCCAGTCTTAAACTCCAGGCAATTTAGAAACACCAATCAGCCTACTTTACACGTCTTCAAGCGCGGAAAGAACATGTAGACTCCACACACAGACTGGAGGTGAAATTTAACCCTCCAACCCTGCAGGTGCGAGGTAAAAGTCCTAACCCCTAAGTGACTAATTAATTGCTCTGAGATTTAAAAAAAACAAACATACAGTATTTGTTATATATATAGTGGGTACGGAAAGTATTCAGACCCCCTTAAATTTTTTACTCTTTGTTATATTGCCGCCATTTGCTAAAATCATTTAAGTTCATTTTTTTCCTCATTAATGTACACAGCACCCCAAATTGACTGAAAAACACAGAATTGTTGACATTTTTGCAGATTTATTAAAAAAGAAAAACTGAAATATCACATGGGCCTAAGTATTCAGACCCTTTACTGTGACACTCATATATTTAACCCAGGTGCCGTCTATTTCTTCTGATCACCTTGAGATGGTTCTACACCTCAATTTGAGTCCAGCTGTGTTTGATTATACTGATTGGACTTGATTAGGAAAGCCACACACCTGTCTATATACAGTAAGACCTTACAGCTCACAATGCATGTCAGAGCAAACGAGAATCATGAGGTCAAAGGAACTGCCTGAAGAGCTCAGAGACAGAATTGTGGCAAGACACTGATCTGGCCAAGGTTACAAAAATTTTTTTGCTGCACTTAAGGTTCCTAAGCGCACAGTGGCCTCCATAATCCTTCAATTAAAGACGTTTGGGACGACCAGAACCCTTCCTAGAGCTGGCCATTCAGCCAAACTGAGCTATCGAGGGAGTAGAGCCTTGGTGAGAGAGGTAATGAAGAACCCAAAGATCACTGTTGCTGAGCTCCAGAGATGCAGTCGGGAGATGGGAGAAAGTTGTAGCAAGTCAACCATCACTGCAGCCCTCCACCAGTCGGGGCTTTATGGCAGAGTGGCCCGATGGAAGCTTCTCCTCAGTGCAAGACACATTAAAAAACACCTGAAGGTTTACAAGATGGTTAGAAATAAGATTTTCTGGTCTGATGAGACCAAGATAGAACTTTTTGGCCTTAATTCTAAGCGGTATGTGTGGAGAAAACCAAGCACTGCTCATCACCTGTCCAATACAGTCCCAACAGTGAAGCATGGTGGTGGACTCATCTTGCTGTGGGGGTGTTTTTCAGCTGCAGGGACAGGACGACTGGTTGCAATCAAGGGAAAGATGAATGCGGCCAAGTACAGGGACATCATGGACGAAAACCTTCTCCCCAGAGTGCTCAGGACCTCAGACTGGGCCAACGGTTTACCTTCCAACAAGACAATGACCCTAAGCACACAGCTAAAATAATGAAGGAGTGGCTTCACAACAACTCTGTGACTGTTCTTGAATGGCCCAGCCAGAGCTCTGACTTAAACCCAATTGAGCATCTCTGGAGAGACCTAAAAATGGCTGTCCACCAACGTTTACCATCCAACCTGACAGAACTGGAGAGGATCTGCAAGGAGGAATGGCAGAGGATCCCCAAATCCAGGTGTGAAAAACTTGTTGGATCTTTGCCCAAAAAGACTCATTGCTGTATGAGATCAAAAGGGTGCTTCTACTAAATACTGAGCAAAGGGTCTGAATACTTTGGCCCATGTAATATTTCAGTTTTTCTTTTTTAATAAATCTGCGTGCTGTGTGTACATTAATGAGGAGAAAAAAAAGAACTTAAATGATTTTAGCAAATGGCTGCAATATAACAAAGAGTGAAAAATTTAAAAGGGTCTGAATACTTTCCGTACCCACTGTATATATTTTTATTAGAAAAATAGATTATAATGTTTAAAGTTTGGAAGATTATTATTGTTATAGTTGTAGTATAATCATTTGATGAGAATAAAGGAAGCATATAATAGACATGATGTCACATTTTGTCTCTCTATCAGAAGATTCCATATTTTAACACTGATGATTCAGACATTGATTTGATTTAAGTGTCTCGATTTATTAAAATGTGCATTATTAAGACCAGCGATATGAACTTATGCCAAAAGGTCAGTTTGGATTTCATATTTTCATCATAAAAACCATCGTACCTACCATGGTGGCTCCCTGCAGCAGTCTCCTGATCACCTGACGGATGTGAGGAGCCTGCTGCACCGGGGGATTGGTGTAGACCATGACTTGCTCCACTCCATCCCATCTGTCTTTCTCGGGCCACCCAAGGTCCAGACATGGAGCTGGTGTGTCTGAAAGCATGGGGAAATACTGATCCGAGACGTCCTGCACGCTTGAGCTGGCATCACTCCCATTGTCCCCATTTTCCACAACCACCTCGTGATGATCCTCCACCCAGCTGGAGACCTGGTTCACCTCCTCCGGTGACAGAAAGGGTTTGAGTTGATGTGCACTTAGTTGGGTGTAAAAAGCTTCGGGACCGTCTCGTATCAAAGATTCTAGGGTGCTGCGTTCCACCTCCAAATGGAGGAATTCCGGGTTGGACTCGTTCACAGGAAGGATGACTGCATTTTCATTTAGGCTCTGCTCCTGAGATTTGGACATTGTGGCCCGAAATGACAGCTGAAATCCCTTTTATGTGTCAGTGCTGGATGGATGGGCTGCTGCTGCTGTCAGTCATGGTGCTATACAAAGTATAAGTGGTCTGTTGTGGAAAAAGTTTCTTTTTCATTCTTCTTTCCTATAGAAGCACTTGACCTGTATTTCAATGCAAAATAAAGCTTGTGCTGAAGCCAGTGGGACAAAGCTAAGACTGAAGAATGTTCTCAACCAAGCTCAAACACGTCATCTAAGCCTATGTGTACACAGGTTATGCAATTTGGAAATAATACTGAAAGCTAGACCTGGGTTGATAACAGCTTCAGGCGAGAGAACACATTCGCACACACGTACAAGCACATCTTAAACTTTTCTTTTTATTTCTTTCTTTCAGTCAGCTCTATCTAAACGACACAAGACCTACCTGCAAAGCGTGCTCTTTCAGCCTTCATCCATGTTCATCCTCACCGTAAGCAAACAATCAGCATTAATCAGTCACCTGTCACAGATCTGAGGAAAGCTTCACTTTCTCCCTTTTAATCTTCCCCTATGAGGCGTATCCTAATATTGTGTTTCCATCTGTATTGTATCTGTTCCCCTCGCCAGCTCACAAAAGTGCCTCTTTCTCTCTCTCCGTGCTCTCTAACTATACAAATCATGACTGGTTCTACCAGACGAGCAGGCCAGAGGTACGCCTCATGCTTCTCATATCAGTAAGTCAGACTATAAAGTATATTAAGAACTGCATATTATACACCATTTGTTGGAACAAATTATAATAAATCAGTTCCTACTGAACACTTTTATAGGACCTAATCTCTGAATAGTGGGTATAACAACTGCTTTGAGTCTGAGTCTTACTGCAGAACTGTCAAACATACTTGTTTCTTACGTGGTGCTTCACAAACAAAGGGTGTCTGGGAATTGTAAAATTTTCTTGCTTAAGATAGAACAACCACCAAAACAGGTTCAGTAGACAAATTTTGTAACGTAGTTTTGTGCAAAATTTATTTGCATACCTTTAGAACTATTTAAGAAACACAAATGTCATTGGGTATATTAGTTTTTACAGATGTTTCTTCATTATGACAATTAACAAAATGCTCAAACAATCCTGTAATAATAACATATGTTTTATGGTACTTTATATAAAAATATATCAAGAAACAAAAATCACATTATGAAAAGAGATCAAAAAGCAATTGAACAAATAAGGAAAGCTTCTCTATATAAGTAATACTGTAACAATTAATACATGTACTGTATGTGTTAATACTGTATATTACTTAACATCACATTCAAAGAATATCCCACAAAGGTCTATATGTAGATTTCCAATATGCGACATCATCAAAAAAATTCACCTATTTAAGACCAGTTATAATATTATTCCAAAATAATATTTCAGTAGGAATAATATGGATGCTGCCAGCTTTGTTTTTGGTCATAATACTTGTACACAATAATATTGTATGAAAAAAAAATATAGGATTTTAAATGATCAGATCAATACTAAGAGTCTGATGAAACATCAGCCTGGACAGCAGCGCCATCTATGGGAAGATGGTAAGCTGTGCAGTCATCACCTCGTGTAGATAAACTCGCTGACTTGCTCACTGTCTTTACCGCTTATCCTGTATACAGGTCCTGGAGACGATCCCAGGAGACTTAGAACAACAGAGGCGTAAAAATATTGCTTTAAGACAGATGTGTTGAAATTATTTACAACAAAGCGTCTCATCATTCACAATAAAACAGTTTAGATGTTGAAATTTTGTTTTTGACAATTCGAAGCATTTTGACCAAAACACACTATAGCACTTCCTAAATCTACAGAACGAAAATAAAAAGAAAAATACAGTTCGTAAATGGGAGTCAACTCTCAAAGTTCACCTAAAAGAGTCGAAACAGAGCCGACTCGTTCGGGTTAAGTGTCATTCCTTCAGGCTGCGGTGTGTGTTTTCTTGCGCAGGTGGACATAGATAACCCCACTGCTGAGCAGCAGAGGAACACACACCCAGGCCAGGATGAAGCAGTAGCCGAAATAGCCATCCTTCAGCTTCTGAGGGTGCTGGAGGATCTCTTTTCTTTGGAAAGTGTAAATCAGGACAGCTGCAAATGTTGCCAGACCTAAGAGGGAGAATAATGTGGAAGATGATGTGCTTAAAATAGGATTAGGCATCATTAACACAAGAATAAAAAAAAACAAGAGTGTTATTGGCAAAATGAAAAATTTCCCTAAGGCGTGGGAACAAGGCACTATGACTTAATAACCTCAGAGCATTCATCATCTTGTAAACTACGGACAAATTGAAATTTATTTAGCTTATAACTGTTAACATATATGCATGTTTGCCTTTATTTACTCACTGACACCCAGCATAACTCCAAGACAACAATCTTCCTGTCACGTCTCATCAATGAATGATCTCATTACTAGTGATGTTACTTTGGCACAGAAGCTCAGAAGGGGGCGTGTCCAAATGAAGCCTCGCATGGAGATCTGTGTCGGTTCCCTGAGAACCTCGCGTTTGCCGGAATCACGTGACCGACTCGTTCGGCGCTTAAGTGAAGGCTCGTGCACTCTTCAGTTAGTTTTCAAAGATTAAGAGACGTTAATTATGTGCATAAACATTTCCTTGACCAGTGCAGCTGCATGTACATATTAATTGTGCTGCTTGCAATGTTACGATCTAGTTGCTACGCAAATCTAGTTGCTACAAAATTTGTCCACTAGATGGCAGTACAATAAGCCCTTGAAAGAAGCTTTAGATCACTGCAGGCTGGAGCAATAGGCGTGCCGAAAGGTCGGGGCGTGCCGAAGGGTTAGAGGGCATGTCGAAAGAAACTGGTGGGTGAATGGAGCTTTTGCGTTGGCCAATCAGCGTGCCGAAAGGTTGGGGCGTGCCGAAAGGTTTCTCATTGGTGAATGGAGCTTCTGCGTTGACCAATCAGCGTGCCGAAAGGTAGGGGGCGTGTCGAAAGATTTCTCATTGGTGAAAGGAGCTTCTTCAGCGGTAATCCTATTTATATATAAGTATGGCGGCGGTAAGGCTTGGTGTGGTTAGTCAATATAAATATTTTTTTTCTTTATTTTCGTAATTTAATTGTTCGTTTAATTCTTGTCGACAGACACATATTACTGTGAGACGAAACACGGACAGGTTTTCCCTCGAAGTAAGGGTTGGCAGTTTGTATCGTGTCCGAATGAGCAGATTGAGTGGAGTACACGCTTAAACGGAGCAGCTCTGCCTCTAAATAAAATGTTTTATTGCCTAAAATTGTGTCTGTTTACTGAAGAAATGCCACTTCAAAGGTTACTAAACTGTACTCCTCCTATTTAATGTGGTGTTTTATGAACCATATTTGTCCTAATCAGGCAATGTCAAAATCAATTTTATTGTCAATTCTGCTACATGTACAGTGCATACATATAGAGAATTGAATTACGTTTCTCTCAACCCTTGTTACAAATAACACTGAAAAAAATTAAATAAACCTAAAAAAAAACCTTAAATAACACAAAGTTGGAGAACAACAGAGGTAAGATAATTGAATTACTGTTCTGCAAAAAGGGACAGTTTACAACACAGAAGGCTGATATGGTGAAAAACGGAACAGTGCAATAAGAATA
>JAQMYJ010000016.1:3322948-3344866 GCA_030014305.1 Clarias laeviceps | reverse complement strand
TTCCCCCCCCCCCCCCCCCCGTTTTTCTGACAGGTGGCACTAATGTTTTTTACAAATTCTCTCCACTCACTTTTTATCTTTTGAGGTAACAATAGGGCAGAATTTTGCTTTACTTATTTCTTTACAATTCTTTACAAGCAAAACACCTCCATCCTCTCTTTCTTTTCGAAGTCATTTGATCAGACTATGACAGTTCTACACAGCTCTGTTTATAGGGGCTTGAAAGAGTTATGATTGGAGCAGTCTAATTAGGAAAACATAACGGAGCCAAGTCACGCATCTATGAGTTTTGTCTGTGTGCATTAAGCTTTCACACAACTGTGAAAACTACAAAAACTACAAAAACCTGTCAACTACAAAACCACTATAATGTGAAGCCTAATCCTCGCTGAAAAAAAAAAAAAGAGTATGAAGTTTGCTGAAGAACTTTTATGTCCTTCCTAAATGAACTTTGAGCGCAATTGAAAGAAGTGATTCTGAGACACTTACTGCAGTGAGCCCTGGGTTCTACTTAAATTTTTTTATCCATACAACAAAGTGTTTAAGTCATCTCCATTCATGATTTTTTTTTTTTTCTGACCACATCTTCCATTAAGCTGAAGGTTCAGCACAGTCCTTAACAAGTTTTAATAATTGGTTTGACATTGTGTAACCCAATTTTTGGTTTGACCCTTCTGAAGTGACTGGGCAGTGCATTACAGAAAGGCTTTTAAACGCTCTTCTGCTGTTCAAGTAAATTGTCTTCCTGTTTGCATACACAGAGGCTCAGAAGAGTGAGATAGCAGAGATGTTGGTGCAGGAGGGCCTAGCTGAGGTCACGACCAGCAGCCTGAGCGAGCAGGTGGCTTACCTTCTTGCAGACCGAGCTGCTCTCATGGAGAAGATTCAAGCTCTGGAAAATGAATCAAAGATGTTAAATGCAAAGTGTGTTCAGAAGCGAAAACCTCTTGATGAGAATATAGAAAAGGTCAACTTACTCAGGATTTTTTAAAAATAATTTTGGTTTTAAAGCATGTTTTGGCCCTGAAAGCATATATTTTCCACAAGGTGGCGCCATTGAGAGATCAAAGCCCTTGGAGGAGGTTGCTTGGTTTCAGGAAAGCTGCACAGGCCAAGCAGGTATTTAAAAATGTTTTTTTTTTTTTTTTTTTATGTCAGTCTCCTCATATGATCTTTTACAAATCATGCATCTCCAACCTGATTTACATCACCTTCACGTTCTGACTTCTTGTTTTATTGCAACTCACTCACATAGCAATCATTTCAGCATGGGAAGACATTTTTTCTTTAAGAAGACGTTTTTACTTCCTTTAACGTTCACAAAAAGTGTATACTTCTGCTCAAAGACAACATACAGTTAAAACTGTCACTATGTTAGGATGATGACCAGGCCAAAGAGGACAAAATGTCTAAGGACAGAGAGTGGAGTTTGTTAGAGAGGGACCTGGATGAGGCCTCTACCAGGCTGAATCTGGCTCACAAAGAGATCCGGCGCCTCACTGACGAGCTTGAGTCAGCTCAACTGACCAAGAGTACTTTCGGTAAGAGCTTTATAGGTATCTTAGTGTATTTCTGTGTGTGTCAGATGTATGTATACTGAGATAAATATATATTTCTTTCAGAGTCAGAGCTCCATGAAGCACAGGAGGAGGCTGAGCAGCTTAGTCGTGAAGTGGAGAAGCTAAAACTTCGTGATAGTAACAACTTCCTCACACAGCTTTGCGTTTAAACCTTACTGCTCTTCGTTATCTGTGAAAAATTAGCAAAAAAGCATCTTTACTAATTAAAAAAATGGCAGATAAGAATTTGTTCTCAGTGAAACCTCACCTTAATTACTTCATTGGTCATCATAAGATTAATTGATTAATTAATTAATTACAAGCAGCTTAATTAACTGTCTTGATTATATCATTGCTTTAATTTCACAAACCACAAGTTGTCGCTGTTTGTGAAGTTTTAAGGTTTCTGAGCAATTCCCAGCACAATAATTTGACATTTATATATAATATACCTGACATTAAGACTAAACTAAACTGTCACATCCACAGATTTGGTCGAGGTTCAGGCTGTTAAGGAGATGAACGAGGTCATGGATTCTGAGATCCATCACCTGAGGGACAGCATTCACACCATGCAAGCACAACTCCTAGACCTGGTAGACACATATACATGTGCAGTGTTTTTGTTAGGAGAATTGTATTATTATTACTATACTATTCACCTCAATTGAATATTTGTTTAAATAATTAGATTAATAGAAACTTTAGGGAAATGGACAGCGAGGAGGAGGACAAAGTACTGCACACTTTGACCTGGAAACTGACACCGGTAATGCGAACACATCTTGTTCCCTGAGCCCTGTCAGTTCTGGATCATGTCTAAAAAGTCCTGTTTTTTTTTTTTTCTCCCCCCCCCCCCTCATGTCAGACTCCTCAGACTCGCTCTCTACCCAAAGCCAAGAAGAAGAAACAAAATGACACCCATAAAAGGTACCATTTCTTACTGAGGTTCTCTGTTGTCATCATTAGAAATCATTTTTGCAAGGCTCTTTTTAAAAACTGTGATTATTTTATTCAAACAGTAGTTTTAATTTAACCATTTCAAGTTGTTTTAATTTTAATTTGTTTAAATTTTCCAGGTGTCATGAGGAACTAGAGGAGGGGCTCAGCAATCTGCAGGTTATCATGAACCTCCAGGCCGAACTCGAACAGGAGACGTTGCTGCGAAAGAAGGTCAAGGAGAAGAGCGATGATGTGTGGAAGAGGGAGGAGGCAGAACAGCTGAGTTTGAGACTCTGGGGTGAAGATCACTATGGAAAAATGGAGCATCCCCAGGAAAAGGTAAGGGGGGAGCCAGACGTGGTGGAACATCATCAGACTTTGTTCAACCTCGGGGTGAATTGAACTAAAATAATTGTAATTGATTTAATGATAAATATTTATCATGATAATACAAAACAAAAGTGTTTGATCTTTAAATGGGAAAAATTACATTTTCATCAGGAATGAATTTAAATTTAATTAGGAAATGTCCCTGCAACAGTGATGTGATAAATGATTATCTTTTAAGTGTCATTTTTCTTTCCTTTTCCCCTGGTATGGGTCATTTCTGATATCTCTCCTTCATTTATCGATCAGCCTGGGTTGATTTTCTAAGCTAACGCTCATAAAGGCTCACGCCCCCTGTGCAGCTGGTATACAGACTGCTGGTATATAGACTGCACGTGTTCATGTCACTCTCCATGCTAATTAACATGCTCTTTGGTGATCATAGCTGGTGGCTGTAAAAAAAGAACCGGCACGAAATCTCAAATCTGTCCTCACTGAGGAGCAGGAACGAGACCTGACCTCAGAAGTACAGAGTAGCACACAGGTGAGAAACATCTTAAAAAGCAGGTTTCCTACAAGAGCATCGATTCTTAGATCTTATCTTCTCTGCAGGATGTCCTCAAGACTGAGCTTCAGGAGCAAGAGAACCTGCAGGTATCAGACACGGGTTGTGGAAATTGTGTAAAAGACTAAACAATTCTAGAGTGTCTGCAGATGTAGGTTGTTTTAATGACCTCAGTGTGTGTGTGTGTGTGTGGATCTCCAGCTCAGACAGGACATCGAGAAGCTGGAGGAGTTTTGTGGGAAACTCCAGACTGAGCTCCAGCAGGTCCACTGTAACCTTCACTCTTGTATCAGGTATGAGAGAGACACACATTTATTTGTTTAAAATGAATAAATTTTTTGATGGCAATAACACATGATCATGGCCTATGTTTATAGGTGACAGGATTTATGACAGGAATTAGTATCCTATTTATTTGTATTTACAGTTTTGACACCTAACCATAGCTATCCAACTAACATAACACTGACTAAACTTGATTCCTGAGAGGATTTTAAACTCTATGCTTTCATAATTCTAATTAATAAAATTAGCCAGATTCTTAACAGTGACTGGATTCCCAAGAAGATTTTGGGTAATATTTAGATTTTTTTTAAAAACATCCTGCTCTGATGGCTAAGTAGCCATCTCGGTTAAGTTTGCAAACCTTACTGGACTTATGAGACAGCTTTTAAGAATCTTCACTGCTTAGGCTAACACAAGATAAGATTTTTAACATTAAAAAAGGTAATTATTGTTTGTTTATAAATATTTGTAGTCTTGACTGCTTGTAGTCTTGAATGCTATCCAGCTAGCTAGCTTAAGTTAATCATAATCAGGCAATATTTTGGCGAGAACATTTCACCGCTAATCCTGTCTTGAGGGTGGATTTGAACTAATCTGATTGAAGATTATTTAAATTATTCTTAAGATACATTTAGAACATTTAGCATAAGCTAAACTGACAGGATTACTGTCCGCATAAACTGCTAAGGCTCTTTGGAATGTCATATATGTGATTCCTCAGGAAAGTAATGTGACTCTGTAAACTTTTTGTTTGTTTGTTGTAGAAAATATGATGAGATGAAGGTGCGCCACAGAGAGAAACTTGCCGAAGCTAAGCAGGTGTATCTGCGAGAGATGGCGTGGCGTGATCAGAAGATCGAGGAGCAGGAGTGGCAGCTGGACATCCTCACAAAGCGACTTAAGAAGGCAAATTGAGGCTTGTTCTTGATCAAGACAGTGTGAGACTAGAAAAAAGGCTTCAGAAGTATGACTAAATTATAGTTTAATGTTTCTGACCAGGAGAGTGACATGGTAAAGATGGTGATGGCTGAGAACGAAGCGCTGCTTCTGACCAAGAAGACGCTGCTATGTCAGCTGCACGAAGCTGAACAGAATAGAAAAAACGCAGCAGCCAAAATTTACACTCTGCAGCTAAGGTAAAGAAAATCCATCAGCTCATCCTGGAAACACTTCATCAGATGTAGCTGTTTTTTAACTGGTATATTTGTGTTTTTGTGTTTCAGAGTAGATTTCCTGGAGAAAGACAGCATGCAGCAGTGGGAGATGAACATGGAAAAGTCCACGCGGATTGCTAAACTGGAGAGACGGCTGTGGGACGTGGAATCTCTCAAAAGCTCTCAGGTATTGGATTAACGTGTTATTAGGATCAACTTTCGGTTTTTACGCCATACACAAGGTTACAGTTTTATGGTCAGACTCAGCACCTTTTGTGTGACACCCCTGTGTGTAGGGAGGCTAACTGTTTTAAAAGAAGGCTGAATCCCAAATCCCTCTCTAATCCCTGATCAACAGCACTACTTGGTCTGTGGAACTCAGGATTGCACACCCTACATAGCGCACTAGCTTTCCATTTAACGCATTCAACGATCCCCATCATTGTCCCTCTGTCTTCCCCACCCCCCCCACACCCTTTTTACATAGCCTGCAAGGGGTGAATGTGTCACTACGCCCTTCTTGAGATAACAGAACAAACAGGTACAGGAGAAATAGAGCAATTGACTAATTAGAGGTCGATTACCAGTCTCTGATGTCATTGTTTCACTCAGATTAAAAAATAAATATGGTTAAAAATGGGATACAGATATATTTGGGTGGTCCTTAATATACTCCTGAGCAGTTCGCTCAAGCAGCGTCTGTATGTGAGGAATCACTGCAGTGCTTTATTTTTGGCTAAGCTCTGCTACACACACATTGCTACCTAATACTCAAGTTTTTTTTTGTTTTTATTATTATTTCTTTTTGGGTCAGCTGCTGCTATTCCTTACACTCAACATCATAAATACTTTATGATGAAAAGTCTCTTTTTTTTTTTTTTATGTGAAAAGTCATTCTCAAAAATAAGAAAGCAATTAATTGATTTGATCTTTGTTTTTATGTATTATATACATTAAAATAATATACTAATATATATTCTATTTTCATAACTAGTCTGGGTTTTTAAATGATCAGATAATACCATTTTTTTAAAGACTAATTTAATATACAATGGAAATTTAAAATCAGAACACCCCCTGTCATAATTACACTATGTAGGCAAAATTTTGTGCACCCCTGGCCATCATACCTGTATGCAACCTCTGTATTTGTTCCACTCCTCTCTTCTGGGAAACATTTCCACTAGATGTTGCAGTGTTTGCATGGATTTGTGTTTATTCAGCTACAAGCGGATTAGTGATGAGCTCAGATGCAGATTTTGGGACATCATCAGTTGGTTCTAGTTGGTGATGGTTCAGTGCAGGACACTCAAGGACACTCCAACATTAACTTTACATAAAATCTCACAAATTCAATCCATCGCAGGGGGCACACACACTCATTCACACACTATGAGGAAATTTGGGAACGCCAGCACGGGGAGAACAGGCAAACTCCATGCACAAAGACGGGAATTGAGCCTGGACGGGAATCGAACCCGGACCCTGGAGGTCCAAGGCGACAGTGCTAACCACTACACCACTTGTTGTGTTTATTATAAAGATGCCTCTGACAATTCTTCTGTCATACAGTACTTGAAAAAACATCATGGGAGTCACATCATTGAGGGGACAAAGGAACCAAGACTGAGGTAAACCCCCTTCATCACTGTCACATCAAGGGTAATTATTCATACTCTGATGTACTGTAGCTGGATATGTGTGAACATGCTAGCAGGAGGTTTAGTTTGTATTCTGTGATATAAATATACAACTACTTTTAGTCGATTGACGAATTATTGGTGTATTTTGAGAATTGAGAGTGTGAGGACCAACTAATTTTTAACATTTATGGTAAAAATACTTACCCTATACATCGACCCTCTGTAGTCCAACCAGGGACTGTGGAGGCCAATGGTGACCGTTGTATTTATTCCCATGTTGTATGACCATGGTAGGACCTCCGGTCAACATTCAAACGCACGTTTACACACTACGGGCAATTGGCAATGCCATTTAGCCTAATCTGTATGTCTTTGGACTGTGGGAGGAAACTGGAGAACCCAGAGGAAAACCCACCAAGCAAGAACATGCAAACTCCATGCACACAGACCTGACAAAGTTCAAGGCGACAGTGCTAACCACTAAAAAATACTTGCATTTGATCTTTTCATAAGTTTACACTCTGAGGTTCCTCTCGGTAACATAAATAATTACTTGTGGCTGCATAACAAATGTCCAGGGGATGGTGTGTGTGGTTTTCACACTAGATAACAGTGCGTTATTGCCAGGATAACACTTGGGAGGAGCTTCATCTGATCTGGACTTGCAGGATGCAGAAAGAACAATTAAAACATCTTATAGGCTTAAAGGGGCTGTTCAATGGCAGTCAGACTTTCTCGACGCTCCTTGAAGACATTTCAGGTGTCCTCGTCCAAACGATTTCATCTGAACCGAAACATCTTCAGGAACATCACGCAGCTCCAGGCATCACTGAGCAGCACCATGGCCTGGATGACCGACAGTCGCCACCAACATTATCTTATCTTATTATCCCCCTATTAACTTGTCCATTAATACTTGCATAAATAAATGACAACTGTTTGTCAGACTGCTGTGGTATAAGAGGATTAAAGAACATGAAGACACGCAGGTGGGGGTGGAAACAGTAATTCTGCTCTATTAATTACATTGCCCACTCTGTTGTTGATCATTTTCCAGTAACAGCACCACACAGTGTTGTATTTCTCGCTTATTACATTACACAGTACTGTTTAATGAGACATGTTCTCTTCCACAGCGAAAGGGGATCTGAAGAGTCCATCATCCAGAAGACAAAAGACGCGAGTGTGGAGAAACTTGCACTCCGAGCTAGTCAGAGTCTGAGCGGTGGTTCAGAGATCGGCTACATGAACATTTTGACACACAACCTGGGGTGACGGTGCTCTAACTGGACTTCATCAAGTTTAAAGCATGGTGCGGTTAAACCCTCGAATCTGACTGGTCAGAAGGTTCACAATAAACATAAAATGTTTCACGTTACTCCTTATGTACTCATCGAACAAAATGAAACACAGCCCCCTCAGTGCAGATTTTTTAGGTTTATTTTTCGTATAAGTCCACCCCAAGTCTCGACTTTGCATGTTACAGCAGCCGAGACACACTTTTCAGAGTACCACAATGCAAGACAAGTTTTTAAAAAATTGTAATAATAACTAGATTTTTTTTTTAATATATAAAGGGGTTAACACATTTTATAGTTTATTTACAGAATAATCATGCTAGGAAAAAAAAACAAAAAAAACAGTATGTAGCATACAGTACTGAGTACAATGAGAACACCATTATGGTAGACGTGGATAAGATTAAACAAACAATTAGTGATAAAATATTTAAGGCTTGACTGTATAGAAAATAATATAATGGTAATTATTAATACTTAGACGTGATAATACGTGGAGGAGAATGAAACCAGACGCACGTTAAACGTAAACGTATGTACACAAACACAAGACGAGATACAGTTGCGTGTTGAGTACTGTGCAAAAGTTTTAGCTCACCTGAGCAAAAATGTGTTTAAAGCTATTTATCTGGGAGAATGATTATATTGGAGATTTAAAATGATTAACAAGAAGAAAAAAAACTAAATTCTTTTTCCCCCTCAATTCTGTGTGTGAGCTACATTATGTACAAAAAGTATTTTTATAGTTAGTTGTAGTTTATAAACAAACATTCACCAGGTTTGGGAATATTTACATCACGTGGTCAAAGGGAACAAGATCAAATCGTAATTTTTAGTGCCAGGTTTAACTTTTTTTTTTTTTTTTCCCCTATATAAAACGTTTAAGAATTTTTTCCCCTTATACAAAAACGTGAAAATGGAAAAACTAATTTCAAGGTACAGTGGTACCTCGGCATTCGAATTGAATCCGGCCTGGAGGTGAGATTTTAAGGCAAAGTTTTTACAAATCACATTTTCCTATAGCAAATTATGTAAATGTAGATGCACAATTGAAAGTGGCTTCCTTTTCTTCTTACTACCATCCCAGCACCCATGGTGCTGTCTTCACACACACAAAAAAAAAAATCACAAAAATTCCACAAACTTGCTTCACTTTTGAACGGCTCCCAGACATATGCGCAACTTAGCCGGTGTTCAGTTCGGCTTGGTTTGTTCATTCGTTCGTATTCCGAAAATACTTCGTATACAGAGGCAAATTTCTTACAAATTTTTCAGTTGTTAAGAAGAAAATTCATTTGGCAGGGCATTCGTTTGCCAAGGTTCAACTGTACACCAAATGTTTAATTAACTAATTTTAATTAAATTATACTAATAGTATAATAGACCATCGCTAGATTATTCTTTTAAACACATTGCTGGAGTTCAACTGCTGCTTGAGGGCCTTAAACAGAACACTTTTTATTATTATTATTTTTTTAATCCAGCTCACATAATTTTGTATTATGGTTTTTTTAAATTCTCAATTTTAGACATCCCTGTTGTAAAGCTACTGTTCTCCCTGAAAATTTTAAGAATTAGGCTATATAAACACTGCAAGATGGACACTGGTAAGGGAACAGATGTGTATAGCTGCTATGATGCAAGTAGGAACTTTGTTCTAATGTCAAATGGATTAAACAAAGTAAGACTGATATCGTAGTTAAAAAGTGATAATCATTTTGTAGTAAATCTGCTGTTGTAGAAGAGGAATAAAACCCTCTGGAAGTATGCAGTGAAAGGTAATTAAAATGTTCTCTGGCTGAAGTTCTCTGGTGTGTGTGTCCAGATAAAGAGCTGAGCTGAGACTTTTGCACAGTACTGTAGAAAGGCATACGCTGCAGCGAAGCCTCAAATCTGACGTCATGATTATTTGACTTTATACACCAGCGGGAATGCGAGCGAGTATGTACACTGGAGTCAACAGACCAGCATTCTGTTTGTGTGTGAGATTACTGTTTTTTTTTTTTTTTTTGGCACATAATATTTCATTCAAACCTACAACCTTGCGAAAGGAGTGTATCTTATTAATAATAATGCACAGAAAAGTATTCTTAAAAAAAAGCAATGGCTATTCCAATCTAAACCAGAAAGCGATGTTGGACTTGGTCCGTGCTCTAAAAGATCTCAGCATATGAGTTTAGAACCACTGGCTGTAAACAAGACAGTTTTTTAACTGCATAACATCTAATGTCTAAAAGAAAGAAAAAAAAAATAGCTGCCAAAATCTATAGCCTTTTTACTGTCCAACAATTAGACTGAATAGTTTCTTTTCTTTTCTTTTTTTTTTTTTTTTAGCCACAAGGCCTGAAAGTGCTGCGAGAACCGTCTTTGGATGTTCCTACCCTTTCCTCACGCCACTCTCTCTAAAACGCCGTGCTGAGGTAGAGAGAGTGAGTGATGGTGCGGATTAAAAACAACGACCCCTTCAGCGTGAGGTGTTATTAACGCAGTCTGAAAGGTTTTAGAACATATCCCCTGGAAACCATGGAATGATGAAGTGAGCGAACGGACGCGGCACCAGAACGAGCTGATCCGAGGAGGACTGACCGGGTTCAGATGAGCGAGATGCGGATGGGGATGCTGGGAGACTCATTCCGGGGCGGCGAATGCTGAGTCACCAGGTGCTCCACTACTGTGTGTTTGGACATGTGCTTCATCAGATAGGTCTCCTGGGGGCGGGGGGGGGGGACAAAAAGTGTAGAGAGGAGGCAGTTAGTAAGCATGCTAAATTCTCTGGCTTTTATTACCAAAAAACAAAATTAGCAAAAGCACAGCCTCATGTTAGATCATTTAATATCAGATACAAAGAGCACTGTCTTTTAAAAACTAGTCATTTTAAATCATTGATGTTAATTGTATATACACTCTCCACTTTATTAAGAACACTTTAAGTTTGTGCGATTATATAATCAGGAAATCCTGCATCTATTGGTCAAGAAGGTCAACATTCGATCCCTCTAAGTTTAACCATAGCATGGTCGGTGGTACCGGATGTGCTCGTTAGAGCCAAAACTATTTAATCTTCAGATGTCCAGTTTGGGTAAGTCTGTGTCCATGATAGATTCCTCAGATTCCTGTTCTTTGCTGACAGGATCATTTTTGAAGACTGTAAATCCCAAGAAACCAATTCAATTTAATTAAATTTTATTTATGTAATATTTAACATATTCATTGTCGCAAAGCAGATTTACAGAATCAAAAAGAAAATCAGGGAAATTAGTATGAAATGTATGAATCATACCGTATGATTACAGTTACAGTACAATTATCAGATGAGTGAGCCGAGGGCGATGGTGGCAAGGAAAAACTCACTGAGATAGCATTAGGAAGAAACATGACAACAGGGAACCCATCTTCATTTGGGTGATATCAGTTAGAAACCAGCCCACCTGGCACCAACAACCACACCAGGGTTAAAGTCACAGATTCCAGAAACAAAGGGGAAAAAAAAAAAAAAAAAAAAAAAACAGGGTTTGAAGTGAAGCCCTTGACCTCTAGCTGCATAAAGGTGCAAGTGTTCCTGATGAAGTGGACTATATATATATATATATATATATATATATATATAAATTTTTTTTATCAAAAAAAAATTTGCTTTAGAGAGAAATATGCACAGAAGTTTTTGAATCGTTTGGCTTAAGCAACATTTTTCTAAAATGGCTCTTGTGTAATTTGTGCCATTAATTTTTTTGCCTTCTTTGATTCATCCTGGACAACCTTTACTTAGTCTACCATCTTATAAGAATTTAAATACAGAAAAAAAAAAAAAAAAGTGTGAACGACATCAGTCACATATTTCCTTTCAACTTAATATAGAGCTGTGTTTCACATTGCACAAGTCGTTTAGAAAGTTGTGTTAGTGTTTGGGGGAAAGAAAAAAGAAACCAACTCTTAACAGCGCAGTCCTAGCTGCAAAAAAGGCCTGGTTATATACTGATCTCATGGATTTTGTAGATTAGTAAAGAGTCTCAGTTTTTGATTTGAAACAACAATCACTAACATTTTTGACCATGCCCTCTTTTGGACATAATTTAATCCACAGCAGAAAAGGTATACAGGTGAGTGTAACCTTAGTGGTACCTCGGCATACAAATTTAATCTGTTCCGGAGACAGACAAAAAAATAAATAAATAAACTCGCTTCGCTTGGCTTTCCACGGATGCAAACAAGTTTTGAACGACTCCTGGACGTTCGGTTCACCTTGGTTCTTTCGCTGAAATGTGCTGAAAAATACTTTCAGAAAAAAGAATTTCTTGCAAGTTTCTTGCAGTTCTTAAGGCAAAAATTCTTTTGTATGCCCAGGTACCACTGTTGCTAAATAAAGGGAAGTGCTATTTATTTAAAATACCAGACTTCACTCTGCTTGCACTAAGGACTAGATGTTTTCTGGAAGGTAACTCGATGCTGTCGATGATTAACGGTGCAGTTAGGAAACTTACAGAGGTGTAGGCTCGGCCACACATGCTGCAGCAGTAAGCCTTGGCGTTTTTGATGGCGTGAGCGGCTAAGTGGATCTGCAGAGAGGCTGAGTCGGAGTAGGCGCGGTAGCAGTTGGAGCACTTGTAAGGCTTGTCTTTATTGTGTGATCGCTGGTGAGACTGCAATACCAACAAGAAAAACAAACAACATGGACGCATGACCATTAAAATGTTACAAATAATGACTTTAGAATATAACTAAGCTTATTATTTGCTATCATTTTAATTTATTGTTTATTGAACTTGTATTCTGTGTTTGACTTTACAGTATAACATACACTGAGCTGCACATACGATGTATTAAAAGGTGCTATTTAAATGTAAAGAATTATTGCGTTCAATGTTGCTAGGGAAATCCTTTAAACAATTGCACTGAAAGAAAATATATTACAAGCTCAAGCTTGAGACTAAACTGGATGATGTAATAACTGTACAATACAGTAGCACAGTTTTTAATTCACCACTACATCATAGCTGTTTAAATATTACACTCTGGTCAAGAAAAAGTGCCATTAATTCTTAAAATTACTTAATGGTTCTAACAAAAATAGAGACGATATACCTTGCATCCATTTCTACAACCCTTAAAGCTGGGGTGAAAATTTTTTTGTTTCCAGTTGATAGTGGTACACAGCACACACATGACGGATGTTGGATCTAGTTACCAGGGAATGCTCATCTTCCATGTCATGGAAGAGCACCTCAAGAGGGGAAAGTGCACCTGTGCAGCATCACACCAGGTGTTCACTTGTGTTAAATCTTAAACAGTGGCAGAGTCCATGTCTAATCTCTCTCCCTACTGTTGATTTAATTTACTATCAGTCCCTACTAGCCTGTAAAACTTGCTAGACCATGAATTCATGGTTTTCTTTCTTTTGCATTTTATTGCACTGCTGGGTTTTTGTTGTTTTGCCTGACACTTTGCTCTTTTTAGGTGACTAAAGGAATTTTATATTTTAAACCCAAAATGTTAAACAGGAATGTGTTTAAGCTTGGAGCTACCAGACAGTCAGGTACAGTGCCTCCGATTGGTCGTCATTCTCAGAGCAAGGCATTGGGCTAGTTGAGGCTAACAAGAACGGTTTTGTAAAATGGAGTATCAATAAAGCCATCACATTTATTCTTCACCCACCTGTGCGAGGGATTTCATTTGCCAGCATTAATGTTGAGCACTGAGTGCGAGTGAGCAGAGTTTGATTTGACTGATTTGTCTAGAGGACATGAACACCTGGTGTGATTCCACGAGTATTAATGAGCAGAATCTTGCGTCAAACACAATTTCAACAATGTACTTTTGCAATTAACCATCAATGTGCTAAACTCAGAATTTAAAAATGGATTTAAGGTAGATGCACAACATTGAGTTGATTTTATTGAAATTTTTTAATTTCATGTCATCTTAGCTTTAAAGGTTGTGTTTAAGAGACCTGGACAGATTACCTTTATCCGCGTGCAAACTACACTAAGGCATTACTATTAATCTAAAACAGCACACAACCCACTGTTAAACCCCATCCACCCCATCTGCCTCCTGGGCCCTTACCTGCAGATTAGAGAGCTGTGTGAAGGCTTTATCACAGCCCGGCTGAACACATTTATACGGTCGATCTCCTGTGTGGATTCTGCAAATATGACAAGCAAGGTGTACATAAGTAACAGGAGGCATCTTAGTAGGGATGGGTATCAACAGGGACCAGCCAATGCGATATCATAATACACAGGTGCTGATTCAATTTGTATTGAATTCTGTAAGTATCCCAATCTAGTATCCGTTTTTCAGATTTTGTTAACATTATAAACAAACAGCAAATAATTTTGCCTGCAGAATTATTAAGGAATTGAAATATTTTAGAACCTCATATGCAAACATATAAAGAAAAAAAAAATCGATTTTGGAGTCAGTGTGGCGATGCATGAATTGCCGCCACACAAAATAATTGTGATGCGTAACAATCGCTTTTATCTCTACATCTTAGCGGCCTGCGCTTCAAGTGACAAGTGAAGATGGACATCCAAGAACTTCTATGAAGATAACTGAAGACGTGATTTCTATGAATACGACATGCATCATGATCCAGAAACTGTGAAAGAAGAGTATGCTCTATGCTTTAAAAATGCTTCACAGTAACAACAGTTTACATGTTGTTGAACAGACAGTATCAAGAAGCACATATGCTGTCATCAAGATATGACCATGGCAGACCCCGAGGCTATTCTTCATGGACACCACGTTGAGAAGCACGTCCCTTAGGAACCTGACACAAGGCTGCAGTGGTTCTCAACCAGGTGCAGGGTCAACCAGCGGTCCGAAATATATATTGTATATTCCAGTGATTACAAATTACTCTGGGAAGAAAGCTCTATGGTGTGAAACAAAATAAATTATATATGATACATACTGATGGGCCGTGTGGAATTGATTTAATTTAAGCGAGGTTGTGGATATAGAACGTTTAATAACCACAAGCCTAAAAGGTGAAGAAAATAAAAATCATGTAGGTTTACATCAGAAATAAAATGTATTTATTAAACTCATCTGCCCACAAATGTCTTCCTTTTCCTGATGTTCAACAATGCCGTTTATTTAAAAAAAAAAAAGTTTTATTAAATTAATTTTTTTCACCGAGAATGAATAAGGACAATGCTCACAGCTTTCCCAATGTAACTAATTTGCATTAATCATTTTTGTTCGACAGTGGACTTTGCACTTAATGATTTGCATTGGAATGTATTCAGTTCAGTTCAAAAGTCCTCACCACCGTGAGAAACATCAAGAATAAACCGAGCTAAAATAAATAAACTGGCATTAAAGTGAATGAAATAATGTACATTTTATACGTGTACGTGTTTGCGCATGCTGATCTGACCTGGTGTGTTGCTGTAGGTGTGAGAGCTGGCGGAAGGATTTCTCGCAGTACGAGCAGTGATAAGGCTTCACCCCCAGGTGGATGCGTAAATGCTGTGCCAGGTAAGAGGCGTTGGCAAATGACTTGGTGCAGTGAGGACATTTGTGTGGCTTGGCCTCTGTGTGGGACTTGGAATGAATCTGCATGTCTGACTTGGAGAAGAAAGTCAGCGGACATACTTTACACCTGGGGAAAAACACACACACACAAGTTAAACACATGCAAGCTCATGCAAAGCCCCGTCATCCGGCATCTTTTTTTGTGTTACACTTCAGTACAAATAGAAAAAACAAGAAAACTTTCCAGAAAAATATTTAATTCTTTCCAGGTTTCTTTCTTTTTTATTTTTTATCATCATATATATTATATAATATTTTATTATTATTATTATTATTATTTTCACCTGTACGATTTGCCTTCTTTGGCCGTGATCGTGACGGACGATTGGTCGGCTCCTGAAGCCAGGATGGGGTAGGGGACAACCAGTAGAGGACCAGACGTGTTTTCCGCTTTGATCTTCTTCCGTCCTCGTCCTCCGCCTTTTGGGGGTGGTCCCAGCAGTCCCACTAGGCCGCCGCTGTTTTTGATTGGCTCTGCCCCGACGGCGCTGGCCAACCCTGAGAGGAGGTTTGCAGAAGGCGCCGATACCTGGCGTGCATGGCTACTGCTGGATGACATGGGCGTGGCCAGGGTCACAGCCTCTGACATGTTCTGGTTGCCGGTACGAGACGCCAGCGCTATACCTGATAATCAATCAATCAATTAATTAATATATAAAAACATTTTTATAAATAAATGTATACACACTTCAGGAAAAGAAAAATAGTATTATGTATATTATATGAATATAACCAGAATTAATAATATTATCGATTTATGTGTACTGGAATGTGTATACATTTCTTTTTGGCTGACTCAGACATTCACAAACTAAACAGTCTAGACTTCCAAATGCAAGGGCTGGGGTGACTTGCAAGTGCAAGTGGTTAAGGTGTGCGACTGTTGACTAGAAGCTGCCACTGTTGTGCCCTTGAGCAAGGTCATTGACCCTCAACTGCTCAGATACAATCAGGCATCAGGCTGGCAACCCGGCCCTGTAAGAAACTGCAGATACCTCTCCAGGGGTGAGGAGTATTCGTGGCCTGATGGGACATGGACGAAACCCTTACCCCCTTTGTTTAACAGAGTAACATTGAGACCAACAATTTGAATTAGTGTTGTTAATGATTAATCATTCTTTGTTTATTAAAGTTATTACAATTTAATAAAAATGTTACATTTTACACAAGGGATTTTTTTTTTTTTAGCATTTTTCAGTAGTTAATTAATCACTGTTTGTAAACATTAGCAATAAATATGAAAATTGCTAATTCTGTTTAAGTATCACTACAGTGACCAGCTCAGTCTCTCCTGAATCAGTAAAGCATCGTTACCGGACAGATGGTTTGCTCTTGACGGCTGGTCTATAATCTGTCGTAGATGCCAGTCTTCCCAGAGTCCTCTCGCTTTTAAGGCCGCCTTGTCATCCAGGTTCAAGTTCACGTCGCCGAGAATGCGTCCTAGGATAAGGACAAAAAATAATAATAATTAATTAATACTGTAAAATCATTTTGTGGGTGTACAGCTTGTTTGTGCCTACAGTTATCAACAAAAAAAGATAAATATGTTCATATGTAAACAATATCATGGAAATCTCTACTTGCTCACAAAAGTGCATGTATTTAATTAATAAAATAAATATGATGACTTCCGGATATGACGGTGGGAATTTCGCCCAGTAGTGGCGACATGTTGAGTTTACATATTGCTCGCAAACACTCAACTATGTAGAATTTTAAATGTACAAATGTTGACCACTTTCTTCCTGCACATATTTGTACACATATATAATATACCTGTAATTTATACGTGCAATTAACCAGCTATTTAGTTATGGATAAATAATATCAGCTAGCAAACAAATTCAAAACGCTGTAAATAACTTATTACGCGATATAACTCAAAAACGTGAATGAAATGCGAGTGTTTATGAAGTGAATATATTATTTAAAATAACAGAAAACTGATAATATCTCGCTCCGGTGACATCGTGAGTCACTTCTCCCCAAAGCCCGCACACGCCTTTCCATTCAAAACCAATCACTTCCGGTTTATCGTCATTAGCCGGAAGTAGTGAAAAGGTGGCAATTTCTTTTACTTTTTAATGACATTTAAATGTTGCTCAAAATGTTTAGAGTAATTTTAATACCATTTTTGAAGGAAACTTGTGTTTGTTATAATTATTACTTTTACAAATTAAACCAAACATCACCGTGAAGTTGAAGAAATCTTGGCATATTATGCTGTGGCAACCCTATTTAAGCAGTTAGCCACTCTGAATTCTTATAGAAATAAATATCCATACCCATCTGCAACCTCAACTCGGATCTAATCCCACACACAAAATGTGTGTATAAAATCTGAATCAGATATGTTGGTACATCCCAACAAAACTAAAATTTGATAACTTAACAAACTAAAGCTGTATTCTGTAATGTCCACTATATCAGATCCTATCGTTGACATCAGGTTATTAATGTCGGCTAAAATGATCCGTTGGTAAAATGTACAAAGCGATGCAGTGTGATGTGACAGGTTACCTGCGACAGAGCTGGAGGCAGGTCGTGCATGCAGGGCCACATCCGGCTGTGTGGGGCTATGAGGAGTTAGCCCGGGCATCTGCTGAAGCTTGGGCACTGCCATGCTGTGCGTCCCACCGTCCACGGATGTCGGCGGAACCAGCAAGGACTGTTGGGATTGGACCGAAGTAGGAGGCAGGTGTGGAGGTCGGATTTTCTCAGCCATTAGCTGCTCTTTGATTTTGTTAATTAGTACGAGGTTGTCCAGCTAAAAACAGTGAAACAAGGGACATCTTAATATAGTTTGAGTTGCCCTCTTAATAACAGCTAATCAGCTATGTTTGGAATGCTACCTAGGACAAGCCGGATACAGGCCAGTTATTAAGTATTAAATTAACAGTTTACTTAAAAATCTAAATCATACAATGTTCCACTTAAGTAGAATGTAACATGTCTGATATTGATTTTTTTTCTTCAGCAGTTTACTCAACCGTCAAGGCTAATGCACCATAGCTAACAAGTAATGCATTTCTATCTCAGGCAAAATGTTTTTTCTAAATATCTGCATCAAAATGTCACACAGTTGAGATAAGAAAAACATCAGCATTTTTGGACCAGAACTTACTACTGTATACTATATAAAGATGCACAGGATTGACAAAATACATGTACAGAAAACTTTTTATAATGTTCCAGGGCATTTAAAACAAACTTTATGGACATTCAGGCATTTACAGTTGTGTGTAAAAAAAAAAAAAAAAAAAAAAAACTCTAGCCTTAGAGGTCTTAAAGGGGGAAGAAAGGGGAGGACTAGCATGTCCCTACTTGGCTCATGATATTTTGGACATTTGGAAAATTACAAATGAAATTGTATTTATTTAGTGGGCTAAACTATTCCTTTACTTAATTCAAAGCAATTCAATATGTTGAGCAGAGGAGCTAAATGGTCAATGGTCATAGAGCAATGGAAGTAACGTGAACTTCATGAATTAAAGATGCTTACCTGACCAGGCATTGTAGGAGGCGGAGGCCAGAAGTATGGGTTATTAAACCGTGGCTCAGCCATACTGGGCAAAAGAAAAAGAAAGAAGAAAACACTCTCAGTTACACATTCTGTTTAACATTCAGCCACTGCAGCTATTCACTATTCCCGCGAAACAAACAGAACAGGACAATCATTTAAAACATTTATTTGCAACCATGGAGTACAATCATTTGAAATATTTTTTGCAACCAATATATCCAGTACATCAGGATGTTAAACTGGTGATATATACTGGTGTGATGTACTGTGATATACTGGTGTGACGTATTAGACTCAGGGCCCTGTTCTTCATATGTAAATTAGTAAAAATTAGCCGGATTGCACAGACCCGTAAGCTTTTATATGAAGATAATTGATGGCAGGATGGTGTGATGGAGAGTTACCTCATCTCACATAAGTTATAGCAGCTATAAACAGTGGTTCAGTTTAGCCTAGGGTTAGGGATCTTTTCGCTCTCATTAAGTTTTTCTTGGTAGGTACGATTACACGAATTGTACACTTTTAAAATATAGTGTTATAACCAGTTAGGTTCTAGTTAATGTGTTGATGTAGAGAGTAACACTGTGACACCAAAATGGATGTAGAAAGTAACAAGTGGTACTAAAATGGAAGTGACGTGGTGACCACAAAGAAAGAAAAAAAAAAAAAAAGTGATGTGTTGGTGGGATCCTGAGCCACTATTTCACATTGGCTATGCCATATTTGGAGGGAAAAAAGCTTCTCTGAGCTGCACATATTCTACCACTTACTGAAGTGGAGGAATGCTAAAGCAGTGCTGGGCAAACAGAGCCCCTCCTAGCTCTCCACCCCCACCCAGTCTCAAAAGTCATGACCCTACAAACAAAACTGGCAGCACACTCCATCAGTCATGCAGCACAAACCAGCTCATGTAAAAGAAATGCGTATGTGCAAAGTCGTCGCATAACGCAGGCTAAAAAGAAAGAAATATATCTTTCCCTCAAGTTCCAAAAGGAAGTGAAACAGACACCCATAACCACCATTAAGAAAACATTCTGCAAAAGTCTGGGGTTCATATATGCCTGGACCGATCATCTTTATTATTTTTGGCCTGTGCAAATGAACTCCTCTGTGCAGAACCCTAGTCAAACAGCTTTCAACCCAGAGCACGCTGCCAAAACATGCACAGCTTAGAGTTGCCAGGCAAAAAAAAAAAAAAAAAAAAAAAAAAGAATCCATAATGCATGAAAGTGATATTTCTCAAATAATCCCATCGTGTGGAAAGATTTCTAGAAGGCCCGGGTTATTTCTCTAAGAAAAATGAACGGAGGCATGATTGCAAGCTTGGACCACAAAGAGAGCTGAAAATGTTTTTATGTGCACATAAAAAGTGTAAACTCGTGTTCACACTTGGGCTGCATAATGTAGGCAAAAATAGCTTAATGCTGCATGCAGCAATTACAATAAACACTGAGGCTTGTTTCGCTCTGCACACTTGTGATGTCACATCTACACTTACGTTCACACTAGGCAAGCGACAGCTCATTGTCTATAAGCAGTACATGCACAGAGCTATGAATTCAGTCACAAAGTAAAGCCATATATCCAAACAACTGCTCGAGCCAATCCCATGCTGTGTGTGGTCCCACATTTCGCCAGTTCCCTGCATGATTTTAAATTTTTTTTAAAATTTGGATTGAATATCCACAGTCTTGTCATGTCTCGTCATATGCAGCCTCTTGCTAACTATATTCTATATCTAGACGTTGTGCAGAACAATAAACTTGACAGGAAGTAGCAGAGATCAGGGATACATACGTATGTAACTAGTACAATTAGTTGCTTTGCTATCGGAGTACAAAGCTCTTCATTCATTTTAAACTGAGGTGATATGTACAGTATCAGTCATGTACATAGTGTAGGATATACCTGTTTTGTGACTACAGTAACCAAATTCATTTGTTGAGTAAAAAAAAAAAAAAATGCTGGTGAGGCCACGCCCACTAGTGCTAAACTAGTCACAAGTAACAAGTGTGGCTTTTTGCTTGGGAGTATGAACACAGAGTTTTAGCTACATTAAAAGCTACAATAAAGCACTAGATCATAAGAATGATGCCAAGTCCCCACTTTACGCGTTACTGTTACAAACCGCCAGCGTTTCAAATGAATCGCTTTGCCATGCCCGAGATACACTCTGATGTTATTAGCTGTGGGATTGCTTACAAAGCTCTAAGGCAGGGCTAGGGTGAACTTCACTGGTGCTGTGTAAAGGCTAGAAGAAGCTGAAGATTTGGAACATTAATGCCACGGATAAGGTTGCTGGTGCTTGAAAAATCGTTGCCGTCAAGTAACATGGTTCCTGTGATTCGCAGCCCGCTGTATTGCCGTAGTGTCATGTACAGTAGGGCCCATGGTGATGCATGCTTTTGGACTTTGGTGTTGCAATGAACTTTATACTTTTCTGTTGCTTTGCATTTCTGTTTTCACATTTCCTGTTTACTTCCTGTTTGCTCTCTGCACGTTTCCATAGTCCCTCGGCCAGCTACAATTGACTATGATTAGCTACAGAAAGCGATGAATGATGATAAAAGGTCCTACAGAAACACACGATGGACCTACAGCAGAATTACGACCAGTCACAATTTGTCAGGGATTGTGTATTTGTCGCGATTTGTAGTAAATATCATTAAAGCGTAAACTAGGCTTAAATATAATGATGGCTTCTAATTTGCATATTGACTGCGATTTATTCGCACATTGACGACGATAAACAGATGATATATATTGCGCATCCCTAACTAATACACAATACAATTGTAAATGTAAAAAGTGCATATTAAGATAATAAAGCATAATTGTTGTAAAATTATGTTGTTAAATTTATATATTTCCACAGATACACATACATATATATATACATACACATATACATCATAATAGTTTTATTTTTCTGAAGTGTGTATAATTTTCTTTTTGGCTGACTCTGTGTATGTAACCCTGTATGGATACATGTGTTTCTATAGGTATGTGTTTGCATTTTTTTTGTGTGTGTGTGTGTGTGTGTGTGTGTGTGTGTGTGTGTGTGTGTGTGTGTGTATATA
>JAQMYJ010000016.1:3287224-3297971 GCA_030014305.1 Clarias laeviceps | reverse complement strand
CAGTCCTTTCATTTAAGCCCAAACCCCCTCCCCCCCCCCCAAAAAAAAGGTGAAACCACAACTATTTAAAAGAACAATAGAAATAAAATGTTTGGCCCTTGCATTTGATTTATAAAATATATTCATTAAATACACATGGAATGGATTGAGCTTGAATTAGCAAAATCAAGCAACTGCCTCGCACCATTTTCTGCCTCGCTAAACGTGCTCGAGGTGACAGATGGCTCGATGCAGTAACAGCCCTTGCCTGTTTTAACACGCTGACCGTCCCAGTGAGACGTCCAGAGGAACAAGTGCATGACTTGGAATAAAGGAATGTAAGAAATGAACACTAGTTGAATTTATTATTTTTTTTAACGATATGAACGGGATGAGAAGAGCTTAAGGAACTGGGTCACCTAGGATACGCTCAAACACGTCATGTTTTATACCACAGCCTAGTTGAGTTCTCGATTCTGATTGGTCCAAGTGTGATTACATCTCTATTACAGCATGGGTTTATAGTAATTATAGTAATAGAAATTGAAAAGTAGGTTTCTGTAGTAACAGCTTATTCACAGGGACTTGAATGTGGGAGGAGTGACACAAAAATGTAAGACTAATAAACTGTAATATAAAAGAAGTTGAAGAATTTTCCAGTAAAATTCTTCAGAACATTGATAATGAC
Source organism: Clarias laeviceps (assembly GCA_030014305.1). Taxonomy (NCBI): domain Eukaryota; kingdom Metazoa; phylum Chordata; class Actinopteri; order Siluriformes; family Clariidae; genus Clarias; species Clarias laeviceps. The sequence goes on along the minus strand of JAQMYJ010000016.1, from coordinate 3,297,304 downwards.
ATTTAATTGCATTTTTAATCTCAGAAAAAAAAAGGATAATTTAATGCTGGTGATGGAAAGAGTTTACAGCTTCTATAACGTAAAGAAAGAACCTGTTTCATGGACGTTACACAACAGTAAACATAACTGTAAATGAAATTTAAAGAAAGTATAATGTGTCATTCTTGAATTGCAAGTACTGGCTGTGGCATATAAGGAATAAAAAAAACAAACACAGATTGTACTAAAATATTCCACTTCCATGTGGTATTAGTTACCTCTGTGGCATTTTATTCCTTACATAGCACACAGGTGATTCGAGTTCGTTCTACCTGTAGCATCCTAAATCTCAAACAGGACATGAAACCAAGGTGTCAGGGACAGCGCCGGCTCAGACACCCTCCCTCGTGCCCATACATTCGGACACGCTGCAATAACTGCTGGTCGACTGCAAAGACCGCTGTCGTGACTCCCTCCCTGTCACCTGAGCAGCAGAAGACGTGCCACTGTCACCACAGCGAGGAACAGAAAAGAATAAATGCCTTAAAAACACACACAGACAGACACACAGACATATACACAGACACCATCTTATCTCATTAATCACTGGAAATTGCACAAGATAAAATCTGTGCCAAAAGAAAAAGAAAAAAAACAAACAAACAAACAAAAAAAAAACAGTGGTATACAGTACTGAACACGACACAGAACATGAGCAAAGCTGACTGCACAGTGAATTAGAAAATCTTCACATCTTGAGCTGCAACACAACAGACTCTCTCTCTCCCTCTCTGAGCATAAGAGGGCTGACTGAGAGTGAGCACTTGGCCTCTAGAGGCTAACAGGATATGAGTCGGAGCTTTGTGCGCGTGTGTGAGTGAGGAGCAGCTGGGAGAGCGAGAGGGCCACAGCACGATTACAAATGACCAGAAACACCGAACACACAAGAGCCCACAGTGGAAATGTCGCATCAGAAATGTGCAGGAATTTCCATCACCATGTCCAACACGCCACACTGTCTAAAACCAGAACTGAAAAAGATTCTGAAAAGTCACGCTGCTCTGAAGGAAATCTGCTCGTTCGGGATGTAATCAAAAGGAATTAATAAATAAAAATAATGAAAAATTTAAAAAGCTACGGGTCTGTCGTAGCCTATAGTCGGACGGTGTTGATCCGTAATGGCTGCACGTTCTTGCCGTTGGCGTGACTCTGCCCGGGGCTGAAGTACGGGAACAGCTTAGCGGGGAACTTCTCTCGGTACGTGTAGAGCCAGGACATGTCGTCGGCGTTGTAGAAGACCAGGAGGCCTTTGGGACAGTCCAGGTACACACCCACTTTCTCCAGCTTGGTTTTGACATTGAGGCGGGTCCAGGGCTCGGTGCAGGCGCTGTACTGGTTGCCGTCGTGCATGACAATGCAATAGAAGCCGCGGCTCGGGCTGATCTGGATGCTGCCCTTGCGGCTGACCGTCTCGTTGGCCACGCCGATCATCCACTGGGTCTTCTCCGAAACCATCACCTCCCAGTAGTGCACCCCCGAGCAGAAGCCCTCGGCCCCCAGCACCGACACCTCCACATCGAACCGGCGTGGCGAGTCCTGCAGAGGCTGAGGGTGCAGGTTCCCGTATGCCACTATAGTGCAGTCATCGGAGAGGATCAGCCTCTGGTGCGCCGTCAGCGGGTCCAGGGTCAAGGCGGCAGGCACTGGAACGTTAAAGGTAAAAAAAAAAAAAAAAACAATCCCATTAAAGGAGCTATAGGGAATATTCTATGCCTTTTGCTGCCTGTGAGGTTGATAATGTTTTGATATTCTTCACCAAATATCAAATCTAAGATAATCTAGGAAAGTTCTACATGGGAATCCTAATGATCTGCACCTTACCCAACAAAGGCATAATATTAATAACCTGCACATACTCCTTGTGCACATACTTTATAAAACTATTTCTAAAGCTATATAAATAAAACATTTTAAACGTGTTTCAGTCTGCGGCATTAAATTCCACTTTCATATTCCTTCTATCATGGTGCTGTCCTGTGGGTTCTAATACACCATTATAGTAAGTTTAGTTGTTTAGGTTTCATTTTTAGTTATTTTATTTAGTTTAAATGGAAAATCAGAACTGGCCTTATTTATCGCGTGGAAGAAAGCGAGACAGACAGACAGGCAGGGAGGCAGACCGAGATAGTCAGCCACTGAGCAAGAACAAAGAGAGAGCAAATAACAGAGAGAAACAGGACACAGGAAAAGAAAGAAAGAAAGAATGAGACATACATACCCAGAGTGAGTGATAAAGAGAAGACATACAAAATAAGAAGACAGAAAAAGCACAAGAGATATAGATAGGAAGAGAAAGAAAGACCTAATGACAGAGGGGAAAAAAGACTGAAAAGAGTGATTTTTTTTAAATAACGTTTGAGAATGACTTTATTTTGACTTTAACTAAGTGCCTGTACTTATTTTATATATTTATTATAGCACTTTCTATACTTTTTTTTATTTTTTAAACCATGTACTCATTTACTTGCGACTTATTTCTAAGCTTTGGCAATACAAATGTAAATATTTATCATAAATAAATAAAGCACCTTTGAATCTTGACAGAAATACAAATGGCAGAGAGACATATATATACACTAGAGAGAGAGAGAAAGAGAGCTAGCTCCTGCATGCTGATGGCTCCTCAGCTCTCAACGCAGGAACATTATAACCTCACAGCATTCACTTCGCACAGCCACTGCTTTCATCCTGACAAACTCAAACTTACTCATATTCCTCCTTCAAATTTTAAGCGCACCCACGAGAGAGTGAGCGATTGTATGCTTGTGTATTTCGCTGCTCCAATGCCCACAGAGGTAGGGTGGTGGCTGGAGAATGCACGAGGAATTAAAAAGTTGCCCTTGAGGTGGAAGTGAGCTCTAGTACTCTGTGTGATGAGAATCTCCACATGAACAAACGTGGGTTTAATATGTATAAAATATGCTGGAGTCTGCGAGCGGCCAAGTTGATCTTGCTGCTGACTGAAGGGCAAAAAAATAAAAAGCTTCATCCATCAACCATGGGCCTGGTTCCTGAGAGAGAGAGAGAGAGAGAGAGAGAGAGAGAGACTGCTCGTGTGATGCCAGCTCACCAAGGGTCTGAACTTGCATATCAACTGGGGACCAGTCTAACTACGGCACTGGAAACTGGGAAGGAGCGCACGAAGAGCTCAGGTATTCACCCAACATCTAACATCACTTTCCTTTTACTTACTGCACCGAGGAGGCATAAGGAGTTTCAGAGACAACATGAGGCAACACTTATAAGTGCTACTAAAGCTAAACCTCACACACCAGTATTCCTCTGTGCAATAATGTGAGGCGGGCGTGGAGTTCTTCATGTCTAAACAATACTGCCTTGTTTTCCTCTAGCCCATGGACAGGCTTGTCTGCCAGAGACGGAGGGGAAAATAATCCCTGAAACCTTTCCATCCGTTCTATTTATAGCAGAGCCTGGAGCCGGGGCAGAAGATGGGTGGATGTTTCCACTCAGTGACAGTTTGCACATCAGGTAGTGCATTAATATTTCAGGCTGCCTCTCTCCACATACACACAAACACATACACAGACCTCCATGGTGTAGTTTTAGACTTTGGATTGTGTCAAGAATAGGCTGGAGAATTACAAAACTGAAAAAGTGGGGGGGGGGGGGGGGAAGGATCAGACAGCAGAGGCTAATAATCCCAAAAATCCATCTCACGTAGGCGCTGCGGTGACATTACTGAGGTCTGAAGAGATGGATCTGAACTGATTCTTTCATTTTGCATACAATCGAGACGGCTCGGCCACGGCCTGCGCTCGTTTCAGTCACGCAGATGATGTGAAATTGGAGAGCTCTCCTTCTCTCTGCTATAAGAAAGAAAGAGCAGACAGAAGCGTGTCCAAAACCTACACCTCTCCCTGTTCATACAGCTGCAATGGCTTGTTTCAGCTGTGTCATGTTTCTATCCAGATTTTGAGACAGTGTCAATTGTGTGTTGTGTTACAGAATTCTAAATAAGAATGGTTTGTTTTTCCCCTCTGGAAAATAAGTATAACATGCATCACGATTATTATGTTACGACATAAAGGTTTGTGCACAAACTACGAACAGTTCAAAGTAAAACAAAATATTAATAATAATAATAATAATAATAATCATCATCTTTATATCATCGTTATTACAATGATAAAATATTAATGAATAAAATTCCAAATTTGTGTTGTGTGTTTGGAGTGCAACAGTATGTGAATCTCCACACAAATGTTTTATCAACTATTTTTACATTTGTAATAGAGATGATAGTGCAGTCACCAGAACTTGATGGTTTTCAGTTTGATTGGCCGTGAGCAATCAAACTGACTATATGACTATTGTGATATCTTATCGGTTGGTGACTAGTGAACCCCATCCCTAAGGACTAGGATATCATTTATAACGATATCAATATCATATTACCATATCATCCAGCTCAAATGTCCAGTCTTCTAAAAATAACATGATTAACACAATTAACTAACGCTAGATAATAGAGATGGGGGGGAAATTTATTCAGTCATCTACAAGATTCTTTTGTGTCAGGTCATGCAACACTCACTCCAAAATCTTTTTTTTTTTTAATTAATTTTTCATTTAGATATGTTGTCATTTAAGATGGTATAATGTATTTCCTTTACAGTTCTACAGATGGTGCACTGTAAACTGTTCACACACTAGTAGGCAGGACAGCACTGTGTGGTGGGGGCAAATTATTTGCCAAGTTGGTTGGAAACTGTACTAAAATCTTGAAAAATGAAAATATTTCAGATCAAGATATTTATAAAATAATACTTCACAATATAAATACAAAAATCACAATACAAATCTAATTGGCACGCAAGTATCATGATAATATTGAATTGGGTCATCCCTCATGATTACTGTATTACCACACTAACCCCATTTTTTTTTTTTTAATGATCTTTTACATTTATAGACGCTTGTATACGAGGTAAAAAAATTACTGTTCACAAATTGGCAGGCAGCACAGCGTCCTGTGGGTGATAGGAGTGAATTATTTGCTAAATCTGGAACAAATTTAAACAAACTTTGGGATATTTATAAAATTGTTTACGAAATGCAAATTAAAATCGGCACATGGGTATCGTGATATCGTACTGGATGGCACCTGGACACGAATAAAAATCTAATTTACAGAACTATATTACATTGACAATAGCATTAGTTCGACTGCCTTCACATGCATATGAACTTGAGTAACATCCGATGCTTAATCCATAGGTTTTAATATGATGATGTCCCACCCTTTGGAACTATAACAGCTTCAGCTCCTCTGTGAAGGCTTTCCACAAGGTTTAGGAGTGTGTTTATGAGAATTTTTGATCATTCATCTTCAAGAAGCACATTTGCGTGATCAGACACTAATGAGTTGGATAAGAAGGTCGGGCTCACAGTCTCCGCTCTAATTCATCCCACTGGTGTTCTATCGTGTTGAGATCAGAACATATTAAACCCTATGGATAAAGAATTGGATGATACTCAAGTTCATATGCATTTGAAGACAGGTGAGGGAATACATACAGAATTATTATATAGCTCTGAAACACCAATACTGATACTAATGACTTGCCTGTGCCTCAGCAATAACATGATACACAACTATTGCATTGCTCCTTTAATCACTAACAGGTTTATCAACACTGTGTTTAACGGCTTGATAAAATGTAAACTGTCATAAAACAGAAGAAACAGCCATGTATTAATAATTAACCTGGCCTCGGCCTCTGCTCAAACCCTGACTGCTGCAGGAATGACGGCAGATTCCTCTAAACTTCAGGAAGTAGAAAAGTAGCAAACGGAAACAGAAAGTTACCTGGAGAGATATCCTGGAACAGAGACTTCCAGATTGTGTACTGTAACGGACCCATGTATTTAGATGTCGGAAAGTCTTCATAGGTTAGGTTGGTTTCGTGTATTTTGCCTTTTATTCTGTAGAGAAACAAGAAAATATTTGTTCCGTCATGCTGTTGGTGTCTTTCGACAGGACAAACACAATTCCCCGAAATACAAAGATTAGATCTAAACCTTAGATTGATTACACCATGCCCTCAGCCACAGGGTCACTCATCTGATTTACAGGTTTAACTAAAGAAAATGCGAAATGCTAAAAATATTCACATAATTAAGTCCCTTAGAGGGGCTGTTTATCCCCGACAACTGTTGCCCCATCAGCTCTTTACTCTCGTCTACTTGTCTCCATTTAACGTGTCACAAAACAAAAACCGAGTTATAGATTTTAATTTTAAACATCCTGACTTGCCTTGGTATCTTCCACCAGCAATACCTTCCACGAATCACTTGCTCTCTGACCAGCGTTTATAAGAGAAGGAGACAAGGCGTTATAAACTGAAAATCGAACCACTTCCTCATCACTTTCCCTCCGAACCCCAATACCCCTCCCACCTCATCCACCGTGTTCACTCCTACCTTTCGGACGTGAGCGCCACCCCTTCCAGGAACTCATGGCGTCCGGTTTCGCTCAGCTTCTCTTGCAGGATCTGGATGCCCTCCTTGACGTCGCGGAGCTGCTGGCTGTAGCGCTGGATCTTGTGCTCGATGTCAGACAAGGTGCGAGCTGTGTCGGACTCAAGTTCCTCCAGCATGCTCTTCTGTCTCTCGCGCAGGAAGCGGTGTAGACGCTCGAACGCCTCACCGATTGTAGCTCGCAGGCTCTTAGCTGAGGACTGTGGAGAGAAGGAGAGAAAAGGACAGACCGAGAACACGACTATGAATCAATTTAGAGCAAATATGAATATCATTAACTTACACTGTAATCACCATTTGATTAATTTTATACTAAAAACAAACCAGAGATTAAAAACTGCTAATCAGAGCAGTTAACTTGAAAGAAAAACAGCTTCAGGCCACTTTCTACACACACACACACACACCATTTTTCTTCTTTTCCTAATAAACATCAGTTAACAAGCAAGTTCTTGTTATCCCAAACATAATATTTTTAGTTAAAATTGCTTCTTCACTTCTGAGTGTTACAAAGCGCAGACACTGGAAACTACTTCCATAAATGTTAAATAAACATCTCCTTACAGAAAACTTCACCAGAATTAACAAACCAAAAAAAAAAAAAAAAAGCTTTACGATTCCCTGTACTTAAGCTCTTATCACAGAAACAATATTGTACATACACTGCCTGGCCATAAAAATAAAAGGTTTCATTGTCCACCTTTAACTCTGATTACAGAACACAGTGTGGGGTCCAGTTCCACACTTTCACAATCCTGTCCTGGAATAGGGACGTGCCACCAGGGAAAGAAAACTCCATAGATAATCTGGTCATTCAGTACATTCAAATCTAGTCTAGTCCTGGTCAACTGAAGTGACCTCAGATCATAACACTGCCTCCAGAGGCTTGTACAGTGGACACTGTGCATGATGGGTGAATCGCGCAATCAGGACTCCTCAAACCATATGACCTTTTTCAAAGTCTAATCTTTATGTTTCCTAGCTAATTTCGGTGAGTTTTTACCTGATGTGTCTGACTAACAAGTGATTCTCTTATAGGGCCACACACAATGTGCATGTGAAAATGCTCTTATTCTCACTAGTAAACATAGCTCCGATTGCTACCGTCAGTCTTTACCACGCACCTTTACTTAGGTGTTTAAGTAATCTCCGTTATATATATTTTTTTGACCACATTTCATTCACAGTCCTTACAGGTTTTAATAATGTGTTGGACAGCTATTGACCAAATTTCAGTCATTCAAAATTTCCGGGGCTTTTTCTAGTTAGAACAAACACATGAGTATAAACCTGCACCTCTGTCAGAGCTACCATTACAGAAAAATCACACTTTAAAACCAAAGTTGAGAATTCAACAGCTTTATGGTGTAATATATCAGCCAACAGAAGTGCAGTCACCGCTGACTAAAATGGGCGAGCGTGATCAGACAGGCTTATGAAATGATGAAAGCCATTGAGACAACAGTGAGGATAAGATCGAGCTGTCTGGAGATCAAACTCCTCAGTCTGCTGCGTTAGTCATGGGCAGTGCGGACTAGCAGGTGAGGAAGCTGACAGGTAGAGGAATGCTGGGTATTAAACAACTGTGCACTTTGTCAAGATGATGACTGAGGCATAGCAAAAATCACGAGGTCAGAACCTCCAGTATAAGAGAGGAGAAAATGACAAAACAGAAAGGAATCATGTCTATTCAAGAATACCACATGGTCCAAAACTGAGACAAGGTTATAAAAGTGCTTTCCCAGCTTTCTGAGAGCAGCATTCATCTTCCTTACATCAGCATGCTGCCTCTCATCAAACAAAGGAAAAGAAAGAACAAAAGCGCATGATTAACCACAAAGCCGCATTTATCTACAAAACCGACCCTCTTTATCCTCAACACACCCCAACGCATTTCCTGTCCGATCTCATAAGATCATGCTAACCTCCAGCTGAGAGAGGATCTGCACCATTCTAACACAGAATGGATGAGTGACGCTGTAATGATATCGAGCTCTTGATTTCGAGCTCTGTGCGAGCTCTAGTTCAGGTTGAGGCTACAAGAGCTATGAGCTATTTAAAGTCTCCTATCATGCAGATGCTCGGTCTTCCTGCAGCTCGCTCCCCTGAGCATCTGCTAATCAAGCCCACCTCCCCGCAGAGCATCTTGATCAGACGCAGCGATGGCACTTTAAAAGCATTGCCGCTAAACTGAAACCGAAGCAGGTTTGCTAAGGTTTGCTTAAGGTAACCTTCTATATATAAAGATGATTAGATGAGTTTAGCTTCCATTTATGAGGTTAAACTTTTATAAAAACACTATATGGACAAATGTATCCCTTGCAAGAGTTAATAACATCTTCCCTGAGCTTGACTTTTCTGGGAAGGCTCCTGTGGGGATTTGTGTTTATTCATACACTGTACAGGAGCTGTATTAGTGAGCTCAGCTGTAGTAAGCTGACTACTGACTACTGGATGTTGATGAGGCTCCAGTCATGCTAGACCTGATTCTATGTTGTGGTTGCAACTCAAGGAAGAACTACAAACTTTTGACAAATATAGTGCGCCAGGTTGCTGTTGTGACCCATTGTCACAAAAAGGGAAGAAGGAGTAAGTAGAGAACCCCTGGTGTTCTTATGGTGTTCTCAATGCATTTGAGTTACTTTAATGCACTCATTCATTATCGGTTTATCATGAGTGTATAGGTAATAAATTGCCGGTCTCTTGTGATTCTCTGCTCCACAACATTTTTCCCCACTCTCCACAGGTACTCTGAAGAACTGGCAACAATCCACCCAGGCGATTTCAGTCAGGCATGGAAAAACAACTAGCACAGAAGTCAAGCACTGGGTGAATCGTGCCCAGATTAGTATTTCACATTATTTGTAGCTGCTCCAAGATGAGCAGTTCAGTAGGTGGATGGTGCAGCACTAGCATCATCGCTGGATGCAAAATGTTAGACAGAACACTCTGAAGGAATCTCTGATGGACACAGTTAAAGGAGTAAATAAAAGTTCCAAGTAAAGAACAATTTTCATTCAGACAGCCTAACTACTTATTGACAAATCCAACATGAACGACGAGCCGAGGGACGAGAGCGAGGCGATCAATGCACGCTGAGATATTCTGAGAAACTCGGGCAAACTCAATCAGGTGAAGCTTCAGACCGAGTGCCGTGTTCTACATCTCAAGTGACACAAACCGGGAACAGCGGTGTATAAAGCTGAGCGAAAGCGGAGCTCCCTCCCTGATGATAAACGATGCGGATGGCAGACGTGTTTGCCGTCAGAAAGCCAATCGCTTTCCGTACTGCGACAGAGAGGAAAGACTGAGGGTGTGGGAGAGAAAGAAAAGGAAGAAAAATGTCAGGTGGAGAGAGGATGGTCTGCTGTGATTTGGTCTGTCTCTCTGTTGATTAGCACAAGGTGCCATGATGAAGTAGCTGCTCAATAAAGCCAACTGCTTGATGGAATGTTGAGTGTGCACACAGAGAGAGAGAGAGAGAGAGAGAGAGAGAGAGAGAGAGAGAGAGAGAGAGAGAGAGAGAGAGAGAGAGAGAGA
>JAQMYJ010000016.1:3268798-3287124 GCA_030014305.1 Clarias laeviceps | reverse complement strand
AGAGAGAGAGAGAGAGAGAGAGAGAGAGAGAGAGAGAGAGAGAGAGAGAGAGAGAGAGAGAGAGAGACAGAGAGAGACAGAGAGAGACAGAGAGAGATGGGGGGGTGAGTCAGGAGTGGATAGAGAGACTTGCCATGAATGTGTAATGAGACACAGAAAGCAGGAAGGACAATATTTATCAGCTGCTTCGAGGAGGGATTCATTTAAACTTCCACACGTTTGCTGTCGTTTATCTGAGTTCGTTAAAGCAGGTGTTTTAATACGGATTTTTCATTACTGACTCTTCAATTACAACTCGTCAATATTAAACTGTCTACAGCCTCTCCAATACCGAATTAATTATCAGAGCTACAAAATTAACTGATACTGACTCGCAAAACTAAATAGAATTTAATTCCATCTCCTCTACATGAGTTTCGCTGCAAATGACATACAGCTACCTGTAATACTTGAGTTTAGTACTCTACAATATTAGCTTCTATACTGACTAAGACTGATTTGACAGCTGACTTTACAATATGAACCTTGAACACAGTCAACATTAACTTCAGAACTCAATACTCGATAATGAATTTCAGTCCTTACTCTTCAACATCAGCTTTGCTCAATCCACAATACATCACTTGACAATGAACTGCACAACATCCACATGGACTTGACCACTTGAAACGGATATCTTGAAACTTCTTTGAATTATATATAAAACTTCCACACTGACTTCAATACCGACACTTGCTGATGCTTTAAAAATGACTTTTCAGCTGTATGGTCCGTAGTACTGAGGAGAGAGCTGCTGCGTGCAAAAAAAAACGCTATTTACAGAAGCACTTTTAGCAAGAAAACACATCTAATAACGTTATGTCATCTTAAACAACACGCCGTCTCCATAGAAATCGCTTCTAAGTCCTTCTGAACAGTCAGTGTTCCTTTATTTGCAGCTATAATGCTAACTTGCTCCTAACACAAGGCTTAATCCCAAATCCCTCTCTAACTCCTGATCGAAGGCACTACTTGGTGTGTGAAACAAGGGATTGTACACTCTGCATAGAGCACTGCCTTTTCATTTAACCCTATATTGGATTCAACCCTGGAAGCCGGTAGTTAACTGAGCTGATAGTCTAACGTGTAATAAGTGGAAATATAAAGTAAATCTGGTAAGTTTCTCACGACGGTCCACCATCTCCATGGTTTATTCTCCTCACTTTTTGACTACATAGCATCTGAAAGAATTTAAAACTACTTCCACCCTGTTAATTACACTACCTCTCAGTCACCAGCTTCACCGGTCGCGGTTATTTAATTCCGCAAGGCACGCAATGATGTGTTAATGGAGCAAAATAACCAATCGTAATCTGCGGATAGTGGAACTGTTGTATAAAAGCAATATCACACTCAAGGTTGTGCTGAATTTCAGCGCCGCTGTGATTATGCCAAGGACCTCATCACAGGTGTGATATTGCTAAATTAAAAACACTCTCACACTAAGTGATACACATTCCTGCATCACTTACATACATACATACTTGACAAAACAGAGCAATACAAAATTTAAATAAACTCGGAGATGCTCATGGAAACGCACCACAACGGATTGTAAAAATCACATGACCTTCATTCGCCACCTGTACTAGTGCTACAAATCACAAAATTTCTATCGAAAAATGCTATAAACAAGAAGAAGAAAAAATTAGAGTTCATTTAAATAATGCTTATACAGTACATTCTTGACAGAAACTGCTCCTCAATGCTCTGCTTTAAGCTCAGTGATTCATGAAAAGAACATAAGCAGGTTCTTAAGTTACCTTGGTCTCGGTGAGCTGCCGCTGCAGCAGCTGTAAAGCCTCCGTGTGTCCTCTCTCACTGTCCTGCAGAGCCGTCAGCTGTTCTTTCATCTCCCTCTGTTAAAAAAACAAGGGCAAAGTAGGAATAATCACTTAATAAGGAGAAATCATCATAAAGCTTTAAATGGACTACAGAGCACCTGATCGCTTCCTTTTATCTTCGGCCAATGATTTTTTTTTTTTTATTATTGAGAAATTACTTCCCGTTTTTTCTTTTCATGTTCACAAATGGAAGACATTCAGATTTTTTGGTCGGGCCAAAAGTATTTTACAAAAAACGCAAAGTGCAGGAAACTACTGTGGACTATTTGAAATGCAAGACATTATGCTATCTCCATGACAACACAACATTTCCATCACCTACCCTTCACAGATTAGATCAGCACTGGACGGAAGCACGGAGCTGTACAAGTTGTGTTATAACCTCTTATGAACACATCAATTGATATTTAATGAACGTGAACAATAAGACCTCATGAACAATCAATACACGAAAAAGTACCTGCTAAAGCAAACCAACATAACTCGCACACATTCTAATTCATTGCACAACTGCAAATCCTCTATATTGGGGCACTTAATTCCCCGGGTGCTGAGGCTGTGTTGTTAAGATCTGTGCAATCCATCTGCATGTATGAAACGGAGTTTCTCACGATGCCATCTTTCAAGTGCCGTTTACCTCTTGCATGTCCTACAGACAATAACAATCACCCTGTGCTAAAAGCATTTCATGATTTACCGAGGTTCATTAGCATAACTTATTTCCTATAGGCGTTGCTTTGTCAGGCATCACCTTGTTTTGTCAGGTTGGAAACGGAGCATGGTGAAGCTGTGCAGAGTGAGACAGGGTGGGAGGAAAGGAGAACATGCACCTGAGATGAATAAGAAAATAAAATGAGCCTGCAGAGATTTTCTGAAAAAAGTGGGCCTGAGCGGTGGCAGATTCAGGACAAGTGGGCCACCTCTGTGAGCCTGGCAGGCAGAATCAGGACGCATGAGGAAGCCCGGTCTGGGTCACACACCTAGAGCTAGCTTGAGAGTGTGAAACTACAACATGTCCTGTGGCGTAGATTATAGGTAGGAAAATAAATGACAAACTGGATTGTGTTGTTTAAGCTTCAGTCTTTTGCAGCCAAACAGATTATACTACTTAAACCATGGCAAGAAAAGGTATGTGAACATATTGGAATTTCATGGTTTTACACATGAATTTTTCATAGAATGTGATTTGATCTTCATCTAAGTCAAGGGTATTGACAAATATAATGTGCCTAAAATAACACAAAAAAATATTTATTGAGAACAACCATAAAAAAAAAACTCAGTGCTACAGGAAAAAAAAAGTGAGTGAACCCTTGGAATTAATGACTGGTTGACCCCACTTGGCAGGAATAACATCAACCAGGCGCTTCCTGTAGCTGTGGATGAATTCAATTAAATTTAATTTTATTTGTATAGCACTTTTAACAATTGACATTGTCGCAAAGCAGCTTTACAGAATCAAAAGAATTATTTAAGTTTGTCTGAAATGTGAATGTGTATGAATCAAAATGATAAGATTGTCCCTGATGAGCAAGCCGAGGACGATGGCGACAGTGGCAAAAAAACTCCCTGAGATGGTAATAGGAAGAAACCTTGAGAGGAACCAGATTCAACAGGGAACCCATCCTCATTTGGGTGATAACGGATAGCAAGGGTTGATCATCATACTGCGTGAGACTGGAAGTTCAGTATAACAGGGAGAAGTGTTTAAGTTAAAATGGAGGCTCAGGTAGACTGTAGGAAACTCCAGTCCTGTACTATCGAGTGACTGCAGTCACAAGTCCTCAGAGAACAGCTGTCTGCATCAGCCGAGGACAGGACCGTCTCCGTGGAACAGTGGAACCGTCCCCAGTCACCACACGCATCCCAGACAGAACACAAGGCATCCAAGCAACGAGATCTCCAACCAGAAGAGGGGCTGGATCAGACCTGCACATTGTTCAAGATGAATTTTAGCCCCTTCTTCCTGGCTGTACTGCTTTAGCTCTGTCATATTCTTTAGACATCTCATGTATATGACTCTCTTCAAGTCTTCTATAGCATCTCTACTGGGTTCAGGTCTGAGCTCTGACTTGGACACTCCAAAAGGCAAATTTTGTTTTCCCTGAAGCCATCCTGCTGTGGACTTGCTCTGGTGTCTTGAATCATTGTCCTATTGCATCACCCAACTTCTACAGAGTTTCAACTGACAGACATTTGTTCCTGAAACATTTTTTGATCCGCATAGGAATTCATCTTCCCCGCAATTACAGGCCAGGCCCTGATGCAGCAAAGCAGGCCCAAGTCATGATGTTTATTCTACCATACTTTATGGCTGGGATGATGTTTTCATGATGATGCGCAGTTCCCTTTTTATGTCAGATATAGTGCTGCATGTTCTTTACAAATAGTTCAATCTTAGTTTCATCAATACACAAAACATTTTGCTGATACGAGTGTCAAGGTGCTCTTTGGCAAACTTCAGGCGTGAAGCAATGTTTTTTAAATTTATTTTTTGTAAGAAGCGGCGTCCTTTGTGGTGTCTCCAGTCAAGCGGCTTCCTTTGTGGCGTCTCCAGTCAAGCGGCGTCCTTTGTGGTGTCCTGACATGGACACCCTATCTGTTCAATGTTTTACGTCCTGTAGACACATGAACACAGATGTTAACCCGTTCCGATGATACCTTCAAATCTTTGGTGGTCACTCGGGGTTGTTTCTCTACCTCATCGATGAGTCTTTGTTGTGCTCTTTGGGTCATTTTGACTGGGCTTTTTGGTAGAGTAGCAACAGTTCCAAAGTGTCTCCATTTGCCTAAAATAGACTGGTGAATTCTTTGAAATCACTTTATAACAATTTCCATCTTTATGTAAATCAACAACACTTAATCATAGATCCTCTGAAAGCTATTTTTGGCAAAGCCATGACTCAAATAAGCGTATTCTTTTTGTGCGGAGCAAACTGAAAAAGTTTGAGTGGTTATAATCAGTCAGTCAAAGTAGCTCTATTTCACACGTGCTTTTTTTTTCTTAAAAAGACTCCAGGTATACTAATACCTGACTCCATTTGGCTTTTTTGGTCCAAACAAAAACTCTTGATTTCAGATCAAATCACATTTTATGACAGATTAATCCTTAAAACCAGGAAATTCCGAAAGGTTAACATACTTTTTTCTTGCCACTGTATAATCATTTCAATCACAAGTTGGCAATTTCACAGGTGGAAAACAGTTAAACACTGTATTTATACAGTTTGCATGCATCCAGCTCCCGACAGCAGCCTACAGAATCCAGTGCGGGAGTGTTAAAAATATTTATAATAATCTGCGTGACTTTTTTGGTAGGATGTGTATAAACAAAGCCTTCTTAAAGCTTTCTAGACACAAATGAAAATGTGATGTTGAAAAGTTCGCTATCTGTAAGTGGATTTCATCAGAAAATTTCTGATTTCATCAGAAACATTGGTCATAGAAAAGTGTAGAGCAGGGGTGCGCAATCATTTTACATCACGGCTTTTGGCAGAAGCCCCCTTATCCAGAGCGACTTTGATCTCATTATACATCTGAGTAGTTGAGGGTTAGCCGTGCTCAAGGGCCCAACAGTGGGACCTTGGTGGTTGTGATGTTTGAACCTGGGACCTCCTTAACCGGTTAGATTCAAGGTTAGATTCCCGCCTCGGGTCTGTGGAGTGTGGCAATGTGGAGTTTGCATGTTCTCCCCGTGCTTGGTGGGTTTTCTAAGTGGGCTCCGGTTTCCTCCCATAGTACAAAGTCATGCAGATTAAGATAATTGGCATTTCCGTATTTTATTTAATCAGCTTCTTTCAAACGGGGCTCTAAACTCTTGCAAAAACACTGATGATGCCTGTTATACCTCATGGTGCGACATTGTGACATTGTTTATCAAGAGAGCTATTATATTGCTGTACTGTGTGTCTCAGACGTAAACATTCCCGTTAACCGGAGTTACGAACTCGCTCGTCTCATACATTTCACATGAATAATGTCATATTTCATTCACCAACAGCTCATTCGAACAGTGCAAGGCTGTGACAAGCTTCAGCGCCTAGGTCTGATTCGCGCGTTGCATTCATACAGCTTTCTAGGACTCAAGGACAAAAGACGGGAGAGAAGCAGTTTCACGTTATTCACACCATGCCTGCATGTTCGGGTTAACACAGTGGAGAGGAGCACAATAGGATTGGTTTCATGTAAATCCAGAGTGCTTGTTCAATTCGAAGGAAAAAAAGCTTATCGAGTTGTTATACAACGTGACAAGGCAGCTTGTTGAAGAGGTTTGCATCTCCCCAGAGGTCAAGCTCCAAAAACAAGCATCTGCAGTGACAAGGCTGCGTAACAGTGGCTGTAATCAAGCAGTCCCTGCGTGAACTCTCGGTTAGCAAAGACTTCTGCTGTACCCAAGGTTTAAAACCAAAAATCTCCATTCGGTGATCTGCGTATTTGTAGCATTATGGACAAAAACACCATGTGAGAAGAGAAAACAACGGAATTAAAAAAATTTTTATAGTCACATTTTTATAGTGACGTCCTGTGCTAGTGTAACCTATTAAAGAGCCATCATGCTTCAAATGGATCTACTTCATGAGCACAGGCAGAATCATGGCTGTCCAGGAGGGCTTTGAGAGACCGTCCGTCCGTCCGTTCCGATCAGCCCGAGTGTGACATGGCATTTCCCCAGGACGCCACACGACAGAGAAGAAGGTTACTGCAGAAGGATTACATATCCAAAAATCTAAATAAATAAACAATCCCTTCTCTCACACTCGCTCTGGGGAACAACAATCTAAAAATAAAGATTGGTGGCATTTGTCTGCAAGCACTTCTGATTTCTCGAGTTTCGGCGCCCTTCATTAAACACAACAGCTTGCTGAAGAGAAGTTAATGAAGGAAGAACAAATAATGAAGAGACTCAGGCATGCTCAGGACTCACACACACTGCAAGAAGCTCAACGTGAACTAGAACAAACAAGTCTCTGATGATGGTGTAGCAGTACTGCTACTGAGGAGGAAGAGTCGCTGCTCGTGCAAACCGCACGCCTGCGTGGCGCTCATTAACATCCAGCCCAGAGGCTGAACTCCTGCAAGGACGCTTCGGCGTAACCTCGCCTGAGCCGGTGGCATAATTCTGTCAGGCAGCGTAAAATCCACACGCGCTAACCCGCGCTCTGTCTTAGCTCGGTCTGAGGGCTGCGTAAATCAGGCTAGGAAGCCGTCGTCTGTGCCGCAGCCTCTTTGAAGACACCATAAGTCACGCTCCAGCACAGACGGGAGCCAAGACACCGAGGTCACAGCAAACGCATGATTCATCTCACCGTCAGCGTGCCTTTTCTTCCAGGGTGACACATGGGGAGGTATTTTTTAGACACATCATAAGACTGTTTGGAGGCGGTGATGTACAAAGTGCTTTAAAAAAAAATAATAAATAAATAAAAAACGAAACAAGCCCTGCCCACTATTTTTACTGCCTGGAAGTAAACTTTCCACTTTACGGTATTTGATAAAAACCTCCCCACGGTCACAAATATTAACAATATAATAAAGCTCTTTACAAAATTTTTTTTATCTTTCAAACACACCTCATTAAAAATATATTACACATATACTATATCATCTTAAATAAACATTATCTTTATTTAAAAACATTATTATATAAACATTATCCTTTGAATACTACAAAAATATGTTCAATTAAATTACTACCTCATATGTATGCAACACACTACCAGTCAAAAGTAAACACTTTAAACTCCATCGTCTTCCCTGAGATTTATTTCCAGGCATCCAAAAAAAAGTAAATAATCTCCTTCGAACAGTGGATATTGAGACGTGTCTGCTACTTATTCTCTGTAAAGCCTTCATAACGCCTCTAATCTGAGGTGCCAGTGGATAATAGGTAATTTCTAAGGCTGGTAACTTCTCCTCTGCAGCAGAAGTACAGTAAGTTTTGGTCTTGCTTTTCTTGGGATGGTCTTCATTTATCATGGTGCGTGAGTTTTGCTAAAGCACTTGAAAATACCGTTCTTGCAAGAACTGTTCCAAAACAAATGACCTTCGTGTCTTAAAGTAACAACAGACTGCTGCTGTTCTTTAATTACCCAATGCCATGTGTGTTACTTCATAGTTTTTAAGGAATCCTGTATTGCTTTAGAATGTAGAAATCACTAAAGAAAGAACTGAACTAGAAGGTGGGTCCAAACCTTCCTTCTACTGCACTTCTCTTTCTGCTTTTGGTTGCCGTGTGTCAACATCAGCCTAATAGCCATCCAAAATTCTAAATATCTCAACGCTTGCTTTTAAATTTCATCATCAGTAACCACTGAAGTTTAAGGGCATAAACCAGGTATAGAGTTAAAGCACAGACAGCACACCTGCTTCTCTACTACATGAGATTCATTTTGAACCAGTATGTGTTACATGAGTCCTGACAGTGTACACATTATATAAGAACCATATACACACACATTTGTTAAATTGACTGCTGAGTTCTAGTGCACGAGTATCTGTTTACAGTCAGAGCTATCTCAGGAAAGCAGACCAGCGTTGGTCATAGACTTTGGGTTCCCATTGTCCGGCTCTCAAAAACTCTAATTTGTTCTGTTAAATAAACATGAGCTCCATGGCAATTTCAGAGGCATCATTTTAGCCATAAAGAGAATCAGATAAACACCTGATTTATGGGAGTTTCTTCTCAGAAACCATAGAGCTCAGATTTGGAGAAGGTGGAGCCATTTTTACATATTGCTATAATTTGATTCAATTCAATAAATTTTTATTTGTATAGTGCCTTTAAACTATTTTTTTTACAGTCACATTTTTACAGAAAAATCTGCTTTTCTGAAATAAAGAAAAAAAATGAAAAATACAAAAAAAAAGTAAAAAATGTAAAAAAAAAAATAATTAAAAGATTTAAAAACAAAGCAGTTATAACGTAACATGAATCAGTCATTGCGATTCAGATTGCTATCAGCAAACAGTAACTTTACAAGTGTGTTTTGGTAACGAATCAGGCACTCCAGGAAAGAATGTGACCACATGACCACTTTTTAAATTCTTTTCATTCTTCCAAAAAAAAAAAAAAAAAAAAAAGCTCAAACCCAGAGGAAATAAAATAAACATCAAATAAAATAAATCAAAGATTTTACAGATTTCAGAATGCCATAGGAACGCTTATTCTAAACTGCTTCAAAGCCATATCGTGCAAAAGTACTGAATTTTACTGAAAGTCTATCAACGCTGTTGAAGCACAGTGTCGTGTTTGACTTTCTCAGGTGCAGCTACGATGAGCTCGAGCCTCTGTAACGTCAGCAGATTGTGCCATGATAACACCTGGCTCAGCGAGATGGAGAACATACGGCGTAACGAATATGAAATGCTTACTGCAACAAGGCAGTGCAGAGAGGAGAGCTTTGTGACCCTGCTAGGGCACGGCGTATACCGATACCGTAAAAAATCTCATAACACAACAGCGTACCGGCTTCAAATCACAGATTCTTGCTTTCATACCAGCTGGATTATTTTATTTTCTAAGAGGAGAGGATGCAGAAATATGACATTGGAAATCAGAAGAAAGAAGGTAGAGTGTAAGACCTGGAACACGTTGATACGTGATCCACTTATTCACTTTAAGATAGTGATTCGTGACCTTTCGTTACAGGTTACAGCACATGCGAGACTTCATAATTCATCCTGCTGGTGTTGTGCTTCCAGCACATTCTGGTCTGCCTGGTTCCCAGGGAGAGGAAGGGAACCAAGTCAGGATGGACACTTAAGCACGGCATGGCGGTGAAAAACAGACATTCTGACTTATTTTTTCCAGCATGAGAAATGAGGAAAAGCAGTAAATCGTGCTCTCAGAGTGTATAAAGAGTGTCGCTTCAGTCAGAAAAAAAATTAAATAAAAAAATCTCAGCTATTTCTCTCCCTTTAGAGGAGCAGACTAAATTGCTTTCAGGATGGACGGCTGCTTTTCGTCCATCGTGCAGTCAGAGCACGTCTGCATCCCGCTGGCACGGCACGCCCGTGACTCTGCACCTCGCTGATCTATAACAGCCATATGTTCGTGGGGTTCGATGTGCGCAGTAAAATGTTTAAAATGTCCACGAGGAAAGCAGGATTAATCGACAGCATAGGGCACGGTGAGAACGATGATGACGATGATGATGATGGTGGGGGTGGCTATGCTGTAGTACAGTGTGTAAGAGAGCTGTAATGAAAACGCTTTAGCCTTCACGCTGACACAGCCTGTCCGTCTTCCTGTCAGCTCTGACCTCCCTCTGACTGCTGCTGCTGCACTCAGTCAGGGAAAAGACAACATTAGCAGCTCACCACCATCCTAATTGATAGATGTCAGCTAGGAGATTAGAGGAGAGGCCATGGGAGAGGCGGGAGAGACTGGAGGAAATTGGTCACGATCGCCAGATTCACAGCGCAGCTCAAAAACAGGCTGGATGTAGGAACTGAAGGTTTACTGCAGAGCGCTGCTGCAAAGATTTCCCTCATTAAACAGAAGAAACATCCTGTGCGTTGTTCCTAGTGCTGTTTAGAAATATTAAAGAATCTCAATTCTGCTGTAGACTTGGCAAAACATGGCTTTGCACAATAACATTGCTGTATAGGTCTATAGCAGTCGGTGTTCTTACACAGTAATGTGTTATTAAGGCCTAAATTGCATAGAATATATATACACACATTACATATACACCAGTTAGTTCCAACCAAGAAATCTGATGATTGTCGCTCGCCAACTCCTTCAGTTGTGGTTAGCTAGTTCCGCCAGGATGTGTATTGGTGGAGCAAAATAACTGTTATTATCAGCATTATGATTTCTTTATTTAAGCAGTGTTTGTGGAACTGTTGTATAAACTGTACATCCACATATTGTAGGGATGGAACAGATGGGTTTTTTCAATGTGTGAAGAAAGGGGTAGCTCAGTGGTTTAGGCATTGGATGGTTTGGAAAGTCCCAGGTTCAAGTCCAAGTACCACCAGGTTGCCACTGTTGGGCATTTGAGCAAGGACCTTAACCCCAATGAAATTCATCAAAAAAAAAAAAAAAAAAAAAAAAAACACCTGACAAATTATCTAAAATATATTTCATTAACGTTTTACATGTATACCTGGTTTTAATCTGATTTAATCTCTGTAGCTTTAGATGCGTTTCTAAATGATACCCACAGTTTGACATATGCGCAGTACGTTGTCCAAACTTCTAGTTTATAATCTGGCACATAACGTCATAATTTCATTTAGGGCGCAAGGTTTAGTTTTCATAGTATACGTTTTATTTTTTGGGAGTAAGCCATGATGAGTCGCGCTGTCGTATGTGTTTCGTGAGGAATTTGCCGCCTTATGGGTGCATTACGGTCGTTTCTGTGTCTTATAAAGTACATATACACTGTGTATACATGGTAGACTACCGCGTTGATTGGCTCTGATGAATGATGCATTTAGCCACCCTCACCTTGAGGCAAAAGGGTAAAAAAAAAAAAAAAAACGCTAAATGGTGTCACGTCAGCTGGCTGAACATACAGACAAATTTTTCTGAGGCTGATTTCTGGTCCTCCAACGTATGAAACAAAGATATCACTGAAAGAGCAAGTTCTGACCAATGGATTACATACAATTTATATAGATTGTACATTTCAAAATGTAGGTCTTAGTGAGAGCCAGTTTCATCATGATGTTTGATATGTACAATAAATAAAATTATATGTACATACATACAGTGAAACCTCTGGGATTGCGAGTAATGCGGTTTGCGAGTGTTCCACAAGACGAGAAGATTTTTAATAAAATTTGATTTGAAAAACAAGTCTTGGTTTACAAGTACCGAGTATCATGCATGCGCTTCTTGTTTTGACGCCGAGCGTCACGTGATCAAAACTGAGCCAATGATTTTTCTCTCTCTTGCGCTGCGGAATTGCGGGTAATCGCCTCACCTGCTGTGTCTTAGTGCTCGTCTCTTACTGGTATAATCAACATCGATGCGCGCGTGTACTGTGTGTGCACCGTGACCACGTGTGTGCGTAAAACATTTTATAATAGGTGCGTGTACCGCTTCTTAAAACACGCTTGTGCGTGCGTGTAAAGCAAAAGAAAGTCTCATTAGAGAGGTTAAAGATTCATTTTCTCCCTCCCTGTCGTTCGTGTGTGTGTGTGTGTGTGTGCGCGCGCGCAATTTAACACCGTGGCCCTTCACACACTCGCCTTGGGTTAGAGTGGCATAGAAGAGCTCTGAGGGAAAATAAAGAATAATGGAGCAGCAAGTAAGCTTGACCCTCACACATATATACACACACACACACACGAATATTACATCAAGAGAGTCACATAATTTTAGGGCAATATTATTTTAAAATTCTTCATTCTTTTAGCCCTACCAATTATTTGTGCTGCTGTTACTATAGCAACCATGCTAAAGATACAAGCAATGTTTATCTCCCTACTGGTTGCTATGGGTTTAATGTTAGCACCAGGCTAGTGTGATATCACAAAAGCTAGCTTTGTCTTTTCTCATGTTCTGCAGGCTTCGTTTCATTTCGTATTGAGAAATCTGCATTAAACCTTTCCACTCAATTTCGTATCGCTGGTCATTGGCTCACTTTGTGACGGTACCATAACCGGAAATCGGCATCTCTTTCAGGTGCTCGGTTGTGTCGACCACTGGAAAACTTTACCTTGTACCAAACATGAATGACCTCAAGTTGATTGGACATCACTAGATGCACCTTTTTTTGCTGTTGGAAACTCTGGCAGCTACAGACTACCATGTGTGTGCTGTATCTACTGCTATAAGGTGCACGCCCAGCTATTGACTCAAACTAAACTTAAGGAAAACCCTTGGACATGATTTCTATTTGAATATTAAATAATCAATCATTAAGGTTTGGGTAGTAGGAGTTTAAATAAAAAGCAGCTAATCGTTTTCCTGAATTAAGAAAAATGGCACAAATATCTCTGTAGAGCTCTGCAGCATTCTAATGGTGGAGAGAGCAGAAGGGGTGAGCTCACCTCCGAGCAAGAAGAGCTCCACTGAGCTGGAAAACGCAGAGCGACAGAGACGGGGAGAGAGAGAGGGAGAGAGAGATGGAACCAAACTCCAAATGGCCAGCAGACGGATTCACACCTCTGCACCCGAGCCGTACCTTATCTCTCCTTCAGCGTGCATGACTGAGCTGTGTGAAACACACTAAAAATATCTTGTGCTTAGGGATTATGTGTATAAACCTAATATATTTTTATGTAGATTAACACAGCGCGTTATCTTAACTACACAGGGATGAAGCAGAATTACAGAATTGCTCATACACAGCCTATACACGGCTTATACACAGCATATGGCATGCTTATACAGTACAGCTGGCACACGGGCCGCTTGGTTTCAAAGGGAGTCGTTCTGAATCAAACCAGCTCCAGTTGAATTCAGTTTAAGTAAATCAGACACACCCTGTGTTTTAGGAATTTTCCAACTCTTGTCCTTCCCACACCAGAGTTTTTATCAGTCTTCAAACTCATCCGTGTGAAGTTGAACAGGAGTAAACTGGAACAGACTACCAAAAAAACAGGAATTTGTCAAATAATCACAACTCAAAGATTCTGACTTTTTGAGCAGGAGTTACAAGTTGGAAAAAATGTTCAAACTGACCTTTCCTACTGTGAATTCTCACAATTTCCCCTTGGACACGAATGCAGTGTAAGTGCAGAGCAAATGTCAAGCATTTCTCTAGGTTTAGACTGATGAGCAAAAAAGAAGAAACGGACGGGCGATATTTTAGTGATATTTTAGTATTTTAGTGATTTCTATTTCTTTTCAGCCAAAACAGTATTGGTGCTGTTTTTATAGAAGTTATACAACATATAATACAGAAAATGTGTGTTCCAAAGAAGCTACTTTTGAAGTGTCCAATTTTGCTAAATTTCAAGTTGCTAACTTCAGCCGTTTGAGAGATTTTATATGTGACCCAAAAATGGCAATTTTCAGCATTATACTGTCCTGCTTCAAACAATAACTTAGTGCAAACTTCTTTATGAGGAGTATTGATACTAAAATAGTTTAAGCTTCTAGAAGCATACGACCCATAAAATTGTTGGTTAAAGCATTCAGAGCAAAACTAAGTATTTTTCCCTCCAAAAAAAAATCTGTAGTGTCTGTAACCATGTCAAACTCATGTTGCAATATCTTAACAATTTAACATTTTAGAATAATACACTTTTTCAGGTTTATAGATTTTCATGTGAAATCTAAATTGGCCAAGTTTCATCTGAATGAAAATTTTAATCTTCTGAAAGATTTGAATTGGGGGGAAAAAAAAAAAAAAAAGTTACAGACACTACAAATAGAAAAGGGCATGAAATTGCATGTTTCCTTTACTGAGCCAATATATATCAGTAAATATATTCTACTGGAAGAATATAAACATGTATGCGTATTCACAAAAAAGAAGAATGGATCGGGACATTCATTAATAATTATGAAAAATGGTGTTAAATGTGGTCCCTTTGTTGAATTTCTTACCAATAAGTCAAGAAATCCTTCGCATACATTTTCAACTGATAAAAAAAACAGGTTTAGTTATATTCATTGAAGAAACAAACAAACACATAAATTCCACTCTGATCACCAAGGCGTCTGAAACTGCTCACCTGCCACCGGATGGCGTCATGCCCCAGGGAAGCTATGCAATAATATTGCTGCATGCTGTCAAAACCAAGCAGCATTCCAGTGTCACTTCACACCAATTATATTTCTATATCATTGCTAAAGTCTGATTTGTGTCAGTCGTTATTGGTTCTTTAAGATGACAAGATAAGCTGCTGTGTCCAACCTAAAGGTGTTTCCCTTCTGCCTGACTCATAAGGTCATGTTTGTGGAGGTGAAACAGCATTTTCGGGAGTGCTCCACAGTGCAGCGTCAGCTCGATAATTTATCCTGGACAAATAGCTGTGATGTGAAAGCACAAATAAGTCTTTCGGGTCACTCTGGGAAGCTGGAAAGATCATTTCCCTTCTGGGTCAAGGCGAGAAGCTTGAGAACGATGTGATGGATGTTCTGGTTATTTGGAAGGTGCTGTGGGACAAGCGCTAAACAGGCAGAAATCGAACAGAACCCCCCACCTGTGTAATTAAATCTTATCTGTCACAATCTATAAAGAGCCTGTGTTCCTGTGTGCAGAGGAATTACACAAGATTACAGAACAATGGTCAATGATCTGTGCTAATTCTGCTGCTTAATCACGGGTAAGCAGCCCAGCAGCTCGGACTCAGACCCCGTCGCCTACGCCCGCGCTGTGAGTGTGTGATTAACAGCGAGGTTAGTAATCAGACTCGACATCCCAGTGACCGAGAGCTGTTGGGATCTTCTATGCGCTAAGCACCAAATGCATGGCGTTACTGTTCTTGCAAGAACGGTATTGTCAAGTGCATTTGCAAAACCAAATCAAGTACGATGATAAAACTGGCCCTCATGAAGACCATCCCAGGAAAGCAAGAGCAAAACTTCTCTGCTGCTGCGAAGAAGGTGTTCATTTAGTTACCAGCCTCAAAAATCACCAATTAACATCACCTCGGATTAGAGCTGTTATGAAGGCTTTGCAGAGAATAAGTATCAGACACATCTCAAGATCAACTGTTCAAAGGAGATGACTGCTTTTTTTGGACACCTTCAGCAACGCAGAATGGAGGACCATGGAATTAGGTGGTGTGTCTAAACATGTCTTTTTACATGGTTCGTAGGGCAGTGGTGGCTCGGTGTGTTATGGCTCTGAGTTACTGATCGGAAGGCCCCAGGTTCAAACACCATGACCACCAATTTATCACTGTTGGTCCCTTGAGCAAGGCCTTTAAGCCTCAACTGCTCAGCTGTATAATGAGAAAAAGCAAGTCGCTCTGGATAAGGGCGTCTGCCAAATGCGGTAATGTAAATAATGGTTATTAGATACGTCAAATAATTTGTAATACTTCAAACCACTTATATAACTTATATTTCTTAACGTCTTTTATTTTCTTTCTATTCATGAATTGCTTTCCAAGGTAGTGTGAGTAGTGGAGATTTTACTACGCAGACAGTACATGTGGATACACAATGCTACGAGACTAAACACAGCAGGTGTTAGGTGAGATCTGCTTTGAAAATCACATATGTGATTAAAAATGGGGGGGGTAATTGTACCTGTAGAAGGACAAAGATCTTGATAAAATCACGTGTCATGTATAAAACAGGAAATGGCCACAGGACTCTGTGTAAAGGTAATCCTGTACAAATCTAAATGTTTTTAAAAAAACTGCAGACAACGTTTGCTTAAAACAAAAACTAAAAGTGGAAGTTTTTCAAACAGCTACTCCCATCATTGATATTCAGCCTTGCAGGTTGTTTCATACACAGCATTCGTAGAAACATCTGCGGAGACCTGAAATAAGAGACATGTGATGGTTTTGTAACAGAGCCATGCCAGCTCTCAGCACTGCACTGTGGAACAAACCCACGTGAGCGTTCCTATTCTCGCACAAACGCCAAGCCCGCTGCTCATGCAACTTGGACTGTTGGAAATGTCCTCCTTGCCGCTTGGTTAAACGTCGCGTGCAAACACGTCTTCTGCACGCTTTGTCGCCTTGTATTCGAGGCTTGACTGAGAGTTTGTGTCTTTCTTTAATGGGGAGGAGGTGATGGGATTTCCAGCAAAAAAAATTAAAAATAAATAAAATAATTAAAAAATTATATTATTTTAAACGAGAACTGCAAGCACTTTCAACCATTTAAAGCCAGCAGGACGGTGGTACAGCAATCTACCTGCAGCAAAGCTGTAGTCTTTAGTAAATGTTTTGTCTGCTTTTTCGCCTCATCATCTTTACATCATGCTCAAACTTCCCAAACATTATTAGACTTTCACAGGACGCCAAGCGCAATGTTGCACCAGTGTTTCCACTCTGAGCTCAGATTTCTGGTTAACGAGACACGCAAAGGAGACTAAACGCTTGTATTCTTGAAGTTCTTATGTCTCAGATAGATGACGTTTTTTTCTCCTATTAGATGGAGAGAGAGAAAAACAGACACAAAATTGCTAATGTTTGCAGTCTGCAGTGCAAATCAGCAGTGACTATTTCAATATAAACATAATTAATACATGACGCTGAATACATGTGAGAACTATAACTATAAGCTGAACGCTTGGGTCTGCTTCAACCTTACCGACGACACTGTCTTGACGTCCACATGTATCTATTCGTTTTAAACTAAAATGGTAAAAAGTCTCTTCTTGTGACACGGAAACGTGATATGAGCTGGAAAGACTTAGAGCCACACAAACGCCTGAATATTCCTCCATTCTTCAAATGCGCTGGAACGAGATGATGTAACTGCACCGCTATTCCTTCCACCATTCACAACTTATCGAGTCTCAGATCTTATTTCAGATTGCACACTCTCCATGTTTTTCAACATTTTAATGAAGTGTTGTTTCATCCTCTGTACTGCAGGCATGAAAGTACTATAAAGCTGGAACTCAAATTCACAGCTACCAGTCTCTGAACCGGAGGACGTTCCCTGATTAAGTTAAAGTGTGTTAGTTACTCTGAGTCCACTGTTCCCTGAGAGAGAGAGAGAGAGAGAGAGAGAGAGAGAGAGACACACACACACACACATACAGAGAAAGGGACAGGCAAAGAGAGAGCAAAACAGACAGAAATATGCCAATTCTCATTTCTGCTCAAAATCTAAAAAACATCCACCAAACACTGGATCTACTTCAAACATAGCACTCCCCGCAGACCACTAGAGTCCTGCAGTGCCAAGAGCTTAGGTGAAAGAAGAGTCTCCTCACCCGGCATCCTGAAACTCAGTGCACACACACCAACAAACAAATACAGAGACAGAAAGAGAGAGAGAGAGAGTATAAGGTCAAAGTAAAAGTCGTTTAATTGCATTAAAGGAGCACCCGAAATATTCAAGGCAAAGAAGGGATGAGAGAAGGGAAAGGAGAAGTGAATCCAGAACGCTGTCTATGGGAAAGGAGTGAAATTCAAATGAGATTACACCTGCAGACAGACTGCTGATGCCAAGTTCACACAGCACGCCTGTAAAAACCTCACTGAGCGTTTAACACTGCGTGATTGCCTCGCTTGTGATCGGGTGTTTGGCGCTATAGGGGAGCGTACGCTACAAAACAGCTCACACTAGGGCTGTGGCTATCAAATATTTTAGTAATCGAGTATTCTACCAAAAATTTAACCGATTAATCGGATAAAATGTACTTTTGCTTAAAGAGTACAACTAACAGCAATTTAAAATATATAATAGAAACAAAGATTAATTGGTTTTCTTTAAAGAAAAATCAACTTTTATTTTTTAAATGCATAAAGCATTTTATCAAAAATAAACAAACATTGTCATTATTCACAATACAAGGAATAGCTTAAAGTTGACTGAGATGAATTAAGTGCATTACAGTGCCATAC